>OX457047.1:6343765-6571265 GCA_949752735.1 Lumbricus terrestris | reverse complement strand
TACGGATGTCTATTATAATAGGAGAAAATATTAAAACTTTGTCAACATTAATTTTACTTTAAGACAAGGACGCATTGTTGTTCTTTTTTCGTTTTTGTAGTTGTTGTTGTTGATATTGTTATCGTTCTTGTTGTATTTTCTGTTCTTGTTGGCGTTATCGCTGTTGTTGTTCTTAATGTTCTTGTTGCTGTTTCTATATCTTAATTTAGTTTAGGGTCAGTTTAGTCATCATGGATCAATCAACCAATCGAGATATCAATCATAATTTACATTTTCCCTTTCATTAGATATATGTTTATATATATATATATATATATAAGCTGTACCCGGCCACGCGTTGCTGTGGCTGAAAAGACCGTCCAACCCTCCCTCCCTACTTCCCTTCCCCTGCCTCAGGAGAAGGGAAGTAGTACCCCAAGCACATAAACTGCTGTGCAACTTTTCAGGGGAAGGGAAGTAGCATGTCTGCTACTTCCCTTCCCCTGAAAAGTTGCGCACGCACGCACGCACGCACGCACGCACGCACGCTCTGTATTCGGAAGCGCCTCTGAGTAGAGTGCTCGAAGGGGCTCTGTAACAAGTGCACATACAGCAAACAAACACAAACAAAACAAACAAAACATCCGGTCACATAATGATTGGTACAGACTCAGCATCAACTATTATAACCTGCTGCAAATAGGGGAACAGGGCAAATACAGAGCAAATACAGGGCAAATACAGAAACATGTTTTTAACTACATGTATAAACTTTCGGATTTGAGCAAAACTTCATCGCATTAAGTCAATGCAAAGTGAAACTGATAAATTTAAATTTTATCGAAACGATTAATTTGTATAATTATATAGATATTGATTTGCTGGCCTTAGATACGGTCTGATACGGTCCTTGTTGATTTAAGTGGCCACATACAACAATTGGTAAAATAGTTATGGAGGTGTCTAAGAAGAACGCCATTAAAATTTATTGAAAACTGATCAGGGTTCACGCTACTTTTACGAAGACTTGGGATAGATTTCGCACGGAAGAAAAAAAATTAATCACTCTTTTTAGACAAAAAATTAAACACCTTTTTTAAGATTTCGCACGGATGACTACAAAAAGTCATCAGTTTTTTGGGATGCGAAATTAAACACCTGATTGTCTTCAGACGGTCAATTATCTACCTTTCCGGAAACCTCAATCCCCCCAGAGGTGGTGGCTAAATTAAACTCTGGTTTCGGCCAAAAACGACTAAAAAAGTTCATCAGATTTTTCAGCGAAAGATGAACGAAAAATTTTCCGACCCCAGCCCAAAACTTTTTTGCCCCCCCCTTCGAAACGTTCTGGATCCGCCACTACCGTGCATCACATCGGTGCCAGTGTGGCGAGATCAGAAGGACTGCAGAAGATCAATGGGAAGAGCAGCTAAATGACGTCATATTATATAGAGTGTCATGTCAAAGGCGGATATTCCAAGTTCAAGAGAACCGTCAGGACTAAGCCGCACCAATGGAAAAAGACCAGACGGAGCCACATTGGTCCCATGGACAAGAGGCAGGTTCATTGCATGGGATGCATCAGCAATCCACACGTGCGCGTCGTCGTATATTCATCTGACGTCGACAGTAGCGGGTGGAGCGGCGTAGCAAGTTGCTGATCGTAAAAACTCCAAGTAAACATCACTCCCCGCAACGCATGAATTCATACCCGTGGCCGTTGAATCACTTTCCCCATAAACCGCATAAAATTATGACTGGAATTTCTCCAGGAGTTGGTCCGCCGCAT
Organism: Lumbricus terrestris; assembly: GCA_949752735.1. Taxonomy (NCBI): domain Eukaryota; kingdom Metazoa; phylum Annelida; class Clitellata; order Crassiclitellata; family Lumbricidae; genus Lumbricus; species Lumbricus terrestris. Next base: position 6,569,497 of record OX457047.1, on the reverse strand, counting down.
GACGGAGGCAACGAGCGACACCCGAGAGACGGGATGCACCTTTTCCAGCGTTTGTCAGTTTGCACGCAACAATTTAACACCATGGCATTTAGAGGAACCTTCGAGCACTCTACCTTGGAGACGAGAACCTATAACCTAATTTTTATTCTTTCAAAATTTACACCCTCCGGGATCTTTACTACAAAAATAAAAACTTCGCAGCGCTTTCACTGCACAACGATAATAACTATATGTTATTTTTTAATACTCTTTAATATTATTTATTATTAGTATTTTTCCAACAAACAAAAAATAAAAATAATAATACAAGTGATTTTAAATGTTCATGTGGACACCTCTAAATCGTATACTAAGAATGTAGCCTATATAAAAATTGGTGAGTAGACTTGGCACTAAATTTACCAGGAGGTCATTACAATTTTATTTCATAAAAGAAATCGCGTAGAAAAACGATTTGCGAGGCTTTGGTCTTCGAGAGTATGGGCGTCCGCACATATTATGGAGAAGAGGGGCTACTGAACATTGAACATTTTATGTGTTCTTATTGCTCAATTCGTACATGCTGCAAATCGGTTCTAAGGGTCTCTCAATAATGCTTTCGTCAAAACCTGTAATGTAATTTCTTATGGTAAGACTTTTCTCGAGTAGAATCATTTATTTTCCGTGCAGTTCGATAATTAAGAAAAAACTGATATACGTGAAGCTGGGAATGTGCAAGACTGTGTTATGTGATCCTAAGAAAGAACATGGGGATGAACCCCGTAACCACAGGGCATTCCCTGGTGTATTTCTTGGAAGCGATATATGCAAGTCGACGTGTAGGCGATTTATTACATTTTCGGCATAGACACCTTCAAGACACTTTATTAAAAGCTATATATTTAGTCAACAAAATCGCTCAATGATTTATAACCAAGGAATTGTTCAAGTCAAGCATCGCATTGAAATCTTTTCGTTGATAATTAAACACCTTTAACAGAAGATAGCGCATCCAATTTAAAGACCTGTAGTGCACAATTTATAATTGCGTAACTTGATAGGCGCGCAAGGGCCTTCTATAATTAATACTCGCTAATAAATAAAAAAAAATTAATTTTGAATATTTTGCGGCCATGGCGCTGAGCAATAATTATTGTGAGTGATCGGCTTGCTAAATTGCGACACTGAGTGGTAACTTGGAGGTGCGCTATATAAATATACGTAATAAATGCACATTAACCGTTTCATGACCAGGGTTTATACAATGCAAGCTCTTTAGACATTAACAGAGTTTTTTTTATCTAGCAGTGGACCTCTTTTATGGGTCATGAGGTTTGTGTCCATTGAAAATCACTTAAGGAAATGTTCAGGATATTTTCAAATCCTTGGTGTATTATCGTGCCATAAAAACAATTCGGTTCTCAAATTAATTAACATTCGTTTCAATTCATATGCAACATAGCATTTATATGATCACTATCAACAATACATAATAAGAAATTTGCAACAGGATATCAATTTTTTTTCATGCAACAGCAATAGACCGCGAAAGTATGACAACGCAATAGCAATAGCAATATGCTTCCGCTTTTTTGACTTTTATAAGTCTATAAATTTAATTGCGCCTTGAACAACCCAGAACTTTCAAATCAAAATCTGACTTAAAATATGTATACATATACTTTATATATCATATATAATAAATATTTAATTCTTAAATGAGTTTATATATTTCCCAAGAACTCTTTATTACAAGACTGGCTACTAGGTGACATTTTGTGCGATCGCAGATATAAAAATTGCACATTTCAAGATTGCTTCTGAAGATTCAAAACACAAACGGTCCGTACTTCTGCATGCAGTTGAAACATATGACAAAAAATTTACTTTTTGACAATTTTATATTCTTTGCCCAAACTCGCTGGAAATATCTGATTAAACCCATTACACTAACTATTTTGGCTCTTTTTGATGTCAGCTCTGCTTTTGACTCTGTCGACCATATAATTATATGATCCTTCTTCAGCGCCTTACCGTCTCTTTTGGGCTGACTGATAAACCCCTCGAATGGCTACGATCTTTCCTTACTGATCGCACAAACTTTGTCATATCTGGCTCAAGAATAGCTCTCGCTGGGTCCATGCCCTGTTAGGTGTCCCCCAGGGATCGTAATGTAACGCCCGCCCCTATCGGCCTCCCCGGAGTCGCCACTTCCGGATCCTCGCTCGATGGGACCGCGTGCTGCTGTGGACGAGCTCTAGAGATAGAGGGAGGACAGGAGGAGGTGACTTCTGGGTTCGAATCCCAACGATGGAAGGGTGGCCAGTTATTTCGACTGCCGAAATCCCTATATGAAATTGGCGGCCTACTAGCCAATCTATCACTTCTTCGCAATATACCAGGGTGTGCGAAATCCTTGGGCCTAGCACCCAAAGTTTCTTCCAGGCCGATGGTCGAGTGGTATGGCGCGTCCGCAGTGGTAAGAGCGGTGAGGTAACCAGGGTTCGAATCCACAGCAGGCTTGGGCACCGGCGATGTCTCCAATCTTTCCAAGCGTGATACAACTTCCGTCAGCGCTTCCCTGACATTATCTCTTACCGCCGAGATCTCTTCTCTTACATTTAATTGCACTGAGGAAATAGCATCGCTAACATTTGATTGCACTGAGGAAATAGCATCGCTAACATTTGATTGCACTGAGGAAATAGCATCGCTAACATTTGATTGCACTGCCAGGACATTAAACTCCACCGTGGCAATCGCCTCTTGTGTGTCTCTGGCATTAGTCTCAATTGACGACTGCATAAAAGACTGCATAGAAGTCATTGCTTCATGAGTCGACTTAGCATTAGTTTGTATTGCCTCGAGCAATATCTCCATAGAAGAAGGGGACCTAGAAGGCTGAGCAGGAGTGACTGTCCTAGACTCCTCCATAGCGCTATAGAAATGACTCCTATCTTTATAGCTCACAATCAATCAAGTATTCATTCAACGTCAGTCGCATTCAATGCCATCAAGGATCAAAGTCAGTAGTTTTATTTAATATTTCTTATTATTCACAATCAATTGAATCTTCAATTGACCTCAATTATGTTCAAAGCAATCAAACATAAAAGTCAGTAAGTTCAATTATCAGTTCCTATCCGTTGTAAAGACATTCAATGAAAATCAAATGCAACAATTCAATGCAAACACCTATCAACCGGAGTATGCCTAAATTAAATCCCGATTGACTCTCAAGTCCCACAGCCAATTTCAGTTCAGCCCAAAATATCTAAATAACCGATCGTATTAATTCCCCAATAAAGCGTACCTTATGTCCGAAGACAAGGGACAAAGCCGATCGTGTGCGAAGAACAGCGACGAAGACGATATCCAAGAGATGCGACGAAACACAGAGAAAGGCGTCGAGTTTGAAACGCCCGAAAAGATCAGCTAAATCCGATGCTGATTTCTCGCAATGAACAACAATTTCGGCTATGTATCCAAGCCGTTTGAGAAAGACGCCCTTAGGCAAACATACGAACAACCGCTTCGCAACACAATTTCGAAGAACGAGAGCAGAGCGCTGACGATTCGAAGCCCACGATAAATCACTCCGTGTGACAGGGCGAAGAGAGGCCTTGACTGATTAATCCAGGAGTAGATCCAATGCGAAAGCGAAGGCAAAACTCGCAACAACGCTGATTCGTTTCTCGCAACAAACAAACTCTTTTATTTAATCGACTCCATGTCGAGAGAGAATGAATCGCCGACAGAATTCGTGTATACGCAACGACGCAGAAGACTAGTGTAAGCTGGCGCTGTATCCTGACCACGCTTCACCAACTCGATCGAGCCTAAGACTACCAAAAGCCGCAATACATCCAATTGCCTTGAAATCCTGTGCGCAACTCTCGATACATCCGCTGTCCTTGCAATCCTGTGCGCAACTGCGCTTTAGCTGCCCGCTCTCGCTTTTATAACTGCCTGGTCTGCAGAGCGTCCCCTTTACTACGCATGCGCAGCTAGAGAGCTGCACGCGCCAACCCAGCAGCAACGCAGCTGTTTCAAGGCGGCAAGAATTAGCTGCCAGCTGCGGCCTTCCGTGTATGTCTGTCGTCGGTCTGTAGCTCACTGTCTTTCTCCTTCTATCTCTCTTTCTGAAAAGCGCCCTCGGACGTGAGATCACGTAACCTCAAATGCACTAATTCAACCTGAGGAAGCAGAGAGCTATTAACACATACACAGGCCAATACGTCCTCTTCAGTGCGTCTCTTTGTCTGTCTGACTGTATGGCTCGCTCACTCTATGTGTCGGACCACCGCAGAGAAGTGTGCGAAGGATAGATTATTCTCATCGACAGCGAGCGGCACGCTCTTTGAAGACGGCCGAGGCGTCAATTACCTTATCGTGGGAAAAATATTAATTCAATGAAACAGCAGCGACTGCAGCCTACACCGGCGGTCGCGGTGACCCGTGTCAAACACGCATCAACATTAAAATCTAGGTCACACGAAGCACCGAAAGAAAACCATATATATATTTCAGATCTCTGAAACCGATCAAAAATTAAATAAAATAATAATATAATAATATTATCGACCAGAAACCTGTAGCGTAGTTCTACGAACGCTACAATATTCTCGGCCCTCCCTGATTTCAGGATCCTTTTAATTGGAAAAATGGATCCTGAAATGTTAGTAAGGCCATACTCCAATTTTTACATCAAGGATTCAAATGCAAGAATTAAAAATATATGCAATGAACAGTCATCAGCATCACCAAGTTCACATTTTAGCGTTAAATGTCAGTTCCAGCGAAAGAAATAAACATTATTATAATTATCATTTTATCATTATATTTATATAGCTCCATCGCTAAGAGTTCAGTGAAGCTCAAAAGCATTTATATATTTAGTATATATAGGCTTCCTTCAGTTCAGTCACACTTATCCACATTTATATCACTCCATTACAAGTTCCTTTCCGTTCAGCCATACACAGAGTATTTTACGGTGAAGCATGACACAAGCCTACAGACAGGAATATAGGCCCGACCACACAGGTCATCAAGATTACCAATAGGCTACCACCTATTTACAAGACCCCGTAGGTTTATCCTGTGGTATCACTTCTGCATTTCCAGATCTACCGAACAGTTCACCTAGGCCTCTGATTCTTTTAACATCACCAACTAGTAGAGAACACCGCCATTAATCGAGCGCGTCCCAATCTAGATTGATACATTCCATGCGAGACTAAATAAGCACACAGCTAAACTCTCTACGAAACCATATTATTATTATTAGGCCCATTATAACTGTTGTAGCGTATATCAAGATTCACCATAAAATAAACACAGTGCAACTTCAACCTAATAGGCCTAGGCCTGCTCTTACCACATAGCATCTATATATATTCCAGAAGGCCTACCATCATAACTAAGCAATTCTATTTATTATTATGCAACCTACTAGGCGCAGAAACCAGCTTAAATAGGCCAGCGTAACATTAGGCCTATTAGCCTGTCTCGGTTCCAGCAAACCAAATTAAAATGCACAGAATAATTACAATACAAAAGCTTAGCTAGGTCAACTTAATATACTGTAATTAACGCTAAAATACAGTGTTACAATGTTTAATCGTACTCATAAGAAAATCATAGGCCTATCAAAAAGACCATCATGATTTCAAGACTAAGATTACAGTCTTTGCAAGAATCTATAGGCCGTTATAGTCTATCTTTAGTCCACTATAAATCTTATGCATCATTGCATGGCATCTATGCATCCTCTATTCTTCAGTCTATCATTAGCACAGGCATCAGGCCACCCACGCGTCAGCTCCTGGGAAAAATCATCGATAATTATAATCGCCGCTCACTATTCTCCCACGCCATGCATCTACAGCGTGCGTCTCTTAAAATCCCGTGGGAATTAGGCAACAAACATGATCCTTTTACATGTAGGTTAAAGTGCATCGTACGACTAAGGTCGCGCTGACCTGCACAAAATTAGGCCTAATTAACGCTCATAAGATTATGATATGCATTAATCGGTATCCCAAGCATGCATTAAAAACTTACATTACCCTCCTAGGTAACAATACAAAATTATATTTCCGCTGACTTCTTTACGTTGAATCAACCAATAACCTGGCCATTCAAAGTGACCTTATATACACTGATAAATCAAGGCCAAAGACGATCGCGGGCGCCTTTAATGTGTCGCCTCGTTCTTTCCCTCTCTCTACAATTGCAGCTGTAGGAGTCGTGGGAACTGAACAAGACCAGCAAAAACTCGCATCTGTGACATTGCAAAATTAGGCTTCAGAACTAGGTCAATCAACAAAACTTAGCAAAACCTTTCTAAGCTAGAATTATCGATAAACCTTACATGGCACGTTTTGCCTATAGCTCAAATAGGAAATTGAACGGCCAGCCTTTTTCATTATACACAAAAAGGATCCTAATTATTATTATTATTTCTAGCCCTAATTAATATTATTAGGCCTCGCAGTTTAACAATATAATTCCATTGCAGGCGGAATCAGGCAAAACCGCAAAACTAGGCCTAATGCAAAAATTACACAGCATAACTAAATTATCGCCTATTCCTCAGCGTTAGGCTATTAAAACAAGTAGGCCCATCATCCTAATTGATATAAAATGCCGAAATTTGTCTTCAAATCCTCAGAATTATATGGGCTCATCACGGCAAACTATAATTATATATATAGGCCTAATCCCGACAGATTGCAGTTAAGCGCAATATGGGCCTTAAAGCATTCATTCAGCGCCTCTTTAAATCATCAGTTATGCATCCATACAATTATATATATATGCGATGTCAATAGTTACGCATATAAAAACACTACCACAGAAATTAGGAGCATTAAAATTTAACTGTGCAAATCTCTTTAAATTATTTTTCATAAATCAGGTTATAGATAGAGCGGGACATAGGCCTAATGCAGATTTCGACTTTGAGCGTTATCTCAGAAACATATAGGCCTACTATTTCACCGCAGGTCATAATATCACATCATCACATCATCATGGCTAATTCCACTGCAAGTCTAAATTCAAGGTCACATAATCGTGATCAAGGCCTTAAATAAAACAGGCAATCTTATATATATCTACTGGAAAAATCAATATTTATATAGCGCAATGCAAGAGCAATGACAGTCCAGTTTTCTGTCTACAGCAGAGGCAATACTGAAATTGTCCATCGCTGAAATACAATGCAAGGCAATACAAATATTAATACTATGCAATACATATCTGAATGCACAATATACGATGTAAAAATTCAGTTATTTACACAGTAACACACACATGTAAAGCCTTCCACATGTAAAGTAAACGTATTCATCACAATCAAAATAAAACAGTGTTACAGGTGCTTCCTGCATTCAAAATGGCCGCAAATTAAGCGGTCATTTAACAGAGTTACCCAGCTGACGTGAAGTTCTCAGGCGGACGACTTCCTGTCGTTTCACCCAGCGATCGCCAGTGGTGGTCGTCGGAAGACCCATTGCGGAGCGGACATTCCCGCAGGAGGTGGGAGGGGTCGTCACAGTAGAAACAGCGGCGCTCCTCATTTTGCAAGTTCCGGTCACCATCTCGCCTCCTCGTCGATGATGGCGACATCCGAGATCGACGATTCTGGTTGTCGTGATTATCGCTCTCCGGCCGTCCCAGGTTGTCGCTCGGTGCAACCTGCTGCTGTTGTCGAAGAGGGCAGAGGCGCGCTATGTGGTCCGTCGCAGAACATTCGAAACATCTCCGCGCCGATCGTCCAGCTTCCGGTTCCGCCGCCTGTCGGTATCTGCAGGTAGAACTCCAGTGACCTGTTCTATTACAGATCGAACAGCGTTGGTTGTACCGCCAGTAACTTCCGTTAGCGTTGTACCGACCATTTCCGGTTGACCCGTTCTGACTTGTCCACGACCCGCGATTATTGTCTCTGTATTGTGGCGCTGACACGGGTTGTCGCTCCATCTTCTCCAGTCGCTCCATTCGTCGCAGCAGGTCCTTTATTTCCGAATCTTCTTCTTTAATCGCGTTAATTCGCCCATGTCGACGTTCGTGCTGCTCATGGCCACCGTCTTCTGCTTTCTGATAGCCGTCCAATCGCATCGTTACCTTGTAGGCTTCGTCGAGGGATCTCGGTTCTCGCTCTCGGATTTTCAGAGCAAGCGTTCTATCTCTCAGGGCATCCAAGAATGCCCGAACAGCAATTGCTTCGCTGTGGACAGTCGAAGAGCCCGGATACGCACGCGAGGTCAGACGGCGCACATCATCGACCAAGGCTCCCATATCTTCATCGGCTTTCTGCTTTCGAGTACTCAGCTGTGTCTGAAATAAAGCTTGCTGTTCAGCGTTACCATATCGTTCTCGAAGTCGCTGTACCAAAGCCGTCCAAGTGTCCAAGCTATCTGCGTTCGACTCGCTCAGCAAATGAGTCGCCGGTTCAACCAATGAGACTACTAATTGGTTCAACCTCTCCTCGTCCGTCCATCTGTTATTCCTGGCGCACACGGAGAATTTTCGTAAGAATGTTTCAACGTCCGTCTTTCCGCTAAAAGACCCGAGTTTCAGGAATTGTGTTGGCTTAGGAGGAGAAGTCGATGGCTGTTTAACCTCGCCCTCTTTAGCTGTTGCAGACGCGGTCGGTTCAAGTTCCTTGACTGTTCCCTTTGAACTGATCGACGGTAGCTCCCAGTCGCCGGTCGTTTGCGTTGCGACAGTGGTCGTCGGGACAATTTTGATAGGACCGACCGAAACGTTGATAGGCGCCAGTGCTTTCGTTTCACCAACCGCAGACGTCGCTTTATTATCGGCCGTCGTTTCATCTCTCTCCAGAGGTGTCGACTTCATTACCGCCTGACATCGCGGTAGTTCGGCATCACGGCTAAATCCGAAGTTTTGCGCGCCGAGGCACGAACTCATCCTCGCCGATTCAGCGACCGTTGGCCACCGAGGAAAGACGGCGTCGCTTGGTCGAAACGAGTCGAGACAGCGAAGCGGGTCAACCCAAACCCGGTTGTCGCTGCTACCGTAGAAAGCGCTCGGAGTGTAAGTCGGAGCATACCTCCACGGCAGGTTTGAATGGTCGGGTCGAGCATATGTTTGCATCCAGTCGACCGTTGCCATCGCCGCTGGTCCAGGAGGAAGGTCGGGTCGAGCGTAGTCTCGACCAACCATGGTCGAAGTTGCACGACCGTCGAGGACGCAGTCAGGCATTGACTGATAGGTCGGCATTACCGACGCTGGTTGTGTAAAGTCGACCCGACTCGGTGCCATTTCCACTCTTTGTTGATCGACATGTGCGAGCGACGCTTGCATTCTCCATTGTGGATCAGATCGAGGATACTCGACGTGAGGGAGCGACGAAGAGGCCAAAGGAACTGGGTTGACCTTATCACCCCCCTCCCGTGACAATTTATTAGCGATCGGTTTATTCACTTCAAAATTTCTAAACTCCGGTTGCTGTGCTGCATGCATTCTGTTATCAATTATTTTAACAGTTTTAGGTCTAGATTCCATTATCTTGCTGATCTCAACGTCTACACTACCATCATCAGACATTATTTCCACATTATCAGCAAATTCCCTTTCCTTCCTTCTTTCAAAAGAAATTGCCATTTCGCCTGTTCTAGCATAGTCAGTTTCCTCTTCTAACCTATCATCACCAAAATCTCTAGAACTAATTTGACCCCACTGACTGGGACCAATTGTAACGCCCGCCCCTATCGGCCTCCCCGGAGTCGCCACTTCCGGATCCTCGCTCGATGGGACCGCGTGCTGCTGTGGACGAGCTCTAGAGATAGAGGGAGGACAGGAGGAGGTGACTTCTGGGTTCGAATCCCAACGATGGAAGGGTGGCCAGTTATTTCGACTGCCGAAATCCCTATATGAAATTGGCGGCCTACTAGCCAATCTATCACTTCTTCGCAATATACCAGGGTGTGCGAAATCCTTGGGCCTAGCACCCAAAGTTTCTTCCAGGCCGATGGTCGAGTGGTATGGCGCGTCCGCAGTGGTAAGAGCGGTGAGGTAACCAGGGTTCGAATCCACAGCAGGCTTGGGCACCGGCGATGTCTCCAATCTTTCCAAGCGTGATACAACTTCCGTCAGCGCTTCCCTGACATTATCTCTTACCGCCGAGATCTCTTCTCTTACATTTAATTGCACTGAGGAAATAGCATCGCTAACATTTGATTGCACTGAGGAAATAGCATCGCTAACATTTGATTGCACTGAGGAAATAGCATCGCTAACATTTGATTGCACTGCCAGGACATTAAACTCCACCGTGGCAATCGCCTCTTGCGTGTCTCTGGCATTAGTCTCAATTGACGACAGCATAAAAGACTGCATAGAAGTCATTGCTTCATGAGTCGACTTAGCATTAGTTTGTATTGCCTCGAGCAATATCTCCATAGAAGAAGGGGACCTAGAAGGCTGAGCAGGAGTGACTGGCCTAGACTCCTCCATAGCGCTATAGAAATGACTCCTATCTTTATAGCTCACAATCAATCAAGTATTCATTCAACGTCAGTCGCATTCAATGCCATCAAGGATCAAAGTCAGTAGTTTTATTTAATATTTCTTATTATTCACAATCAATTGAATCTTCAATTGACCTCAATTATGTTCAAAGCAATCAAACATAAAAGTCAGTAAGTTCAATTATCAGTTCCTATCCGTTGTAAAGACATTCAATGAAAATCAAATGCAACAATTCAATGCAAACACCTATCAACCGGAGTATGCCTAAATTAAATCCCGATTGACTCTCAAGTCCCACAGCCAATTTCAGTTCAGCCCAAAATATCTAAATAACCGATCGTATTAATTCCCCAATAAAGCGTACCTTATGTCCGAAGACAAGGGACAAAGCCGATCGTGTGCGAAGAACAGCGACGAAGACGATATCCAAGAGATGCGACGAAACACAGAGAAAGGCGTCGAGTTTGAAACGCCCGAAAAGATCAGCTAAATCCGATGCTGATTTCTCGCAATGAACAACAATTTCGGCTATGTATCCAAGCCGTTTGAGAAAGACGCCCTTAGGCAAACATACGAACAACCGCTTCGCAACACAATTTCGAAGAACGAGAGCAGAGCGCTGACGATTCGAAGCCCACGATAAATCACTCCGTGTGACAGGGCGAAGAGAGGCCTTGACTGATTAATCCAGGAGTAGATCCAATGCGAAAGCGAAGGCAAAACTCGCAACAACGCTGATTCGTTTCTCGCAACAAACAAACTCTTTTATTTAATCGACTCCATGTCGAGAGAGAATGAATCGCCGACAGAATTCGTGTATACGCAACGACGCAGAAGACTAGTGTAAGCTGGCGCTGTATCCTGGCCACGCTTCACCAACTCGATCGAGCCTAAGACTACCAAAAGCCGCAATACATCCAATTGCCTTGAAATCCTGTGCGCAACTCTCGATACATCCGCTGTCCTTGCAATCCTGTGCGCAACTGCGCTTTAGCTGCCCGCTCTCGCTTTTATAACTGCCTGGTCTGCAGAGCGTCCCCTTTACTACGCATGCGCAGCTAGAGAGCTGCACGCGCCAACCCAGCAGCAACGCAGCTGTTTCAAGGCGGCAAGAATTAGCTGCCAGCTGCGGCCTTCCGTGTATGTCTGTCGTCGGTCTGTAGCTCACTGTCTTTCTCCTTCTATCTCTCTTTCTGAAAAGCGCCCTCGGACGTGAGATCACGTAACCTCAAATGCACTAATTCAACCTGAGGAAGCAGAGAGCTATTAACACATACACAGGCCAATACGTCCTCTTCAGTGCGTCTCTTTGTCTGTCTGACTGTATGGCTCGCTCACTCTATGTGTCGGACCACCGCAGAGAAGTGTGCGAAGGATAGATTATTCTCATCGACAGCGAGCGGCACGCTCTTTGAAGACGGCCGAGGCGTCAATTACCTTATCGTGGGAAAAATATTAATTCAATGAAACAGCAGCGACTGCAGCCTACACCGGCGGTCGCGGTGACCCGTGTCAAACACGCATCAACATTAAAATCTAGGTCACACGAAGCACCGAAAGAAAACCATATATATATATATATATCAGATCTCTGAAACCGATCAAAAATTAAATAAAATAATAATATAATAATATTATCGACCAGAAACCTGTAGCGTAGTTCTACGAACGCTACAGTAATCGTAATTGTAATCGTAATCTCGAGACTTCTACCAAGTCGCGGGAACCAGCTTATTCACGGGCGCTCAATCAAAACAAAATTGATAGACAGCGGGTCAAGTCCGGAGAGTCAGGCAGGCAGATAGATGGACGGCTAAGGTGGGTGATGTTTAGAATTGAAATCGGTTATGGGCTCTTTGCTTTACATTCTGTACACGTCAGATGTTAGTTCCCTGCTGAGTGTATGTGGACTCCTACATCAGCTATAATGCTGGTGACATTCAAGCATATGTTCACTGTCGTGCAACAGATGCAGTTTATTCTGTTGGGCTGATGTGCTCTGCCGTTGATGCCCTTTCTGGCTGGATGGCTTCGAATCGTTTGCTGTTTAATCCATCCAAAACCCAATTCATTTGGCTTGGTGGTCGCAGACAGTTGACTAGTCTAGACATGCATCTTTTGGCTCAGACATTCCCCCATATTGCATTCTCTCATACTGTCCGCGATCTTGGAGTGACACTTGACCAAGAACTCAGTTTCTCACAGCATGTCAACCTAGTAACGCGAAGCTGCTATTACCAGCTCCGCCAGTTGCGTGTTGTCATGCGGTCCATATCTCATGATGCCGCTGTGGTCCTTGTCCACGCCTTCGTAACTAGCAGAATTGACCATTGCTGTTCAATCCTTGCTGGTCACCCATCTAGCTTAATAGGGCGTCCTGACCGGGTCATGCGCTCTGCTGCTCGGCTTATTGGTCATATCCCAAAATTTGCCCCAATTTCTGCCTACATGCGTGATGTTCTGCACTGGCTTCCAGTCTCGCAGCGCATCTCGTACAGGATAGCAGCACTTGTCTGGCGGTCCTTAATTGGTAGTGCTCCTTCCTACTTATCTGATCTCTGTCGCCCTGTCTCTGACATAGCCTCCCGTCGAGTTTTACGCCCTTCGGCCAATGGGGAGCTGCTGGTCCCTCGAACCCGCGCTGCTACCAGACAGCGTCGGGCCTTCTCGGTTGTTGGCCCGTCCACATGGAATTGGCTCCCGCTTGCACTACGCTTACTACCTCGGAATAATTTACCTGTTTTCTACCAGTTGCTCAAGACCTATCTTTTTATCTGTGGCTTGGCTGGGAGCGTCTCTGAGTAGGCTTTTTTGAAGGGGCGCTATATAAGTTTTCGGAATGAAGGAAGGAATGGACAAGACTTGAAATGAATGAACGGTTTAACTTGTACCAAAATATATAACTACATTTGACAACATTTTAATGGTGTATAATGAAGTACACGTGTTATTTTAATCACTCTACGCGTTATGGATAATAACAGCGCTTCTTAAAATTGTTATATAAAAAACTTAATTATCCTGTTAAAGGTGTATAAGGGGAATTCTCAAGTCATTCAATTAAAATTGTCAATTGATTCTAAGTTCTAACCATCCATCATAAATCTTCCCAAAACACTAAAACTCAAGCGTTGACTGAGTTCATGTTTCCCCTATCTCCACAACATCTCTGTCACTCCCTACTAGAAATTCAATCGCCATCTTTATCGTCTTACTCAAAGTTTTATGTCTTGTCACGAAAGTTTTATGTCTTGTCACGAAAGTTTTATGTCTTGTCACGAAAGTTTTATGTCTTGTCACGAAAGTTTTATGTCTTGTCACGAAAGTTTTATGTCTTGTCACGAAAGTTTTATGTCTTGTCGCCGCGCAGATTAGGGAGATATCTCCCACACAAGAACTGCTGGCAATGCTTCCAATTCCCCAGTGTGACACAATCTATTTTGAGTGATCTCTACTCTAACATTATTCTACATTTTGCATAAAAGAAATCGTCGCGAAAACATTTCAAAAGATTAGACGACTCTCTTTCTTCATCTCCTCAATTTCCGCTTTCTCCTATTCTCTTCTCGTCTTTTCCTAATCCTTCTACTATAATGCTCTTTCACCTCTTTCCTTCTCCATCGCATTCCTCCTCCTGTTCCCCCCCCCCCCACAACACCCTCCTCCTCGTCGTCAACTTCATCAGTTGTGGATGGATGGAAGGAGGAAAGGTTTATTAGAAAGCGTTTAGAAATAACTATAGAAACTGTTGAGAATGATGACGATGGCCATGACAACTACAACAATAACAAAAACAGTTTCAATGACAATAGCAATAACGACCATGATGCTTTGGCTAGGTATTACAGTAATGATTTTAACAGATGCAATAGATTAAAAAATATATAAAAAAATATAAAAAATACGGTTCACATTTTATTGCAATGGACTAGAACGACAAATAGATGCCATTCCAGGTGTTTTTATTTTTTCGTCTATTCCCGTTTAAATCGCTGGGGGACCTTGTACCTCGTGGCAAATAAACAATAACAATAATCTAAAGAATACTAGCGAGCAAAGTAATCTTTAATGTTCAAGTGGACACCTCCAAATCATTTCTTAAATATTATTTAAATTCTGGTGATCGACTTGTCACGGAATATCTTGGAGTTAACCTCATTCTACATGACTGAGCACAAAAGAAATCATGGAGAAAACAATTTAAAACTAGTCTTCTTCACCCTTCTTTGTCTCCGCCTCCTTCTCCTTCTCTTCCTTTTACCCATCCTCCTTCTGCTCATCCTCCTATATATTCCTTATATACTCCTTCTACTACTACTCCTATATACTCCTAATATGGTCCTCCTCCTTCTATTTACACCTAATATATCCTCCTCCTCCTCCTCCTCCTCATCCTATATACTCCAAATATACTCCTTTTCCTCATTCTCCTTTATACTCCTAATATGCTCCTCCTCCTATATACTCCTAATATTCTCCTAATATTCCGCTTCTCCTCGTAATCCTCTTCCGCTATATACTCCTATTATACTTCTAATTCTCCTTATGTATCTTGTTTGACCTTTGTCTTAAACGCGCTGAGTAACTATTGACTACTTGGTAAAGACAACGACCAAATTGTTCGACGGACCACAATAAAACCTTTCACTAGATCTCTCCTTGTCCTTGTTACTAAGCACAACACATATTTGCATTCACATCAAAAGAACCAGTTTTTCAAACTTCCTCGTCCTCTGTTTGTGCGTCTGTCTTTGAAGTCTGTCTCCAGCGCTTTCCTGTTCTTGTCTCTGTGCGAGTATGGTGTGCGAGAGAGAGAGAGAGAGAGAGAGAGAGAGAGAGAGAGAGAGAGAGAGAGAGAGAGAGAGAGAGAGAGAAGAAGAGGAAGAAGAAGAAGAAGAAGAAGAAGAAGAAGAAGAAGAAGAAGAAGAAGAAGAAGAAGAAGAAGAAGAAGAAAGGTTGCAAAGAAGAAAAATACATAGATCCAAGCAAATGGAAAAACAGCTTAATCTAATCAGTAAAACCATAGAAGGCAATGTTAT
This sequence comes from Lumbricus terrestris, assembly GCA_949752735.1. Lineage (NCBI taxonomy): Eukaryota > Metazoa > Annelida > Clitellata > Crassiclitellata > Lumbricidae > Lumbricus > Lumbricus terrestris. The sequence goes on along the minus strand of OX457047.1, from coordinate 6,553,979 downwards.
AGAGAAACTGAATGCGAGATAACATGTTGATATCCATGCATACAAACATATATTTGTCTTATAAGCAAACATCATGTACACCTACCATCGAATGAGATGGCATGGTTTTATTACAAACCATTATGTCAAACCAAAGGATAATATAAACAAGTAAGAGGAGAAACAGACCAGCAGATGACTAACAGATGAAAAACCTAAGACTGTCAAAAGAGCAAAAACAAATAACTAACATCAATCACCTGTGAGACGAGGAAAATCATAGAGAAAGAAAAGACAACAAAAGAGAAACAATAAACCATACTACCGAGGACGGTAAAGGCAATAGTCACACAACGTCGTTAAACCACTTCCCAAAACAATCGCAGTGTATACCTCCCGTTTGTAAATTTAAGAAACCTCTTTCACAAGATGTATGCCTTATGTGTAATCATGACGCTGCCAAATATCAGTCTGACTTTCCGAAAAAATCAACCCCCGTGACGATAATAGGATTATCATAGAATGCAAAAAAATTGAGACAAAATAAACTTATCTATACGACTTGATATCAAAATTATTTTATTTTTTTCTCGTTAAACTCCGTATTGAACTCAAGAGCAGTACCTCATAATATATATATATATATATATATATATATATATATATATATATATATCAATCCTCCTCCGTCGTGTGTACGTCCGTGCCAGTCCCTATGTTCTGATGGCAAGGAGGGCGCCTTCTAGGATCTCGCCTCATTGTGTTGTGGCTAAGAACAGTGTTACTAAATTGCGTTAGGCCTAATCTTTCAGAATGGAATGAAATTATCTGTAAAAATACAGATAGTCTTTTAAATATAAGACAGGTGACCCCTATAATGAGGGTGTCTATAAGATGGAGGCGCAGTAGTCGAGGCGGCTCAGCACAAATGCATGGACAAGGGAATAGATATTCGTTTAATTGACAGAATAACAGGTCGACATAACGCGACAGTTAACAAGCACAAAAGAGCAGCGAATTAAGCCTAGTAAACGCTTTTATACAGCATCCATGTTATGAAGTTTTTATTGTTTTTGTTGGTTAATTCAAATGGATGCGGCCTAGAGCGCAGATTGTATTTACTAGGATGTCTGTAAGAGAAAAATTTATGAAGAACATGATCTTTGTCTTTAACTAAAGCTTGGACAAAAAAAATTGCTCACAAGTGCTGTAATATGCCGAACAAATTTCTGTCCAGACTCCAGGGTAACGGCCTCTGTTGCCATAGACCCTGGTTAAATCGGATCCATCCATCCATATAAGTATTTGTGACCATGGATAGAACACGCGATAGAACACTAGAATGATTAAGTGCTGATTATGGCAAACATATTTCTGTCGATGGCAACGGCCTCTGTTGTCATAGGCCATCGTCAAATCTGGATCCACCCAGAACACTGGTTGCACTCTGCCAGTGCCAGTCCCAAGCCTGGGTAAATGAGGAGGGCGTCGCTAATGGTCTTTGTTACCACACAGTGACGTAAAGCTGCAACTACTACTATACGATTCATTGACTATATTTTGACGCCGTTTAGTGAGACTTTAAAATGGTGATTGTGATGGTGATGGCGATTGCTAGTCAAAATAATAGTAATAGTATACCAGTGGTAATAATTATTAGTACATGTGATAAAAAAGTTTGTACACCTCTTTCAAAGTGCTACCTTAAATTATAAGTTCAAATCATCCTAGTAAACTAATAACTTTCTCGTCGCTGTTAGAAAGTCCTATACCTGAAACTTAACAAGCATTTTGACGATGTTGACGATGACGATAACAACAATAGTAATAATAACAATAACAACAGTTGTCGTTAACGTTATCATCACTGCTTCCGGCATCACCATCACCACCACCACTTCTGTTGTATCACCGGTGTATCTGTCCTCCTATCAATAGATCATGTCCATTGCTCCCGCTTATGCCCTTCCTCATTCTCATCCTCCTCCTCTTCCTCCTACGGCTTCAGCAACTGGAAAAATATCCATCCATAAAACGTGGGTGGCCTTTCTTGTCGTTTTCAACAAATCCTCTCTCACCCTCCCGCCCTCCAGTGTCGCACTGCAGGGTGTGACTAAATGTGAGTAGGCCCCTATTGTTGCGAATCTGTTCCCACTAAAGAGAGACATAATTTTGCGATTGCTATATCTGTGCATATTGGTAATAACAATTAACAATTGAAGCATTTAATTAATTTTATCACAATGCCTTGTACATAAGAAAAATGTATCGAATAAATATCTTTTATTAAATAGTATTAATTCATTCCAGTGCCTTTTACTAGAAGAAAAGTATTGGCGATTAAACACCTTATATAGCTGTGTTCTTGCCTTTAATATAATGAGTGACACCTTTAGGTCAATGGTATTCCACCATGACAGCAGATGTCTTGTCATTCACTCATGCGGAGATTTATCAGCGACCCTTTTGAAAAGCACTAATCAGAGGCGCTCCTGCCTACGGTGCGCCCAAAAAGAACAGCTTTTGGTTCAGTAAGGAAGGATTTTGGTAGAGTCTAAGAGTGTAGGCGTTTTCTGGTCCCATGCAGGCACTTACTGCTTTGTAGACATATACTCCTAACAACATCTATAACATCAGAAGCAACTATAGAATAGTGCGGTCACCAGCGTTTTCGCTTTCAGACTTGAATCAATCGATCAATCAATCGTTTTATTTGGCCTAGTATAGCTAAGAGCTAAATTTTATGGTATTGTATCGTTTTTGTTTGCGACCTGTTTTCAGACACCTACTGAAATTCACTTTCTGCGTTCCCACTTAGCATACAGTATCCGTACACAGTGGCGTAGTCAAGGGGTTTCGGGGGCTAAAACCCCCTATTGGCTTAGGGAAAAGTTTTTTGAAGGTTATTTATCCACTTAAGTTAGAAAAACAAAATAAGTGCTTGCAGTAACAATTGTTTTTTTACTTTATTCCCTTTGTTACTTTATTCCCGTTTTATTTACTGTAATACTGTTGCGTTGGTGTCAGGAAGGGCATCCGGCCAGGCCATAAACCTCCCCCTATCATAAGTTCCTGGCTGCTCCACTGCCCGTACATGATAATTGTGATCCCTCATCTTAGCGAAGTTCCTTCCCTTCTGGATCTCTTTGTTGCTTGCGCTTTAATTTTGTAAATGCTCTTTATTTGTGTCTTTTGTTTTGTATAATTGACTTACAAAGGTTTCAAAAAACCACCACCACCTGCACCACCACCACCGCCATCCCCACCCCCCACCACCACCACAACCACCACCACACTGCTGGAGTATGAACAAAATCGCGCTCACACTCCCGTCCTCTAGTGTCGAACAGCATGGTGTGACCAGAGAAGAGGATTGTTCCGATATCTTTTCCCACGGCATGAAAACGCTGTTTGAGATTGCTATAATTATTAACACATGTTGAAAGAGACAAATAGTTTGGGCTTTTTAAACATTTTATTTATCACAATATCTTGAAAAAGAAAAAGGTGTCGATTGCACACCTTTTATAGATTCACTTTTCAGCATAATAACACGTTTCATCCACGGACGGAAATTTAAGGAATTAAAAAACACTCAATCCTATAAAATATGCAATCTAATACAGCGGTTCTCAACCTTTTCAGACTCACGGACCCCTTTTTAATTTTTGGTCCCGGTCACGGACCCCACTGAAATTTGGCGCCTGTGGAACATTATTGTGACTGTGCGACACTAGGCCTATAATCTTATATACATTTTAATAGTAGGTCTACATGTATGTTATAATATAGTCTATGTAGGCCTGCGCTCCAGTAGTGCAAATTTATACAACTAATAAGATTATAATTTTTTTTAAACCTGTTTTTATTTTAGTGTAAGTTCTGGGCATGCATTTTCGAGCACATTTTATCTGCTCGAAACACTCAATCTGAGCCCATGTTAAACCTCAAGCCGTGATCAATAATTTTTAATTGTTACCAGAATAGAATAGCCACATTCACAAAATATATGATGTTGCAAAAGGTGAAATAATGTTGAAAGCTTTCTCATGCAGTTTTGTATATTCATGTGAAGCTTGTATCCAAAATGATGCACCAAGCTGACTCTTGCATGGATGCAACATCTTCAATGTAGGCCTAGGATCACTGGTCAGTTGAATGATTTGGTTCAATTCTGTGGTTTAAATTCCACGAATCAATGTTTGCAAGAAACAGACTGGAAACACACGAAAAACATTGAATGTGCAAATTACGAAATTATAAGTTGAATTGATCCATCTGTGATTGAATAGGTTTGGAAATTAAATTAACAAATTGTGGTGGATTGATCTGAGCATTTCTTTATATGCATGTGAATTTATGCAATTGATCACATAACTTTGACACATGACTGTGTCAAAGTTATGGACCACTATCCGTTTTGCACCAGAGATCAATTTTTTGGTAAAAGCAGACACTTTATCACTAGGGGTGTCTGCACCACTTGCATAGAGGAATTCTGTTCATTTAGCTGTTAAAAATGCCAGCCAGGTAAGCCAGAGTTGAAACCCATGGGTTGTTATTGAAATGAATTGCAGGCTGTGGTTTTTTTGCTCTAAGAAACTCTCTCAAAAGCATCCCGGAATCTGGACAGTCTGTTACAAACTTCCCCCCTTGATAACCAGTGAACTTCGGCTGGCCTATACATCATTAACTGTCATGATTTCTACATCCGAACCTAATGTAACAAAAAGACAAGAGTTTAGTGGACGTGCCTTGATGAAATTAGCCCAACCAGTTTTATGCCCTTGAATGCCTTGATCGAAAATAGATTTCAGTCTGTACTCTAGCCATTGAAACAAACCGACCCATCTAAAACAGATGAATTTGTCATTGATAAGCGTATTATTAGCTTCATGTCGCCATTGAAAAGGGGAATTATTGAAAAATTGACAAAAATTTATCTCTTTCTATGTTTTTAACTAAGAAATATATAATTTTCAGGACTTGCTCGCGGACCCCCAGGCAGATCGCCGCGGACCCCCAGGGGTCCGCGGACCCCCGGTTGAGAACCGCTGCTCTAGACTCTTGAGTGCTTCGTTCATTCCATCTGAACGATCAATCTGTGTGATTGCTGTGTCCTCCAGGTTCCTTTGCGTCTTTGCCTCTTTCTGTGAGCCTCAGGTCTACGTCGTCAGTCCCCATGTTATCTTCTCTATACGGCTGAACTCTATACACTACTGAAGTTCCAATGTATCCTGCACCAACTCATCGCTTATGATATTCAAGCGTACGCATTGGGTGATGTTTCACAACATGTACGAGTCGCAACAATTATGGTGCTGTACCGTATAGACAACCTTGTCTCTGCCGATACTTGACACTCTGGTGTCGTCCTATACTCTCATAATAAACATACGGTTGGGGCGCGGACATTTCCCCCCCTGGACAAAACCCCCCCGGACAAAACCCCCCGGACAAACCCCCCGGACAATTCCCCCCCTGATTTAGCCTAGGACATTAACCCCCCCCCGGACAATTCCCCCCCTTTTGCTTCCATTTAGGCAAAAATGCGTTTAATCCATCTTCTATTTAAATACAATTATTTTTATCCATCCAACTTCCATTTAAGCAAGGATATTTTCATCAATCCAGCTTCCATTTAAACAAGAATATTTTCATCAATCCAGCTTCCATTTAAGCAAGAATATGTTCATCAATCCAGCTTCCATTTAAGCAAGAATATTTTCATCAATCCAGCTTCCATTTAAGCAAGAATATGTTCATCAATCCAGCTTCCATTTAGGCAAGAATATTTTCATCAATCCAGCTTCCAATTAAGCAGGAATATTTTTATCAATCCAGCTCCAATTTAAGCAAGAATTTTTCATCAATCCAGCTTCCATTTAAGCAGGAATATTTTCATCAATTCAGCTCCAATTTAAGCAAGAATTTTTCATCAATCCAGCTTCCATTTAAGCAAGAATATGTTCATCAATCCAGCTTCCATTTAAGCAAGAATATTTTCATCAATCCAGCTTCCATTTAAGCAAGAATATTTTCATCAATCCAGCTTCCATTTAAGCAGGAATATTTTCATCAATCCAGCTCCAATTTAAGCAAAAAATTTTCATCAATCCAGCTTCCATTTAAGCAGGAATATTTTCATCAATCCAGCTCCAATCTAAGCAAAAAAGTTTCATCTATCCAGCTTCCATTTAAGTAAAAATTATTTTGCATCAATCCGGCTTCTATTTAGCAAGAAATCTTTTCATCAATCCAACTTAGGACACTTAGGACCGCCGTTTTATAGTAATACCACTTACACGCAATATGTTCGACAGGGGGGGAATTGTCCTACCCTGGGGGGGGGAATTGTCCGGGGGGGTTTTGTCCGGGGGGGTTTTGTCCAGGGGGGTTTTGTCCAGGGGGGGAAATGTCCTACACTCCATACGGTTGATATAGTGTCTAGAACTTCCTTTTTCTGTAACTTCTTACGCTGAAAGTCAATTGGATATATTATGCTTTACATGCAAGTTTGCGCGCTCTTCAGACACCTTTTAAATTTTTTTACACGGCTATATAAATACTGTCGACTGAGTAATTTATACAATGAATTGTTTCTTAAGAGCATAATGTTAGAAATTTCATCGTCTGCTTTCCAATAAAATTAGAGCAGTCTCCAAAGGAGAACTATGATTGAACACAGGTAGCTTTTCATTAAATCCTTTGCTCTTTCATGTTGCCATTCTCATCCATGTCTTCCTCCTCGTCTTGCCCTCCTCACACTCTTACTCCTCTCATGTGATACGTCTAGCTCCTCCTCCTCCTCCTCCTCCTCCTCCTCTTTGTCTTCCTCCTCTTCTTGTCCTCCTTGCACTCTTACTCCTTTCATGTGATACGTATAACTCACCCTTCGTCTTTTTCCTCCACGTCTTCCTCCGCCGCCTCCTCCTCCTCCTCCTCCTCCTGCACCTACTCCTGCTCCCCCTCCCCTCCTCTACTTGTTCTCTTTCCCACATCTTTAAATTTCATTTCTCCACCATTTTTGACTCTGTCGTCGTCCTGGTCTTATAATTATAACGGGCCAATGTCGTGTCTAATCCTTTCTTGCGCTAAAAGCCATTCAGGTCAGAGGTTCTCAACCGGTGTGTTTAATAATTAAAATCAGCCCTTCGACGACAAAACACCTTTCAGTGGTGTGCTCGGATGCGTTAAATATTGCAGTGAAGCGTGAAAGTTAACTAACGTCTGAGTCCTGCTCATTTATGTATTAGTGTAGCGACTTGGTGTCAAATTATGGACTAATTGTTCGCTTCGAGATACAAGCATGAAATTTGGTACATACCACAAAGATGTCCTAGCAAAAGATTCTCCTATAGAAATCGCCGATTTGCCCTCAGGCCACAATGGCGGCCATTTTTCATCATGGTGTCAAAACATCCACATTCAAGGGCAAGGATTCCAATAGGGCTATCAAAAAGTTCACCATTGTCTCAATATCAGTCATTTTTCAAAATGGCGACCAAAATATAGATATTCAAATGTTTCAGCTTCCAATTGATTCAAAATCGTCATCTTGCTGTCTAAACATACATATTTAGGGGAACGGATTCTGACGGAGGAAATTTTTCCATGGTTTCAATGTCCGCCATTTTCTAAAATGACCGACCAAAATGGGGATTTTTCAATATTTTTGCGGGCATTATCCAACGGATTTTGAGGAGTTCCTCCTAGTTGTGGAACCTTTCTGTTCCCATCAGATATATTTCGTTTGATAATAAAAATTATACTTCTTAGCACTGTGGAAAATTGGGAAATATACGCCATGTTGCCCGCCATTGCATTCACTCCAAGTTTATCAACAGCGTTGATGAACCGTGGATTGGATTTTGCCTCAGGCAAGTGATGGTTACAAATACCAACCACTATTTTTACTGCAGTCATAACTTTCGTAATAATTGTTCTTCTCGTTTAAACGCATCAGATCTGTCGGACTTCCTTGCACACCTTTAATACGCATTCAGTTCATATTTAACATTCCAATTGGCTGTATTCGTTAATTGTCAATGCTTCGCCAATTTAATGCAATAAAATTATAGTGTCGCTGTATAATTATTATGACAAAAGTTATAAAATGGTGACATCAAAGATTTAAAATAGAAGGCACTGTCATAAATTATGCTGTTCAATTTAAATTAATTTATGTTTGCTAAATTGCTGAGATAGATTGCTAATTGTGCTTTTTAAATACGTAAGTATTATCTTCGTCAGTTCCGTTCTTTTCGACGATCACTTAATGCACAATATGATTTAACTCTCAGGCTACCAAGCTTTTTTTGGTAACACGGACTACCAAGGGGGTGGTGGTTACCACCCCCCTGATTTTGGGTTTGGTTTGAGATATCATAACTTGCAATATGCCATTTGATTCAGCATTCATTTCTGCACAAGATGGTATATTTAGGTTTAGAAAATATGAATGCATCTCGAAATTATGAATTTTTTTACCATGGGTACCCGTCGATTCCACAAAACGTGTACTTACGCATGGGGAATATATTAGATTCTGTGTGTTTTATACATGATTTATATATAAAAAGTAGTTTACATATAATAAAGTCCAATATTCAACTATAAAAACTAGTAATAAGTCTGTTTTATGTTCAATCAAAACAAAAAAACATGTTTAGCCGCTGAAAAACGTTTACGCAGACATATCGACTTGCGTTGTAAAAAAACCCAACATTTTCACACATTTTAATTTATTTTGAGCACTTCCGGTCATCAAAAGACAAATTATTTAGTATCAGAAAATAGACCTAAATGCCCTCTACAGAATGGCATAATTTATTTCTATTAAAAAATAAATTATGGATAAGTTATAACAGAAAAACATAACAATTTTATGAAAATAAAACACCTTTATATATTTTAATTTATTTTGAGCACTTGCGGTTGTCAAAAGACAACTCAGTGAGCATGAAAATGTAGCCCCACATTCCCTCTATAGAATGGTATAATTTATGTCTCGTAATATTAAAGGGCGGAAAAGGTACAGACGATATTCTAAGGTTGGGTGGTATCCACCCCTCTGGTACCTTTGGTATATCGGGTGTAACTTTTGAACGGTAGGGGGCATCATCAAAACTTTTAGCTCAAAATGTGTCCCAATGAACCCTCTACAGCTACCTATTTTTTATAATTTTATTCCAGACGGAACGCGTTTGATTTGCAAAAAACCTAGGGGGGTGGGCAACCACCCCCCCTTGGTAGCCCGAGGGTTAATGTAATATGGAATTTCTTGCATTTGATAATTGCTTCAAAACCTAGCTTGGTTTGCCTCACACAGCAGTAGGATTATACATCGTGGGCGCGGTGGTGTAGTGGGTATACGTTCGTCGCCTGGCAGCCGAAGGGTCGCAGGTTTGAATCCACCTCAAGTCGCCGCGTTCAGACCTTGGGAAAGTCCTTCACTCGCAATTGCTCAGCGCTTCGGCGTAAGACTCCAATGCAGTGTCCGAGCTGTAGTCGGGAGCGCCTCTGAGTAGTGAACTTGAAGGGGCGCTATTACAAGTGCGCATGCACATATCAAAAACAATGAATACTACGGACGTTGTAAGGTGCTTTTTGACACCTTTGATTCGTATCTTATGGATGCCATAAATAGCATTTTCATAACATTTCGACGTAATAGTAGTAGAGTAGTCAGAATCAGTTCTGTAGCAAACATCAACATGACAATAAAGTTGGCTATCAAGCTATCAATTATATCAATACCAGTGTTATTCAGTTATATTTCTTTAAGTTTATTAGAAAATCAGGCAGAATCATGAATCTTGGACATAACATGATACACAGATGAATTCTTAGACTAAGTGATAACTCAGGACCCAATTGTTCATAGGAACAATTTTTACTTTGTTCAGACAAAAACTCAACACACTACGAATCTCTTATATTTCACATTAAAAAGTAAAACAAAACAAACTATAACAAATTTTAACAGGATCAGGATTCGAAACAGGCTATGACATCTATTCTCTCTTCTCTACTGTTGCAGCCATTTGTTTTCATTACCATTGCCTAGATTAAGTTAGAAAATTGTTCTTCTATATTGTATTTTCAGATTATTACCACCTAATGTCTATAAATTTTTACAAATTTTTTCCTCTGGTTACGGTCAGGATGATGTTATAATTATGCTTCGAAACATGTATATGGAATAGATAAAATACTCATTTGAGTGCATTCCACCTTCTTCTATATACATTTTAAAAGTAATATTTATAATATGTCACTCTTTTTTTACAAGCAATTAGGATAATGATCGCCTGCCAAGCTTATCAGACGCGTAAAAAGAAGAAGAAAAACGAAGAAAACTCACAAAGTTATAAAAAATGAACTGAAATAAAACACAAACTGATGAAAATTGAAAGAAAATTGTAATACATATAAAACATTTTAAAGACGTCAACAGCCTCTGTTTGAAATATTTTTTGTAATTTGACCATTGTGCGTAAATATGAATTGCCTTTAAGACTGCAAAGTTTCATTTAAAAATTCATATGTTTGCCCAAGATATGGGATGAAAACCGTAGGGGATTACTTTATTTGGCGCGCCCTGTACATGAACACGAAACTTTATATAGCAGATTTCATGCGATATGAGATAGCCTACAGTAACTGAGACAATAATCAAAATGTAATATGACTTCCAAGAAGCGTTAACCTATGAATTATTGACCATGTTCTATTTATACTCGGTATCTATACTTAAAAGAGGTGTCAAATATCTTGGCCTACAGTCGGTGCGAATTTTTGGTAGACATAGATTTGCGCTTCATTATCTAAGTTCACCTTGTCACCTTGTGCCGTCGATTCTTTGAATCTTAGCGACCGCCATGGTCAACCTTCTCCACTTGCTACGATCTTCCGTCGCATTTCTCAGTTCTTCCAAGTTCATCTTCGTTCTCTCGTGTATTTCTTCCATCCACCTCCTTCTTGGGCGTCCTCTCCTTCTTCCTCCCTCTCCGCAGGCCAGCATCATCTCCTTTTCCAGGCCGTTTGCTCGCATCACATGTCCGAAGAATGTCAACTTCTGCCTTGCCGCTCTCTGCCCTAATGACATATTCCCTCGTGCCTGACCTATCTCTAGTAAAATTATAGATTCATTTGTTCTTTTCTCGGTCCATGGGGTTCTCAATACCTTCCTCCATATCCACATTTCGCAAGCATCGATTTTCCTTTCTAAGGCCTTTGTTTTTGTCCACGTTTCACATCCATACAGCACCACTGGGAATATCATTGCCTTTACAATTCTTGTCTTTGTCATCAGGCTCACATGTTTATCCTTCCATATTTTCTCTAGTCCCTTTGCTGCAGACTTTCCCAATGTAATCCTCCGTCGTATCTCTCTGTCACATCCGCCATCATTTTCTATCATGGCTCCCAAGAAGCAGAAACTTGTCACCACCTCCATCTCCTCTCCATCTACCTCGAAGTTTGTCAAATTTTCCGTGGTCATGATTTTGGTCTTCTTTAAGTTGAAATACAGTCCAGCCTTCTCGCTTTCTGTTTTTAATTTTCTGATGATATCTTTTAGATCTTCCCCTTTCACTGCCAGTAACGTTGTATCGTCCGCATATCTTAAATTGTTCAGTGTTCTGCCCGCTATCCTCACACCAGCATTTGTTTCCTCTAAGCCTGCTTTCCTCACTATCATTTCAGCATAAAGGTTGAACAGGTATGGCGATAGTATGCACCCCTGCCGAACTCCTTTCTTGATTTGGAAGGTTATGGTTTCGCCATGCTCCGTCCTAACCACGGCCATCTGGTTCCCGTATAGGTTCTTGAGGAGTTTTATGAGGTGTGTCGGGATCCCCATTTCCCCCAGAGTCCTCCACATCAGAGCATGATCGATGCAGTCGAAGGCCTTGCTATAATCTATAAAGCATATGTGTACCTCCTGTCCGAATTCTCTCTGTCTCTCCATTATCCATCTGAGGTTCGCTATGTGGTCTCTTGTTCCTCTCCGTCTCCTGAAACCTGCCTGATGGACAGGCAGTTCCCTCTCAATCGTGCTCTCCATCCTTTTATGTATAATCTTCAGTAGGATCTTACTTGCATGTGATATCAGCGCTATTGTTCTGTAGTTTTCACATTCCCTGGCGTCGCCTTTTTTGAAGATAGGTATGAATATGGACTTTTCCCAGTCTTTGGGCCATTCTTCTGTCTCCCATATCCGATTGCATAGTGCTGTTAGTTCTTCTATCATTCCGTCTCCAGCCTCTTTGATCAGCTCAATGGGTATCTCGTCCGCCCCAGGTGTCTTATTATCCTTGATTTGCTTGATTGCCCACTCCACCTCCGATCTCATGACACTTGGTTCTTTCTCGTAATCCTCTGTGGCCATCGATATATCTTCCTCCTTGTTCACTCTATCATCGGCTTTGTAGAGATTTTCTGTGTATTCCTTCCATCTGCTTTTCGTTTCTTCACTGTCTCCTAATACTTCTCCGCTTGCGTTTTTCAGTGATCCCTTTCTTGGTGTGAATTTACCAGTTATTTTTCTCAGTTCTGCGAACATTTCTGACAAAGTATCTAAGTTAGCGGCGTTTAATTTTGAGAAATGTTTCTCTATTTAAGAAGTTTAAGAAAAACATGTTTCTATTTAAAAACAAATGATCGATTGATATTTCTAAATATAAAAAGAAAGTCATTTTCACTTTTGTCAGAAACATAAGCGTCTTGAGAAACGTTGACAGGCAATTTGCGTCGGAGCTTAACCAAATCGATTTCTTTTAATGGTGTATTGATTTTAATAAATCATTGAATAGGCAATGTATTTATAGTTTCGACTTAATCTGAAATCATACCACAACACGCCAAACACATTGCGTCGGTGCAAACGTATGGAAAGCGGCGGTGTCAAAAGTCATAATTATGCTATGAATGGATTGTTTAAAATAAAAATATTATGACAAAATGACAAAGTAAAAGGATAGGCTGAACAATTCATAACGAATGCCATGAGAATTGACTAATTGATCAGCTGATGCCAATAGTTGAACGGCATATTGTGGCTATCACAACCGTTGAGAAGAAGCTTAGATAAGACTTAGTGTTACAATGGAAAGACACAAGTGAGAATGCGAAAATCCTGTTAAAATATCGTATAATATTATGATGTCGTTAAACCCTGGGAACTAATACTAGCCAGTGGCTCTTTATTAGACACCACTAATCTCTTTATCAGCACAATACAAATATAATTTTCGTTCACCAATAGCACATCGGACAAGTGACAATACAACCTTCTATCAATGGCGATTATTAATTTTATCGTTCCTTCATTCATTTAAAAAATTATAGCGGTCCTTTAAGAAAACAATTAAAAGTCGCTCGCGACCGAGGAACGGTTAAAGAGAAAATTCTCGAGTAGCTTAAAGAACGAGATAGACAGGTCCCGCAGAAGGAAACTCAGGATAATGGGGTTGGGTGGCAATTCAAAACAGAGGGACCCGCAACCGAGGAAGGCCTATTCTGTATGATGGTTGTGCGTGTTGTAGAACCACAAAGATGCCCGAGGATGCAAAGCGCAGAGATCAGCGACCAGCTAAAGCCCAACTTAGAGTATACAACGTTCCGGAAGATAGACAGCGCACTGCCCGTCTATCTTTGCACAATGTCAGTTGATGGAGGAGACCCTATTAAAATGGATGCGCATAAATTTCTGCCGAGATATCTATCTGCTTCACGTGCACCTATAGACAATTCGACCAGAATTTGTACTGCAACGATGTCGGCTGGATGCCCAAAATGCGATGGAGAGGATTGTCCATCCACCCGCATTACTGGAATCAAATTCTGAGGCCAAGAAATGAGGTCGATAACACTTCGTACCATAGCTGCTACAGATATACAGGTTTTATAGCTTACGGGCTGTTCTTCCTTTCTTAGCCTCAAAGACTTCGGAGTCTTGACAAGCACCCAGTAGGTGTGATGCAATAGTATTTCCAGCTTAGCGACCCTGCGAACTGAAGTGATTGTATAACCACAGATATTGCGCTATCGGTTCAAGTATAGCGGTTGTTATATTGCATCAGACATAAATTTAGAGGTGTTTAAATAGGCTACAACAACTTCGTTGTTCCTGTTTTAGTGTTTAACAACATTTTACGACGTACTGTATAGAAACGCTGCCTTTAAAGCAATTTATTTAGTTTGCATACAAAAAAAATCAATTTCAATATGGAACAATATTTTAAAAAACTGTTCGTTCAAAACACCGCAAATTGTGGTAAAGTGTCCGTATTTCATTTTTACGTTGGTAGAAAAAAAATACAAGTTGGGTCCAGGATTTCTGCTGAAAGTGTAAAATAGAATAGCTCCTCGGTGAGTTATGCCTCACCTCACCTCTGACGGGTTACCTACCGATGCGGGACAGACGATGCTATAAATAAATGGAAGACGAGATCTGTAAACACCCATTAAATGCTTCTATCGATATTTCTTGACACACGTCACTTGAATTGAATTGATACCCAACATTCATACACTCTGCCCAACATTATAATACGGGTTCAGATAAGACACCTGAATAATTATGAAAAAAGCTCAGTAAAGTCGACAAAGGTTTTACAAAAAGCACTCATATCATAGGGTTGAAAAAAGACCGCATTTTAACACTCGAGTGCCCAATGTATTTTTTGGTACACGAAGACCCAAAGGGGGTCCGCGCGGACCCCAGCGTTTTCATGTTAATATCTTGAGAAGGGATTGGAATATCGTTACAGAATTTAGTTCTGTGTAATCCCAAATGAATTTGCAATCGATTGATGTATCTTATAACACAATAGCACCACCTGGTGTAAAAAAATAGTGTAAAAATCTCGTGACACACATGTTACGCTTGCTTGCGTCATTTACCGAAGAAAGCCTGTACGTCCGGTGCGTCCGCATGCCAGTCAGCTGCTCTCACTTCTAGCTATCGACAGACCAGTTGCATTATGGTAGACTAAATCGTAATCGCAATTGTAAATTTGTATAGCGCCACTTCAAGAGAAACTCCTCAGAGGGGTTCCTGATCTGATAACACCATACCACGATTGAAAGGGATAATTTTCAAACAATTACGGATGAAAGCAAAGTACGAATGACTGTGTCACTGTGTGGTGTTAGGCCTACTTGTGGATCGAGTGAGAAGGGTAGTCCACTGCCGTCTACAGCAACACCGGCTAAGAAGAAAAGCTGAGCCATTTATTCGCGTAACCTTGACAGAATGGTTGCCACCGTTTGTATGAACTGTCCTAAGCCTCCGTTTTGATGCACGCCTGTTGTATGCAATTAATGCTGTGATAGGCCTACACAGACTTGCAGACTTTCAAATTCTGTGCTGCAAACAGAGGCCAAACATAGTTAGGGCCCCCAGAAATTCGCGATCTTGCGCAGCGCAAATTTTGCGCAAATTTCCAGGTTTAGCGCAACAGCGCAAATTTTGGCAATCCGCGCGAATTTAGCGCAAATTTTGACAAAATTTTGCTAAATTATCAAATTGGGCTTTGAATGACTTAAAATCACCGCAATTGCACACCTTTATTTTACTCTAAGTGCAATTATTGCTGAATGCATTGGTGCTTTGTTTTTTTGGTAGCACCTCTGGTTTTCGAGAAAACTGAAATATTTAATTTTGGCACACATTTGCAATTGCACACCTTTTTAAAACTATAATTGCAATTACTGCTGAATGCAGTGGTGTTTTTTGTTTTTTTCTTTAAGCACGTCAGGTTTTTGATAAAACTGAAATATTTAATTTTGGCACTCATTTGCAATTGCACACCTTTATTTTACTCTAAGTGCAATTATTGCTGAATGCATTGGTGCTTTGTTTTTTTGGTAGCACGTCTGGTTTTCGAGAAAACTAAAATATTTAATTTTGGCACACATTTGCAATTACACACTTTTTAAAACTATAATTGCAATTACTGCTGAATGCAGTGGTGTTTTTGGTTTTTTCTTTAGGCACGTCAGGTTTTTGAGAAAACTGAAATATTTAATTTTTTTTCAAACATTTGCAATTGCACACCTTTATTTTACTATAAGTTCAATAAATGCAATTAGTGCAATTAATGCTGAATGCAGGGGTGCTTTGTTTTTTTTGTAGCACGTCTGGTTTTCGAGGAAACTGATATATTTAATTTTGGCACACATTTGCAATTGCACACCTTTTTAAAACTATAATTGCAATTACGGCTGAATGCAGTGGTGTGTTTTTTTTCTTTAAGCACGTCAGGTTTTTGAGAAAACTGAAATATTTAATTTGGGCAAACATTTGCAATTGCACACCTTTATTTTACTATAAGTGCAATTAATGCAATTAGTGCAATTAATGCTGAATGCAGAGGTGCTTTGTTTTTTTGTAGCACGTCTGGCTTTCGAGAAAACTGAAATATTTAATTTTGGCACACATTTGCAATTGCACACCTTTTTAAAACTATAATTGAAATTAATGCTGAATGCAGTGGTGTTTTTTTTCTTGTAGCATTAGAAAAAAGTGTTTAAGCCCCCCCCCCCCCCCCCAAACTTCGCCCATGAACATAGATTTCGGTGGGCATACATTTTGCAAAATTGAAATTACATGGATCGTCTGAATACATTAATGTTATGGTTATAGGAACTTTATAACTGCATTTTTGGCTTGATTATCTAATTTTTAGAACGCCAAAGCTTTACACTGAATGAAAAAAACACTGTTAGATACTTTGGTACACTGATTCAATGAAAAATAACGAACATTTTGATTTTTTAACTTGCGCAAAATTCGCGCAAATTTATCGTTTTTGGTGCGCAATTTTTTCACTTTTTTGGCGCAAATTTCTGGGGGCCCTACATAGTGCTACAATGTCAGTAAATCTAAGTTCAACAAATTATATGAATCTTTATTTCATATAACTTGCGCTGACCATTTATTTATTGGCCAGTAACCATACGCATGTATGGCAAATAGCCGCATATCGTGCGGTACCCATAGTATATGCTGTGGTTGTGGGGTATGGGACTGGACAATACTCACGCAAAATATACCATTCGATGCCCAAATGGTTGCTCTAGGAATACCTAAAAGCATTTTTGCAGATCCATAGCCGTTAAAAAGTTATCCGGGAAAACGGGCCTGGGGTCCGGTCGGACCCACCCCCCTTGGGCATTCGAGGGTTAGCTAAAATAAAATAGTTAATTTTGGGGACTTGCTCGCGGACACCCAGGCAGATGGACGCGGACCCCCGGTTGAGAACCGATGCTGTAGTCTATTATACCGTCGGTTTGAAAAGCTAAAATTTTAAACACCTAAAAAAAGAAATCTCCTGCTATACATAAATTCTCATAAATTCCATATTATGGTGTATTTTGAAACTTCCTGGAGGCGTTTCGGATTTAAAAAATTGAAATTGTGCGCACATTCACATAAATATTATGATTTCATCAATACATTTATTAAACCATATACTATACTATTGTGTAGAATAGCCTGTGGTCCGTAACAGTTGTCTTATGTTTCAAAAACCGTATATTCCAATAAAATACGCTTATCTTACATGCAACACAATTTCGGAAAATATGTTATTATGGAAAGCAGCACATGAAATGGACAAGTCCAGTTAGACACCTCTATAAAAAGTCCTTTATAATGACACTTATAAAAAGTGTTGTAATATGCTCAACAAATATGTTTCGAGGGCTACGGACACTGTTGTCATAAACCCTCGTC
Organism: Lumbricus terrestris; assembly: GCA_949752735.1. Classification (NCBI taxonomy): domain Eukaryota; kingdom Metazoa; phylum Annelida; class Clitellata; order Crassiclitellata; family Lumbricidae; genus Lumbricus; species Lumbricus terrestris. The sequence goes on along the minus strand of OX457047.1, from coordinate 6,536,254 downwards.
AAATCTGGATCCATCCGATTTTCTATAATTATAATAATAAAGCAATGTATACTTAAGGAATAAAGGTATAAATAAGGAAAGGAGTGAGACAGGGATGCATTTTGTCCCCTTTCCTGTTCAATCTGTATGCGGAGAGAATTATGAGGAGGGCTGGATTGGAGGAGGCAATAAGGAGGAGGGTAAGGATAGCAGGGGAAATACTGAATAACTTGAGATACGCCGATGATACGACATTATTGGCGGGGAAGAGGGACGACCTGGCCGAGTTAATAAGAAGAGTCAGGAAGGAAAGCGAAAAGGCGGGACTATACTTCAATGTAAAGAAAACAAAGGTTATGACAACTGCAACATGGGAAAACTTTGAGGTGGATGGAGAAGTGATAGAGGTGGTTTCGAGCTTCACATTCCTGGGATCTATGATAGAGAAGGAGGGAAGAAGTGACATGGAAATAAGGCGAAGTGTAACAATGGGAAAAACGGCAATGAACGGTCTGGGAAGGATTTGGAAGGATAAATGTGTGAGCAGGGAAACAAAGAAAAGATTGGTGAGAGCATTGATCTTTCCAGTGGTCTTTTATGGATGCGAGACATGGACGAAGACTCAGGATATGGAAAAGAAAATCAACGCGTGCGAGATGTGGATTTGAAGGAAGATGCTAAAGATCTCATGGATGGAAAGGAGAACTAACGAATCGGTGCGTGAGGAGCTCGGAGTAGATAGGGAGGAGACACTGCAACAAACAGCAACCAGGCGGAAATTCAGCTACTTCGGCCACGTTATGAGATCAAACGGTTTGGAAAAGGAGATGATGACGGCATGCGGTGAAGGAAGGAGAAGACGCGGAAGACCAAGGAAGAGGTGGATGGATGAAGTACAGGAAAAGTCTGGAATGAGCTTGGAAGAGCTAAGAGAGGCGACAATAAACAGGAGACAATGGAGAGGATACATCATGACTGTCGCCAGAGCTCCAAGAGCTGACGGCACCAGGTGACCAGGTGATACTTAAGGCAATGTTTACTTAAGGCAAGAACTCCGCCACTGGTCGCACTCTGCCAGTACCAGTACCAAGCCTGAATAAAGGGGAGGTCGTCGCTGGTGATCTTTGTTACGTTAAGCTACAACTGATAAAACTACTTAAGGCAATTTTGCTGTCGATGAACCGTGTTTTGATTATACTAAATATTATTATTGTCATAAACTGTCATTGAAATATTATGGATTCAACTTGGGATTAATATAGAAGGGATATGGAGCCAATAAAATTAAGGTCATTGACACAGATTATGGTTTTGCTGCATTGACTGTGTGGCGCGTTGGTGTAGGGGATATGTTCGTTGCCTGATAGCCGGAAGGTTCGAGGTTCGAACTCCCTCAAGTCGCCGCGTAGGGCAAGTCCTTCACTCGCAATTGCTCAGCGCTTCGGCCTGAAACTCCGATCCAGTGTCTGCGCTGTTGTCATCGATTCTTCTCACGTGGCAAATCCAGCTTGGATGATTACGAAGATTGTAAGTAATGGTGTTGTTTTGTCATTTGCAGTGTTGGTACTTAACACCTGTATAACAGAGTTCTTATTCTCATATAAAGGCGCACTTCGGTTTTCTAAGCGAATTTTACTAGCCATTCATTCATTCATTCACTTATTCATTGATTTAGAGCGCCCCTTTAAAAACTACTTAGAGGCGCTCCCAGCCCACCCACGAAAAAGTCTTAAGAGACTTGTAGAACCCAGCCACGAGTAGAGAGCGAAGAGTAACCGGGAGGTCGTTCCAGACAGTAGGCCCCACGACCGAGAAATCACGGCGCTGCTTATTGCTTAATTAATAGATAAGCGAGTCCATTAAGTCACCATGGACGGTGAAGAATTCTTACCTGGTGAAGCAACTGGCTGAGATGCCCACCCCGGGCATTTAAAAAATTTTTTTATTGCTTTAATGGAGACATTTCCTTAACCATAAAAATAAACTGCATCATTGCACAGGGCTCGGGGTTAGGACTAAAATAGACTTTATACTAACAAAATCCATGGCATTCATGAAACAAGATATAATAGTAGAATTCCAGATGATCTGGATCATGTTACGCAAAAGTCGGGTGCATGTAACCTTAAGATAAACCGTGATAAGACATATGAAATTATTGTCAGAGGACCTGGGGGCGTGCATGGGTGGGACTGACTTATTAGAAACACATAGCTTAATATTACTAACCACGGTTAGTAGCTTGAAAGTTCTTGGTGTAATATTGTATAAAGATCGTCAAGTTTAATGAAATTTGTTTCGGTTGAAGTTCATTTAACCGACTTATTATATTTCTTGGCAAACGTTATAAAGGTGTCCAACATAGTTTTTTTTTACATAAGTTACATAAGATTTTACCAAAATAAGTTTACTTTTTCTTACAGCTGTCGGGAATGAGAAGAATTGAGCTATATAAACTCTGTGTTCATATAGTTAATTACTACTGCAATGTAATTAGCTGCTTGTACTTGATTTCAACAATACACAATAGTAATGATTATGACCAGGACAATCATGATGATATTTCAGTCTTCTTTTTCTTCTACATAATTACTATCTATGTAGTCATATGCTTAACACAGGGCATTTTAATTCACTAGTTAGAGTGTTCGCTCACGACACCTTTAAAAAGTTTGCAAGTCAATTTATATATAACTAAAGGCGATCAGTCAAAGATTAAATCATTTGATAATCAAATCATTGTGAATGCGGTCAAATATTCGACGTCTTGATGTTAAGCTTCTTTCTTAAGCTTCCCAAATCGATTTGTCATCATCCAGGTCCAATATCATCTGTCGTGTTCTTTCCCGTGTTCACCTCCCCTTAATTTTTTTAAGATCCTCTCAGTGTATGTCCTAAAACCAACATCTTTACTTATAGCGATGTTTATCATGGTTCTTTCTTCGTATATCATCACCAACACTTTCTCACATGTCCCATCCATCTGAAATTCTCCATTCTTCTCCATGTCCACAATTCGAGGGCCTTCTGTCTTAGTGTCTCCTCTTTTTCATCGTCCATACCTCTGACCCATTCAGTACCGCACTCCTATGCCGTAGACATTACCTCTCATCAGGTCCGCTCAGACTCGTTTATATTTGAAAACTCTTATTATAAGTTCTTCACTGCTCGCACTCATTAAAGTTTATATGCTCATTTGAAAACTCTCATTTGCGCAAAATTTATGTTGAGTTTGAGAGCACTATGGTCCACTAAAAGGCGTTAATTAACGAATGAATGAATGAATCAATCAATCAATCAAACAATCAATCAATCTATCTATCAATCAATCCATCAACCAGTCAATCAATATAATTGTTTTTCGTCAATTTGCGTTCTTTATAAGTCCTTTACTGATCGCGCTCATGAAACTGAGACCCAATCTTGTGCAACTGTGGAGTGCGTCGCTAATTATCTTTGCTATTACACTATCTCGTTCAACTGGAACTATTATGTATAAGAGAATTTTATGAGTCATCATACGGAATCAAAATCCCAGGAGTTAAATATTCATTATAAGTATTTCATGACAGCCTGATAAAGGTGTTTGAAAATCCGCTTGTAGTATAATATATAAAAAATATGATAAGGATAAATGCGTAGTTCGTACAACCTAAATATATGAACGTGTTTTTGGCCCGTCCACATGAAATGAGTTTCCTATAGTACTGCACTTACTACCCCGGAATAACCTGCCCGCTTTCTACCAGTTGTTCAATACCTATCTTTTTAGCCGTGGCTGAGGTGGGAGCTCCTCTGAGTAGGCTTCTTGAAAGGGCGCTATTTAAGTTTTTTGAATGAATGAATGAATGAATGAATGAATGAATGAATGAATGAATGAATGAATGAATGAATGAATGAATGAATATTATAACTTCTTTACAACCAGCACGCCAAAGCATAGTCGAAGTGATAGCGCTGAAGAGGGAGACGCTAAATGTCAATTTCAGTTACTATATATATATATATTTATATCTAGTGCATTTTATTTAAAAGGTGTCTAAGTGTAAACCATTCCTCAAAACCTTGTTTGGTGAACCGTTAAATAATGGTTATGACGTAAACACAATGTTAATTATAGATATCGAAACAATAATGTAATCATCATTATTGCGGTTCTTATTTTCTATTAATGCTATTTTTCGCACTATTATTTATTTTTCCATTTTTGCACTATTATTTATTTTTTCCATTTTTGCGCTGTTATCTATTTTTCCATTTTTGCACTATTATTTATTTTACCATTTTTGCACTATTTTTTATTTCTCCACTTTTGCACTATTATTTATTTTCCCATCTTTATCCTCACCGTCGTAGTCGTCATAATTTTAGTAATTTTTCCATTTATACGATAGCGTCAGTAAATGCCCACTGCTCAGAGGCCACAAAGACTGGCGCGCAGAGATTTTATCTTCATTATCGTCATCTTCGCTATCAAAGTTATTCCTTCTTCTCCTTATAATCTCTCATCCGTTTGCTTATTCAAGATAATAATTGCGTGATTAATTAGACACCTGTTTTACGATATTGAAACATTCTTTAAATTTTTAGGAAACATACGGCTAATTTATGCTATGCTAAATGCAGTGAATATCGAAATGACGCTAACGAATAAACAAACGCTCCTTACTTACTTACTTACTTGCTTACTCACTTACTTACTTACCTACTTACTTACTTACTTACTTACTTACTTACTTACTTACTTACTTACAATAAATCGACCTGTGAACCAAAGACACATTTTTATTTGCTGCAGTGATTCTACGCAGGCAACCAATGGCAATGCCTAGATTTCTGACAGCTTCGAAATAATCTCCGTTCATTCTCTTGTCTAAATTGCACAGCGGATCACCTATGTTTTTTTTCCCACTCTCTGGAACAGCCGGTCATCTCTTTGCAGATGATGTGCAAGCATATGTCCATGGGTCTCCTTCATCCCAGCTACTTTTAGTTGAACGCATCCAGTCTCTCTCACATTCCCTACACTCCAGGATGTCATCAAATCGTCTCTCTCTTAATGCCTCCAAAACACAGTTTATTTGGTTCGGCACACCTCAGCAGCTTTTGAAAATTGATTTTGTTCTCCTCTCTGAACTATTTCCTCACTATGCCTTTTCCTCAACTGTTCGTGATCTGGGTGTTACTCTAGATAGTTCCCTTTCATTTAAAGACCATATATCTAATCTTACACGATCCTCATATTTTCATTTAAGGCGTCTAAGGACAGTTCGGCGTTCTGTTTCGCTTTCTGTTTTTACCACTTTGGTCCATGCTTTCATTTGCTCCAGAATTGACTACTGTAATTCTCTTCTAATTGGTCTTCCCAAGGTTCGACTCTCACCTTTGCAGTCGGTCCTTAATGCGGCCGCCAGATTAATTGCACGCCTTCCACGCTACTCTCATATCTCTACTTTTATGTTTGAGCAGCTCCATTGGCTTCCTCTAACTGCGCGCATTAAGTTCAAAATTCTCATTTTGGTCTCTAAAGCACAACGGGGTCTTGCTCCAAAATATCTAACCAATGGAATTCGCAGGCCAGTTTCAGCCTCCTCACATCGTCCACTCCGCTCTTTAAACAGATTTGAACTTCTAGTACCTCCTACTAGAACGGCTATGGCTCTGTCCCGTTCCTTTACATCAATTGGCCCCTCTCTTTGGAATACGCTCTCTCCTTCTATTCGATCTCAACTTCTGACAGGTAATCCCTCCTCCTCATTTTCTTTTCTTAAAACCTATTTTTTCTCTCGTGGCCTTGCGCACTGGGAGCGCCTCTGAACGGTTCACCCTAGTAGAGGCGCTTTATAAATGTTTTTATACAATACAATACAATATGGTTACTGCACTAGTCTGGCGCAGCATGGAGGGGCTTGCTCCTATGTACCTACAAGAACTCTGCTGTCCCACCTCTAAAAATTCGAAAAAAGAAAGCTCTAAAGTGCTGTAACATGCCGAGCAAATTTCTGTCCAGGGTAACGGCCTCTGTTGTCATAGACCCTGGTCAAGTCGGATCCGTACCTCTGGTGTCCAGCGGCGATATGACCTCCGATCAGCTGATCAAGTTGAACTCTTGAACCCTCGTTCTCGAACTGTTATAATGCAGCGACGTTCTTTCTCAGTGGCTGGCCTTAGAACCTAGAATGAGCTCCCTGTTGCTCTTCGCCTGGCGCCTAGAGGTCACACCACTATTTTTCTTTCTCACTTAAAAACTGCCTTATTTAGCTGTTGCTGGACTGGGAGCGCTTCTGAGTAGTTTACCTTGAAGGTGCGCTATGTAAAAGGTCAATAATAATGATAATGAAATAATGTTTAATTGTGAATTATTAGAGCGGTCACTTTGAACACCTTTCTCACATTTCTAACTGATTTATATAAAGATAAAATGAAGCAAAATTGTTATAGTGTTAATCTGCATAGCCTGGTGAAATAACTGTGTTTCTAAACACCTTTTTAACATTTTCATTTTATTCTATATAAACATTAGACAAAGGCGGGTTTTAATCGACGCCTGTGATTGCCTGAAAGACGCAAGGTTCTAAGAGTGCCATGTATGGAAAAGAAAACAAAAGAATGGATGCTGGAAACGACGAGAGTGGGAAGATGTCTGTTTAACTCCATCATAACAAGAAACCTTTCTTATAGTCCGAGCTCTTAGCGGTCGAAAACATCGTTATTTTGCATTTTCGTGCTACAAGCAATAGAAAGATATTTTATTAATCGACGTAATTATTATTATACTGCTATTAATCGACGAATCCTGGTTGGACAAAAGAACCGCGGAAGGCCAAGGCTCCAAAGCGCTGGATGGTGATTGATAAGCGCTGGAATATAATTATAACATGTTTCTTTTTAGTCTGCGGTGGTAATGGAAAGACGTCTTTTTAATTCTTTTACGAACTCTAATCCGTTGACGTTGATGGATCCCAGGTTTTCGAAGGCCAGAGGGCTAAACAAATGATATTCAAGTAATTTTAAGTAGAAACATTTAAAGATTAAAATGTTTATCATTAGTGATCTTGTAATAGGTAGCGATGTTAACAGTCGCTCATTTATTCTGTTTCAACGTATTATTTCTTCGGCCTCTTTCGCGCGACATAGTTATTCCATAGATTGAAATTATAAATGCAACTCGTATGCTGAATAAATAGAATACTATAGTGTGATTTAAAAGGTGTCCAGCAATTTGCGGTTGTATCCACGCAATGTTTAAAGGTCGCGTGTGTTTTTAATTTAGATTTGTTTACAAATAAAATAGATCAGTCTTGTAATAGGTACGCTGTATTAATATATAGCAGCTCATTTTTTCGGCTGGAACACATTTATTGTCTTCGGGCGACAGAGTCACCCCCGAGATTCTATTTCAAAATAAGTTCCACCGCGGATCTGTTTAAGAAATTCGCCCCGCAGACTGTATTCTGCGATAAAGTCACCGGGAGAGAGGAGAGAATATTTCAACCACCGCTTAATACAGTCACTTGAAATTTATTAATATCTCGCGTTTCTTATTAGCACACCTGCTCTACTCAGCGCGGACACCGCATCGGAGTTTCAGCCTTTCAGACCGACTCGCATGAAAAATGCGGGTGAATGACTAGTCTTGCTCAAGGTCCCCTACGCGGCGGTTTTGGGGTGGATTTGAACTCGGAATCATTCGGATCCAAGACAGCGAACCCACCACTGCACCACCGCCCCCCTCCACCCCAAAAATGGGTCACAGTCACATAATTTTTTTATACATGATTAGGTTAAGCCGTCAGTGTACGTTGATGACTTATTTAACTAGTGCATAAGTTCCCAAATAAACAACAGTTACTTGTCTATAATAAAAATTCCTCCAATACATCGTTTCAACCAGGGGAGATTATTTCTTTGGTGGGTCGTGACTTTATATCGAGAGGAGACTCATTTCGTGACAATGCCAGCCCCCATGCCCGGACGAAAAGGAGAACGTAAAGTTAGAAAAGAGCAGTAAATGATAAAAAGAAAAGTGCATTTAGTCCAATGCATTGCATTACATTGTATTAAATTACATTTGCATTACAGTAATGTGTAGTGTTGCAAATAGAAAGTACTGGAGAGCAGTACATCACATTAAAGTAAAGTAAATCACATCACGTGACATTACATGCAGCAGTTTATCACTATGCGATGACAAAGATCATGATCGTCGCCCTCCTCCTTTATCGTTGCTTGGGGCTGGCACTGGCATAGTGCAACTAGTGCCGGAGTTCTAATTCTATTTTAAAGCACTGAAAAAGTCAATTATTGAACCACTAATGTTGTATAAAATATATTATGTGTTCATGTGTTTAAAAGGTTTCCAAAATACACGACTTTGTTGTATAACGTCCTATATTATATTTTCATGTAAATGTAAATAAATGTGTTCTTGTGATTTGCAACGCTTTCTATCAACATCAGTTGGAAAGTATGAAAGCCTAGTTACAGGCTCAATGTTTTTGCTGCACGAGCTGCTCGATTTATATCTGCCCCTTATAAAGCTCCCTTCGACCAAGGGTTCTGGGATCGCTTGCGAAAGATTCAATCCGCTAAAGGTGCATTATAAATACTCAAGCACAATACAATACTATTCATTGCTCTACAAGCATTACACTACCCTGCAGTACAGTAAAATACAGACCATAATTATCATTACAGTACGGAAAATCACGGCATTTGTTACTATATAACTGTAGAACCGCAACGCACGGTACAGTACAGTTCATTGCATTAAAATAAGTTGCATTACAAAACAGTACATCGCGGTACAGAGCAGAATATTGTATCACAATATCGCAAAGTGCATTACATAGCATTGCATTACACTTCATTACATGCGAGAAAGCGGCCGGTCTCGCATAATGCGCACCGATTACCTGAGGTAGTCCCTCCTGGAGAGTAGTTGGTTGGCCTTCGTGAACAGCGTTGAACCGACCTCAAAGAATAAGATGGCGGTCGGCTAATAAGGTCGTGGTTGTTGTTGTCCTAACATAAATGTAAAAATACGCTCGTTTTACTAGGTCTATCTCGGATATATGAACGCGAACTTTTACGAACTGCTTTGGTAATGTTCAGGTGAACTTGGATATGGCATATATCATTGAAAATACCATTGGAATATAACTTTGCCGAATGAACTTCATCAGATTTTGTCCCAGACAACTATCAGTTAAGTGGACCGTGGATCTACGCGGGTGAATCTAGACTGCCTATCAATCTTTGCCGAGTGGTTTCTATCAGACTTTCCCAGACTCCTGTCAATTAGATGGTCTATGTCCATGCGGACGAATTTGGATTTGGATTCTACGTGTCATCTGCAAACTATATGGTCTAAAACTACGAGGTTCGTTTCCCTTATCAAAAAATCCGCGCCTCCCACTCAGGTGGCGCGAATTAACGGGGATAATGTCGAAAAAGGAAAAAAGAATTGATGATCTGCTGGAAACTCTTCAGGATGAAAAAGCCATAGCCTTGCTCAAAAAAAGTCTTGCACCCATGATAGAAGAGATATTCAATGGCCTACTTGACGCCTTCACACAAAAACTGGACAGTCTAGTTGCAAAATCGGCGCAATCGCTCATAGCTAACCACTGTGAGGTGACGGAACACAAAATATCCACACTTGAGGCTGAAAACGACCTCCTAAGGAAAAGGCTGGACGATGCTGAGAACCTCCCAAGACAAAATAATGTCGTAATATATGGATTGCCGGACATCGCTCACCAAACTGCCTTCGCATGGCCCACTCCGGGCTCTGCGATCCTCTCAAAGGACCATTCAACAGTCCACTCGGTCTTGGAACTATGCAACGGTCATTTGGGACTAAAAATCAATGAATCTGACATCTCGTTTGCCTACCGGGTCTCAGGTGCCTCTGGACAGAAACTTCGCCCACTGATAGTTGGCTTCATCAGTCGCAGAACCAGAAATGCCGTTCTTTCTGCCCGGAAAGTACTAAAGAACCTTACGGGTATGAACCGCATCTTCATTAATGAGCACCTAACTCAACGTAACTCACAAATCTTCGCTGGAGCAAGAAAATTCGTGCGGGAAAAGAAACTTCATTCAGCTTGGACCAAGGGTGGCTTAACATATGTCCGCCTCTCTGATGCTGATGATGTCAAACCAACCAAAGTCACCTCATCCAAGTTCTTGGACACTATGGTGCTGGGCAAGGATCCGGATCCGACGCTGTCCACAGATGCAACCGGGTGAGTCGATGATCGGCTTCACCTGCATTGATCCGAAGGCTTGGATCCTTTGCCCAATGAACGAACTGAACTAACGCCTTCTTCTCTTATGTCGCTGTAACCATGTTCTGATCTAGTGCTTCATGTTTGCTACATCAGTTGTCACATGTTGCTTAGGGACTTAGTATGCACCTATATTTTCAGACATTGATTTTTTTTTTTTTTTTTAAATATGCTGTGTTAGGTATTTGGCCATTTTGGCTATTGGTCCTTCTTGATGCTGTGACCCTGTTCCACCCGTATATTATTGTGTTTTGTCTGTTCTGTGCTCCTTGTTTTCTTGTTTAATTAGGTTCAAGCTTTCTATTGTTTTTTTTTCTTTTCTTGAACATGTTCACGTATATGATTATCATGTTGCTGATTGAGCTTATCATTACTTTTAGCTTATGTATACTGCATCATGATGGACCAATATAATACTCATGCGTGTTAATTAGGTTCAAGCTTTCTATTGTTTTTTTTTCTTTTCTTGAACATGTTCACGTATATGATTATCATGTTGCTGATTGAGCTTATCACTACTTTTAGCTTATGTATACTGCATCATGATGGACCAATATAATACTCATGCGTGATCGAGTATTCACGCGTATCTGCACGGTTTATGATGAAATCACTGTGCACTGATTGTCTGCTGGGCTGTCTATTGTTTATTTAGTCCCTCATGGTTAGTCTTTCTAACTGTCGACCTTATTTTTCTACTATGTACCTATTTTTCCCACCTTGTTCATTACTCTGGATGGGCCTGGTTACTTCTATCTTCTCTGGGCTGCATCAACCTACTCGCCATCCTTTTCTTACCTAGAATTGGTGTCTTGGTTAGACCCATCCTTTTTATCTTTTGTTATAGTTTATTTTAGCTGTGATCATAGATCAGCTTGTGTTGGACTATGTCTCCTGTTGTGTGTGCTCAATAAGTCTAGGACCTACTGATAGGGGGGTACAATGTGCGCTCTGCTTGATGAACTGCCACTCGCGCTGTTGTAATAACAACGCTACGATATCATTGTCTACTGCCCTGACATGTAATAACTGTGTATATGAAAATACTTCCTTCGCTGAAATCGAATCTGATATTCCGGGTGCCATGAACTCCACAATTGAATCTCCCTATCCAGTTCATTCTACCTCCCAAGATAACGAAACTGCCAGACCCGCTAGATTTGAACTCATAAGGAAGGAAAGCAGAAACAAACCTCTAGCTACAAATAAAGATCTTGACCCCGATAGTAACTATTACTCGGAAATTGCTACTGACTCCAAATACTACGCACCTTCCCAGGTTTCTCACAGATTCACCAATAGCCCTTCTTTTTCTATTCTCCACTTAAACTGCAGAAGTATAGCCGCTAAGAATAGCGAAGTTCAACTCCTGCTTCACCAACTTCCAGTTAATATACTCGCTGTTACTGAAACCTGGCTCACTGACATCTCCGCGCAAGCCACTTTTATCCCAGGATATAAGTTCGTTCACAAAAGCAGAGGTGAGAAAATGGGGGGTGGGGTTGGCTTTTTCGTTCAGGATAATACAGAGTTTCATGTAATTGACCTACTACCACCTATCAATTCATCCTCCTATGAGAGTTTGTTCATTGATATCCCATGTAACAAGGGTGCCGATATGGTGATTGGTGTAATCTACCGGCCCCCGGGGTCTAAACTAGAAAGTTTTAATACTGAAATTGAAGCCCTTGTAACTGTCCTAACCTCAAAAAAGTTCATAAATAAGAAGATACTTCTCACAGGTGACTTCAATATTGACCTCTTGGCCTCTCATTCTCACCCACCTACTGGTGCATTTATTGACTGTATGTTCATGCATCACCTCCTACCACTCATATTGCAACCTACGAGAATCACTGTCACGACTGCAACACTAATCGACAACATATTTACTAACTTCCATGATGGTGTTATTGAATCTGCTATACTCACATCGGACATTTCTGACCACCTCCCTATCATAGCATGGATAGATATATCACCTGTAAACTCACGTAATCAAAACAACCTGAAAATGACCCGTTCATTTTCTTGTGACGACATTTTGAGATTTAAATGCCTACTGAGTAATACTGATTGGCAACCTGTCTTTACTCTTTGTGATGACAATGAACCTGATTTGTCTTACGAAATCTTTGTAAAAACATTTAACTCGGCATATAATGAGGCTTTCCCCTTGCGCCCTCAAAAAGCTAAAATGAAGTACTCTTTTCATCAACCATGGATGACGAAAGGTCTGTTGAAGTCAACCAAAACTAAGCAAAAACTGTATAAGAAATTTATTAAAAATCCTACAATGGAGAACAAGCACATCTTTACCAGATATCGGAATAAATATAAAGTAACCAGAATTAAAACTGAGCAACTTTATTATGCCAATGAATTTGCTAAACACTGCAGTGATGTTAAGAAAACTTGGCAAATTATTAGAAAAATAGTCAAATCAGGCAATAGAGATACAACGATTACAGAAATAAGCGTTGATGGATCCCTGATAAATGACCCTGCATGTATGGCTGAACAGTTTAATGTGTACTTCACTGGATTGGCACAAGCTCTATCTGATAAGATTCCCTCCCCGGTGAAAACGTTTCATGCTTTTATGCCTCCCTCTTCCATGGATTCCTTAGTCCTTCTTCCAACTAATCCATATGAAGTGATCAACATAAATAAAACCCTTAAAACTACTCATAGCTCAGGCTTTGATGATATTGATCCTTTGATAACTTCGCAAGTCATTGACCTGCTGGCTGACCCACTTTCTGCAGTAATAAATTGCTCCATGAGGAAGGGCATTGTACCACTAGCAATTAAAAGGGCCAGGGTGCTGCCAATATATAAGCAAGGCACGAAATCTGAACTATCTAATTATAGACCAATCTCTATACTACCCTTCTTTTCAAAATTCTATGAAAGAGTATTGTATGACCGCCTATTCTCTTACTTTAAGCAGAAGAACGTTCTGTACCCTCTGCAACATGGGTTCCAACCGGCTCACTCCACTTCTATGTCCCTACTTGATATCCAAGATAAAATTTCTGCGGCCTTTGACACTAACCAATACTCGTTAGGCATCTTCCTTGACCTAGCAAAAGCTTTTGATACGGTCGACCATAAAATTCTACTATCCAAACTTAATCATTACGGAATCAGGGGTCTTGCTCTGGATTGGTTGTCAAGTTATTTAACTTTTCGCCAGCAGCAGGTTTTATGTAACAATTCACTATCTGACTTCTTGCCCATGCGATTTGGAGTTCCACAGGGCTCCATTCTTGGTCCCCTTCTCTTCATTATATATATAAATGACTTACCTAACTCCTCTTCTTTACTTCACTATATCCTGTTCGCTGATGATACCAACGTCTTTTTATCGCATGCCTCATACGACCAATTGTTTGAGATTGCTAATGATGAACTAAGGGCTACTAGTACCTGGTTCAAAGCTAACAAACTGTCCCTTAATCTCTCCAAGACCAATTTTATATTATTTAGATCTAATAAAAAGCAAACACCCATACTTTCTAAAGACATAGTCATTGATGGCATAACTATTCCTCAAGTTACCTCATCTAAATTTCTAGGCGTGTACATGGACCAACATCTAAAATGGAACACACATATTGAAGAAATCAATAAGAAAATCACCAAAAGTATTGGCATCCTCACTCGAATCTCTTACTTATTGCCCTCCCCCACTCTAACCAACTTATACTATACTCTTGTTTATCCATATCTTACTTATTGTAATATCATCTGGACCTCCACCTATCCTACTCACTTAAGAAAACTTCAAATTGCTCAAAAAAGGGCCATTCGTATTATAACTAAATCTCCCCTTAACTCCCATACTCAACCTTTATTCTCAACACTTAAACTATTAACTATCACTCAGATCAACTTCATTCAAACTTGTGAATTTATGTACAAATACCACACCAAACTCCTGCCATCTGCTTTCCTTTCTTATTTTCCCCCTACCCAATTCAAAGCTGGCTTAAGAAATAAACCGGACTATAAACTTATTTCCACACGAACTAATACTCGCAAATTATCTATCAAATTTCAGGGCCCTCTACTTTGGAATAACCTACCTCTCAAAATCCGTACCTCCAATACTATCTCTTGCTTTAAACGTACTTTAAGAGCACACACACTTGAGCATGTATCATAGCTGTTAGTTAAGTTAGTTAAGTTTGTTATAAATCGTACGTTTGTGTTTTCTCCAACTGTTATTGTTCTCAATGTAGCCTAGGATCCCTGGGTCTTTTCCTCCTGTAAGCCCATGTCATCTTTAACCTCTTAATGCCACTTAGCTAAATAGGCCCCCTCTTAGCGGGACGTTGTCCCTTTGGTGGGCCTGTTGTTCCCTAATTTTATATTTGAATTCATTTCGTTTGATTACTCTGCTGGCTACCTGTTCTTTTTTAATTTCTTACCTAATCTACTTACTGCACCATTGTTCTTAGCCATGCATGATGTATTACCTTGTGTGTTATCATTGATTCTTGTGTGATTTAAGTTGATGTTGGGATCAATAAACTCAAACTCAAACTCAAACTCAAACTCAAACTCCCAGGCGACAGTCACAACAGGAACATTTGAGACAGTCACTTTCATGCCAGAACTCGTCCAACGCCTTCAACAGGAAGCGCTCCGTTATCACCTTCTTACATCCGGCACACTCCTACAACAACATCCGGTCACGTGATGATAAGCACTCAGGATTAACTCTTTGACAGCGAATTCTGGGCTTTGGTCTTTGAGAACATGGACGCCCGCACATATTATGGCGAAGATGGGTACCTGATCCCACTGAACATTTTATGTGTTCTTGTTGCTCAATTCGAACAAGCAGTTAATCGGTGCTAAGGGACTCTCAATAACGCCTTCGTCAAACTTATGTAATTTCTTATGGTAGGCCTAAGTCTTTTCTCGACTACAATAATTTATTTTCTGTGCAGTTCGATAATTTAAAAAAAACTGATTTACGTGGAGTTGGGAGAGTGCAATGAAGACTATCTTATGGAGTCATAAGAAAGAACTTGGGGATGAACCCCGTAACCCCTGGGTATTCTCACCCTGTTGAATTTATTGGATGCAATATGTGTATTGTGCAAGTCGACGCGTAGGCGATTTATTACCTTTTAGACACCTTTAAAACACTATATTAAAAGCTATATAATCATTCAACAAATCGTTCAGTTTATTGGTTAACAAAAAACAGTATGATAGTATCATGATAAACCTTCTATGATAGTTACTGTCCGAATCAGCATCGCTTTGAAATCTTTTCGTTGATAATTAAACACCTTTAACAGAACATAGCACATTCGATTTAACGGCCTGTAGGAAATCGTGCATATCTATACTTATAAAGCAGAGTCATTATTCTGTTTGTATTTTTTTCTGTTTGTATGGATGTATTTTGAATTTCTCGCCAGAGCCTGCTCGGAAATGACAGCGATTCGTTTTACCAAAATTTTCAAACTGATTCTAACCCAAATTTGACGTTTAACGCGACTATTTTCAGCTGTCAATAAACTTCATAGCCCGAGCTGTCAACATTTTAACTTCACACGCGATTAGCGATTCGAAAGTCATTCGCCTTCGTCGCCTCCATTACCTACAAGAATCCTACAACCAATGGCATGACGGTTTGAGATCACGTGATATTTACTTATATCGAAAATATTTCTGATGATTATTCTGGCCTTATTTCTTCTGATCCACTCGACAAAAACATAAAGAAAGCGATCCAAAAATCTTTCCATATTTTAAATTTCGCTGTTATAAAAACGATCGTTGGTTCACTAAACTCATGACGTCATTATTTTGAGCTCAAATATTTACGCCGCGGAGCAAAAAATGTTATAGACGCAAATAATGCGAACATAGGCTAACTGCAAATAATTGGAAAAAATTAGCGTAGATTTCAAAAACTTCCTTTATCGAACAATTTATGAAAGAAGCACGTTGCGGATTTTCAGAAAAAGCCGTTTTTCTCAGTTACGTGTCGAGTGGACTTAACGGGTTTAGCTCTTCAATTATCGGCCAGACATGTACACCTAGCGGAGAGGTTCGTTACTTCGCCTTAACGCGGGGGTCGATGAAAGGCGGGGTCAGAATGGTGAAGTCGGAACGGGGTCAGGCGTGGCTGGGGACAAAACATTTCCCGGGCAACGCCGGGTAATTCAGCTAGTCTTGAATATATTAAAGGGTTCACATAAAACTTCTATGATAGTCGACTTTATTGGTAGACAAAACTGTCGCCACTCAATAAGAACACGAATCTCCGCAAACAAAGTACTTTCGGAAGTCTCAATGCGTATGCAGTTAAACTTGTCATCGCTAGTATTTTTTTTATTCCAACGTCATGTAACTTTACTGCGTGCATGCCTGCACGGCTGAATTAAATGCCAATGTTTGCTAATAAATTTTGAAATTGAAATTTAGACTATTTTGCGGCAATGGCGCCGAGCAATTGTGAGTGATCGACTCGATAAATTGCGCCACTGAGTGTTAGCTTGGAGTTGCGCTACGTAATGTTGCCGTTTTCATGACCAAGGTTTATACGACGCAAACACTTTGGACTTTGAAAGAAGTTTATTTTTATTTTTCTATCTGGCAGTGTCAAATATTGTCACAGACCCTGGTCAAATCGGATCCATCCATTCTTACCAGCGTTAATAGTCTCGGATTATCACGATTGATTACCTAGATTGAGGTTGATAGAAGCAATTTCAAATAATTAATTAATTTTATTCTATTAATTACCTCTCAAATGGCTGCAATAGCCGTTGACGTCTTTTAACAAAATTAATCCTGAAACATTATATAGCAGTTCATAAGTCACCTCTCACTCTCCATGCCAGCGTGCCATCCAATGCGCTAACGTGAAGCCCAATGATGCTTGCTAGCGGTGAAGCATGGAACCAGTCTCTAGCTAGTGGATATGAGACAACTTTCAATCAAGCGACGTTGTATAAAGCATTTTCAAACACTGATTTTGTCAGTTTTCTCCATTAGGGTTTTGTCCCATGATGCTTGTCGACAGGATGGCATGATTCCTGTCTCGGACGTCATGGCTTGAAAATGTGTGTATGGAATGAGAGTCTGAATGGCGCTTGTGACTGAAGCCAAGAGTGCTGGAAGCGCCAGCGAAGACGGTCTCCGTAAAACCAGACCCACCCATCCTTATGTGTCATGAGGCTTGTGTCAATTGAAAATCGATTAAGGAAATGTTCAGAATCTTGTCTCATCCTTTTCTAATCGTTGGCGTAGTGTCGTGTCATATAAGAACAATTCGGTTCTCAGTTTAATTAGCATTCGTTTCAATTTTATGTGACTACTAACAACAATACATAGGGCCTAATAAGAACTTTGCAACAGGATATCAATTATTTTTTTCATGTAATAGCAATTATAGACCGCGAAAGTATGATAACACAATAGCAATTGCAATATGTTTCCGCTTTTTAAACTTTTATTTGTAAGTCTACTAATTTAACTGCGCCTTCAGTAACCCAGGATTTTCAAATAAAAGTGTGACATTTACATAAATTAAAAAATCTCTTATTTGAAATTGCTACTATCAACCTCAATCTAGGTAATCAATCGTGATAATCCGAGACTATTAACGCTGGTATGGATGAATGGATCCGATTTGACCAGGGTCTATGACAACAGAGGCCGTTACCATGGACAGAAATTTGCTCGGCATATTACAGCACTTTAGAGCAAGGTACTAGACCAGATTTTTGGTAGTTTTTTCTTTTACTTTATGTGCGATTTGACAAACTGTTGAAGGTGTCGAATTTTCAAAGACATTGCTATTGTAAAAACATCTATAATTAACTTATAAATAACGATGCCTTACAATAATTATTCATGATGGGAACTCAAGACTTTATTTAAGAGTGTGTTCTAGGGTGTTTGAAAAAATCGAAAAGTATTTGGGGGCGGGGTTATTATTTAAGCTTTAATCGCGATGATGATGTAGAAGCTGTTGACGTTCTGACGAATTATTTCACTCGAGTAAATTCACCCTTCCGTAAGAACTCATGGCTAAAAAAGTAATTTAAGCGTAGTGCCAATCGAAGTTGACATATTATTGTTCCCCGTCTTTTACTTACTCAGAAGGTCGCATGTGGAACAATTATTTTGTTGCAAACCATTTCTCGGACGTCGTGGCTGAAACCGTTCTTTTTGGGCGCGCTGGAATCGGGAGCGCCTCTGAGTAGTTTGTTTCTTGAAGGAGCGCTATATAAATGTCCGAATGAATGAATGAAGTAATCTCCTATTTGAAATTACCACTATTTAGGGACTCGAAACACTGCTCGTTATTTAATAGTTTACTTTATTTGCGAATTGACAGACTGTTGAAGGTGTCGAATTTGAAAAGACATTGCTATTGCAAAAACAGCTATGATCTAATAAATAATTATGCCCTACAATTTTTCAATTTTCATGGGGAAACTGAAGGCGATATTTAGGAGTGTGTTTTGTGCGTTTGAAAAACATCGAAATGTAATAATGTAAAAATAAAATAGTGCATTTACTAGCACACGCGCTAGGGCTAATTGGGGTAATTATGAAGCTTTTGTTTCTTCGTGAAATTTTGCAACGATGATATAATCGATGATATAATGACGTGGAAGTTGTTGACGTTCTGACGAATTGTACAAACTCATGGTCACGACCTTGCTAAAAATGTATTATACAAGCGTAGCATCAATCTTAGTTGACATATTCACCTGCCTTTTGCTTACTCAGAAGGTCGCATAATTATTATGGAATAGGCCTAATTATTTTGTTGCAAAGCCTTGCTACGAACCTTATCATCACAGACAAGAAATCTGGTCAAATCATTAGAACTTATTTTAAAAACTGGTTACAGTTTTAAGGTGTCTAATATACAACGACAGTGACATTGTTACAGGACCTACGTGTATGTCTATCAAAAGTTATGTCATACAATTTCGTGATGGACTCAATTTACATCTAGGCAAATTTTAAGCTTATTTCCAATTCACGGCAATATTTTCCCGTCTTTCATTAAATAAAATATCGTCCTTTGTATTTTCTCCCCGCTGTTCGTAGCCAACATCCGCGTATTACGCGTTCCCAAATGACTCTCTGGCGGTGTGATGTATAGCGGTACAAATATGTCCGGAGCAGGACGGACGGGCGACATTGCTTGCGATTAAGTTCGACGTTGTGGTCGGTGGAAACCCGGGCGTACCCCGGGGACCGATCGGCGTCGCCGTAATCGGTGTCAATAGATAGATTGGCCACAGCAGACCGTCGCTTGGAATCAGAACGAGACGTATATTCGGGTCATGAGATAAGACAGACGGAGGAGAAGCGCACGGCGATGGAGGAGAAGTTGTTGTAAGCGGGTGCGTTTTCTGCATGGATTCTGAAAACGAGAGGTGCTCCGTAGGAATTTCGAAGACGGGCTTTAATAGTTCGCTGTCATTTGGAGTTTAGAAATTGACGTTTTCCCAGAGTTCGTGTAATACGTATAATAAGCGATTTCTGGCGAGTTTGGGTAAAGATTAGAAAGTGTCAAAAAGAAAAATTGATTGTCATAAATATGTAAACTGCAGAAGTACGGACGGTTTGTGTGCTTTGAGAGTACTGGCCGATCGCTTTCTAGTAAAATTATGTCTTTAATGCGCAACATCAGTGATATTTTACTTCAGCAAATAATTTTCGTTTTACTTCTATTAAATTTTCAGTTCGGACGTCCTCGATTTCAATTCTAGTTCAATTACAGTTCTTCAAAAAATTTCAGTTATACTTCAATTTCAGTTTTTACAATAATTTCAGTTCTCAATTCAGTTCTTGCATTTAAATAATTTCAGTTTTACTTCTTTACAGGCCTAGAACTTGCTTCAAATTAAACCAAGTTCGAGCATTTTCATTATCGATATGCTTCTTCATTTTAAAGAACCTCCTATTTTCACCGACATTAGCAGACAGTTTATTCTCCCAGTGCACCTATTAGAAGTCTTCAGCATCTTCTGCAAGTGGGGCAGTGCTGCCGTAGACTTGCCTTCTACCCTCCAAAAATAATTATGCGTAATTTTTACTACAAAAACCAAGCAATTTGAACTCCAGATCTAGTTTGTATAATTTCCTGAAAATTTGGCATTAGTTGCTGGATGGCACCAATCCGCTAACATGTTTACAATAGCTAATCACCCCTTATTATATTCCATTGAATTTGTCGACCACGTTACATTTATTTTTTTACACATTTTATGCAGCGGTTGTGCTTTATCTGTTGTGAAGCCACTGACTTGAATCAGTCACATGAAAGTTTCGGGCCAAACTTGAATATATTTTATATCATTCTGTGTGCGCTTATTCACTGAAGAAAACAAATTAAATTGCTGAAAATTTTACCAGAAACATCTAGAAACGTCCGTTTTAGAGTACAAGCGTTGCATGGTTAGGCTAGGCCTATTTGTCTGTTTCATTCCCCTAGGCCTATTTAAACAATCCAATATTTACATGATTTTTTCATTTAGCCTAGTGAGCAAGCTGCACGAAGTTTATCATGATTGAAATATTTGCACTCCAGTATTCAAAGTGATTTTTCACATAGCCACATTCTTATCATGAAATTGAAAATTATTAACTTACAGAAAAGGTTCAAATACAAAGGACCATAATAAATTGCACACGGAAGCACATGCTAAGCCAAAGAAAACAAAGTATTAAGAGTCAGAAAGTATGTGCGCCTTTTAGATGCGAACTCAGCTGCTTAGGAAAGGCTATGTGCTAAAATTTCCAATTTTGTCATAATTTCCGTTCTAAAATTAATTGTCGTTTTAATTCTAATTTTCGTTCACTGTGCTCAATTTCAGTTCTATTTCAGTTATCGTTCTCAAAATAATTTCAGTTACAGTTAAAGTTATACTGAACGGAAATCAATATTTTCAGTTCTAATTTTACTTATCGTTAATGAAAATATCACTGCGCAACATCATGCAATTTTGAATGAGATCGCTGAGTGGACGCTCGGAACAATCATTGGATACATCAAGCCAGCCGCGTTTATATAATAAAATAGAAATCGTAAAGCAGGTGTGTAAGTTCTTCTGTTATGAATCTAAGACAGAAATTATTATAAATCTTTTGAAAGGTGTCCAGTTTTCAATGATGTTGTAACCGCTAAACGACCAATGGAAGTAATTTGTTTTAACATTTGTGATTTCTTAAAGCGACATTGACTTAAAATAAACTATGGTGATGAAATTTTAAAAAATCATTTTATTGGATCTGCATTGCTTGCAAGCAATTATAGACGTCAGGATATTTGACGTTATAGAGTTTTAATCACCCTCTATTATTCCATTTCGAGGGGCCATGTGAAATAGCAGAGAAAGCACGTTGCTGTCTAAAAGCAGTTCGTGCTTAGAGAATGATGAGTACTCCCATAATGGAGGAACGGAGAGAACGACGCCTCTGACATCGCTCTTGCATATATACAGTGGCAGCACCTAAGAAACGAAAGGCTGCAGGTTCGAATCCACCTCAGGTCGCCGATTAGGGACCTCGGGCAAGTCCTTCACTCGCAATTGCTCAGCGCGTCGGCGTGAAACTCCGATGCAGTGTCCGCTCTGACGTCTGGAGCGACTCTGAGTAGTGAACTTTGAGTGGCGCTGTAACAAGTACACACACAAACAGAAACAATTTAATTATATGATTGGATCCGTAGCTACTCTTCGATTTACAAGGCGACAACTAAAACCAATCAAATACGAGCAATGCCAACACTTTTTAAAATGAGACCACATAGGTTTATATAACGAATTGAAACGATTTAAAATGAGATAAATATGGAGATTTATACTACAATGTTGTTGCAAGACATATTACGTACTAATAGCAGATAAATGCAAAGTCCGATCTTTGCGTTGATCGTTGAACACCTTTAATAGAGGAGTAACACATCGTATTAAATGGTTTCACACGCACAATAGCATAACTTGGTGGCTGTAATCCAGCATCCGTTGTAAAGTCGACTTTAATTGAAATTAATGCTATTTTACGTCCATGGCGACGAACAATTCAACTGATCTCAGGTTGTCCAAACAATTACGTATACGCTGGAATAGGTGGTCAACAAATTGAAACGATTTGCGTTCGAAGTCGGGAGTCTGTGCAAAATAAATGTCTAATTATGATGTCAACATTAACCTATTCAATCAAACAGAATTGTTGCGATGTAGAAACCAACTGCCAATAGACGACCATTGGATAATACAGTGATAAATTTAATGTCTGTGTTATCCTATAATCGTCTATTGCCGTTTTGCTATATTGTAATAGAATTATGTTCAGTAATTTCAGCAACCACATCACGATTTTAAAAAAAATATTAGCCTAGGCTCAATAAATATTTTATGGATGACTTTCGCTAACTGATTTTTTAGGGGCCAGGGGTTGAGAAGATCATTTGCTAGTACGTATAAAATAAAAAGGGAGTTGTGGCGCCTGTGAAGAAGTTTTCTTTAAGTTGCGTTGTATAAATTCATGATCACGAACAATAAAAATAATATTTATTTTAATGGTAAAAAATGAATCTGCGTTTTGCAGCAAATTGAGCCCAACTCTTCATGGAATCATTCTGTAAAGTTATTGCGTAGAAATGTTTGGATGAAATTAAATCTGACTTCAGATGAACAGGCGTCATTTTTTCTAGGGTACCTTTGTTATCCCACTTTCAATACTCGGAGCATTCTGTGGACAGTAGCCTATGAAAATATTCTGCATAGGATGATTTTGACAGATAACTAGCTCTGATGTCTAAATCAGAGCTGTACAGATTGCTTCTATCACACTTCAGAGGTGCACTCACAACCTTTAGCATTTGCCGATGAAAGCAGCTATTCGATGGATCCTATTTGACCAGGGTCTATGACAACCCTGGACAGAAGATCGCTTTTGGCATTAGAACACTGACATAATAACATGCCCATGCAGTGCAGCGTTTGGTAGTCTTTGCTCCGTCATTCTTCTCACATGACCGAACCATCTGAGTCTTCTCTTCTTGATTTTTTCTATTATTGTTTCATCGACTCCTAGTTCTTCTCTTGTTATTTCATTTCTGATCTTCTCTCTCCTGCTTCTACCTATGATTCTCCTGAGCCAGCTCATCTCTGCTACCAACAGTCTCCGTTCGTCTTCTTTCCGTAAACACCAGCACTCTGATCCGTATAGTAATACTGGTTCTACTAAGGTATGATAGAGCTTCATCTTAGTTTTGATGGATATGTTTCTTGCTTTCCACATTTTCCCCAGTTTTCCGAATGCCGTACATGCCAAAGACCGACCTGCACCTCACCGCGGTGGGGGGGTGAACAGCCAAGTAAGGGATAGCCTGGTGAGGCTATGCCATCAGGGGAGAAGGCCAAAAGCCGAAGAACCTCCTAGGGCGTTACGCGAGGTGGACAGGCTCACCAGGAACCCCGAAAAGTGCTGGCTAACGCAGGCGGCAGGTGTTGGAAGGACACCTTTGGGCGAAAGAGGCCAAATAGGCCCACCGGCCTCCTTACCCTACCGAGAGAGAACTGGTCACCACTCGGCAAAGAGACCAAGAAACCGTATGAAAATGAAACCGCAACATCTTACATACATGCAAATATATACTTTTTGTATTTCAATAAAACGGTGTAGGTAATGCAGGTATCTGATGGTAAGTTATAGACTGAAAGAGTTCAATCCTCTTAATCTAAATAAATAATATGTATTGCAATATTATTGTAGCAATAATAATGGCAATAATAATAATTATAATATTTATGACACTGATAATTATAATTATGTAAAGGACCAAGTCTAACGGAGACTCTTTGTAGTCGAGTGGCAATTCAGAAAAACTCAATTCCACCAACGAGGCGAAGAAGGCAAAGTAGAAACGGACCCAACGGTCAACTCGCATCCCAGCGAGGGAAAAACACGAAGCGTGAACACGCTCAACACCAGTCGACCACAACCCACAGCATACCACCCGCAACTGCCTTGCCTTTCTTACAATGCGGTTTAATTTATAGACAATCAACAGTTCAAGCGTGACGCCCATCCTTCTAATCCCAATTACCAGTGCACCTGCCACAAGTCATGTCTAGTGAACGCAGCAAACCGGGGTTTAGACACCAACTGTCTAACAATATAATATATGACATTTTGTGTACAATGTATATAATATGTGTATATAGTATGTGTATATAATTAATTGTAATAGCATGTTCTCTGAAGAAGATCTTGCAGGTGTACCATAATCTGCCTTCAGGATAAGCGACAGAAAATTACTCATACTCATAAAGAATTGATTTAAGATGTTCTAAACTTATGCGCTTGTTTCTGGACCGTATTCAGGTTTTAATTTTATCGCATTCTCGTGTGTAAGACGCTATAGTGTGTTGCGGATTAACCCGCGAGGGTAAGTAAAAAATTTCCTTTAGGACACCTTTTAATAAGATGAATCTTTATGTACATATAATTTTGCCAATCCACCAGGCCAAGATTCATGAAGCTCAAGTTGTTATTACGTTTGCGTGCTATCGATATTCCTGTATGGCGCGAAGCGTGGACATTGATCAAAGCGGACGAGGATTGGACGCTCTGGATCAATGGTGTTTGAGGATGAAAATAATGCAACATCAAATGGAATGCTTTCATCACGAATGTGGAATAATATGAAAGTTCGACGGCGAACGAACCAACAACCTCTGACGTCGATATTGAGAAGTAGATATCTGGCCCTGCATGGCAACGTAACCAGGTTCCTACCAACCATTGACTTAAGACAGGCTCTTACGTTGGATGCCCCTGCACAGTGGAAGAAGAGACTTCTCGGGCGACCGCTAGATGCGTGGTTGTCTATGTCTCGAGAGATAAGCGGAACACTGATATCCCTGAGGCAGAAGATCGTAATCGGGGAAGTAGAATTATTGTTGACATACGTGACTCATAAATGAATGAAACTGACTGACTGACTAAATGAATGAATGAATGAATAAATGGTGGTATCATTTGCAGTCTATCGTCACTGTGTGGTAACAAAGACCATTAGCGACGCCCTCCTCCTTTATCCAGGCTTGGGACTGGCACTGGCAGAGTGCGACCAGTGGTGTAGTTAATGAATGAATGAATTTGACCGACTGAAGCCTAGTGATCAGACATGCGAACTGTAATCTTGTGCCTTCATCTAATAATAGAAGTCATCACGAATTAAAAGGTGTTTCAAATATTTCTTCGGCTTGTTGATCTGCTCGTGTGTTGATGATTACCGTATGTCTCTTGATGATGCAGAACTTTCTATCAATTTGCCAAAATTGTCATCAGCTACTAAATTGAGGAAAGTCAGAGAATAAAATTTGTAGTTGTTTGGGGTATTATATAAAAAAATTAGTCATAATCGTAGACTCGAGATTTATGAGGAGCGCAGCATCGCGGGACTTCGCTTATTCACGAGCATTTAATTTTAAGGGCTATTCCACGCAAACGCTTGGATAAAGATATCAGAAGGTGCATTGCAAATTTGCGCAATTGTTAGACAAATGCTGTTACCACTCACTAAGAAATAATGAATTTAAAATTCGAACTAACTCCCCCACTGCTTGCACTCTGACATTGCCAGTCCCAAACGTGGATACAGGAGGAGGGTGACGCTTATCGTCTTTCTTATCACACAACGTTGTTAAACTGAAACTTCTAAGCTGCTACTGTTCTATTTTTCGGCCCTGGTGCTCAGCCATTGTGGATGAGACAACTTCTGAAGGTCGCTCCTGAGTTGTGACCAAAACGGGCGCTATATAAATATCAGCGATTATTGCGCAGTAGCTGTTTCAGTGGAGGAATCGGACTCAAGTATATAGCATTAGTGATAACGAGGTCGTTCGGATACATGTACGATAGCTGTTGTTACATGTTTAATGACACTGCCATATCAAAGATGATTAGTGTCGCCCTATTCCATTATCCAGGCTTGGGACTGGCACTGGCAGAGAACAACTTGTGGCGGAGTTAACCGGAGATTGGAACTGAGTTTTATATAGCTCAACCTCTAAACGTCTAACAGGCATAACGAATATCACAATGTTATCACATTATAAAAATTGACAATTTGGCTTGTTATTAATTTTTGCGTCAACTCATTACTTACCAATCCACTCTTACAAGCTGTATTCGCCTTGCTGATTGCTTTCTTCAGGATTGAGTCTTGCCCTGTCAGAGAAGAGACAGTGGAGGAGTTAAAAAAGAGCTGAATTATACCAAACAATTTTTTCGAGGACAACATGCAGCCTCTGTTGCCACAAGCCCTCGTCATATCTGGATCCATTCCCAACTACACTAATCAAAGTTATCTATTTCAGTTTAATTTTGTAATTGTAATTGTAATCGTACATTTATATAGCGAATCTTCAAGAGAACTCCTCAGAGACGCTCCCGACCTGACACCAAACCACAATCAAAGAGAATGATTTTCAAACGCTTGCGGAAAAGTAACAAAGAAAGACAAAGAAGTTCATTGCGGAGACTAATAGGTAACTTATTCCATAAAGACCATAGCAAGATTCTATGTAGCACTGTGGAAGATCGAACCATAGGGACAATTAGGTCACCATGAATAGCAGAGCGAAGGAATCTACGGCCTGGGATGGATAGCACATGTACACAGAGTTCCATGAGATAGATCGGAGCTTGGCCTGCTAGGCAACTACACATGAACATTAGAATTAATGGCTTAAAGTGAACAACTGTGGAATGAACCGCTAACGATCTTTGCTATATAATTATACAGTCCCCTTTATCCGAAAAGAATCTAAATAACATAGATAGACTCCCGTAAGCTAAATATGCCTTATAAGTACTTAATTAAAACTTAACAAAGGTGTTTAAAAATAGGAAATTTGCACGTACATGTATAATGAATGTATTTTTACCTGTGCATCAGGGATTTTTTAAAGGAATTTTTAGAACTGCACAACTTCCATGGGCGAAGTTTGGATGCCTATCTGAGGGGGGGGGGCTAAAAGAAAAATTCGGCCAAAGCAGTTGATGACCTTTTTTGGGTCATCGAGTTGAAAATCTCATAAAAACACACCATTTTTCCGGACACTGATAGTTCTTTTTAAAAGTCCATTGTTTAGAAATGTCCATAATTGCAATTATAATAAAAAAGGTGTGCAATTGCAAATGTGTGCCAAAATTAAATATTTCAGTTTTCTCAAAAACTTGACGTGCCACAAAAAAAATAGAAACACCACTACATTCAGCATTAATTGCAATTATAGTAAAAAAAAGGAGTGCAATTTCAAATATGTGCCAAATTTAATATTTCAGTTTTTTCATAAACCTGAAGTACTATAAAAAAACCCACTGCATTCAGCATTAATTGCACTGATAGTAAAAAAGATGTGCAATTGCAAATGTGTGCCAAATTTAAATATTTCAGTTTTCTCGAAAACCAGACGTGCTACAAAAACATAGCAATTATACTGGGCAGCTGAGATCTGTGTCTACATGTAGCTGTCTCACAAGACGTGACACGCCATCTGGTGCAAAGTTTGATCTTGAGCCGAATTGATATCTGCAATGTTGCCTTTGCTAGCTTACCACAGCGCAATATCATTCGGCTTCAGGCGGTCATCAATGCTACTGCTCGCCTAGTCCTGCGATTAAATAAAATTACTTACAAAATTAGCCTACTTACAATCAGTGTAAACCAGTGTCATTAAATATCAAATAGCATACTGTCCAGTTTTTTTTAAGCTGAAAAGAAGACAAACTAATTGAAATTATTCCTGAATCTTGCAGCGTTCGTACACACGTCGAGTGATTTTAGCGAGATAACGCTACGCCAACTTGCGAAAGAAACTAAGAAGGACTCATCACACGTACACCGTGTTACAGCCTCGAGTGGGCGATCAATTTTCCTTCCACTCAGTTCTTCTACTGAAAGAAGAGTCTCAAAATGAGCTAATGATTTGGTTAGGCTGGTTTCAAAGTGTAGCTACAAACTTCAATCACAAAACTTGCATTAAAACTACTATAGGCTTCTCTAAATGTTTTTTTAGACTGGCGTGTTATTCAAAATCGGATGACAATGAAATCTAAAATTATTTTTAGCTGCACAAAAATAATTTTACAACTGCACAAATCCATTTAGAACTGCACATTTTGTGTAGAACTGCACGTTAAAAAAAGCCCTGCTGTGCATCAATAATGGTGTATAAAATAAATTCCCACCGTTGGCCAATTAGTAGGGACTTTCGGTAATGACGTCACCTGAACGTTTTGCCAGCAGCGACATATTTTGTCAACGACGACTGAATATTTAGCGCAGATCTTAGAATAATTTCGCTTCATTCATCGCCGAAATAGTCCCATCCGGGAGCAAAATGGCGTCGAGTGTGGGCTTTCCCATGCCTGTTGACAACCGCATTTAATTAAAACTCATTGGATCAACAATTATATAGGGAGTATATATAATTATGTATATATATATATATATATATAATATCAAGAATTTTATCTAAGACTCCTAATTCAGTTCATCTATAATTGAGTAAATTGCCCATCGATTGCGTACGAAAAGATAAGGGCTGGTCCTTCGCCATCTCAGCGCCTATAATATAATGCTTCGGCGTTAGAAGGTGTCGCTTAACGACAGTTACTGCATGTAAATACTGGTAATAGGAATGGCGACTGCTTTAGAAACCTTTAAAGTTATTTAAATTAACACTATATAAGCATGGCAAACGATAGCGTTAGTATCTCAAATAAGCTCTAAAGTAACCTGTATGTTTAAACACCCTTAAAACTTTGTCAACTGTTGTATAAAAATGTGGCAACGAAACAATGGAAATTTCTAGAAAAAGAGACGCGTCTTAAGACTAGACAGTGATGTAGTATGCCAAACGAAACAATAATAGAAAAAATCAAGAAGAGAAGACTCAGATGGTTCGGTCATGTGAGAAGAATGACGGAGCAAAGACTACCAAACGCTGCACTGCATGGGCATGTAGAAGGAGAAAGAAGCAGAGGGAGGCAGAGGAAGACCTGGATGGACAACATCAAAGAAGATCTGAGAGAGAAGGGCACCAGCTTGGTCGAGATCGGAGAAATCATCAGAAGCAGAGAAGTTTGGAGGAAATTCATACAGGCCTCATCGTCATATCGATGACGGAAGAGAAGATAGAAGAAGAAGATGTTGCGGTCAAACAGTTTATATTATTATGTCAGTGTTCTAATGCCAAAAGCGATCTTATTTACTGATTGTTGAACACCTTTAATAATAAATATATAATTCAATTTAAGGGATCTTTGGCGCAATCCCGGTAGCTAGGCTGGTTATCTGTGGCGTGTTTTGAAACGGTGTTTCCATGCACTAAAAATAAATTTCAATGCATAGTCTACTATCCTACGGTGCCCCACATGGCGAAAAGAAGGACTTCTTGATAACCTGGAAATTTAACGCCTATTTTAAACTACTATTTTGGAATTTTCAAAACAAAATTCGTTCTAAAGCACAAATCCGAATTCTATGCACGACCACTGGACAAAATATCTGCGGCACTAAACAATCTTTATTTCGAGTCAAGGATTTCTTTGAGTTCCTTAAATATAAACAGATATTTGCTTGAAACACGTTAACTTTGTGTACAGTGGATGGATCGAGATTTGACGAGGGTTTATGACAACCGAGTCCGCGCCCCTAAAAAAATACTTTGGCATATTAAATTTGTGTATGGAACATGTATGGAATGTATGCTCCATCTTACCTACTCGATCTTTGTCGGCCTGTGTTAAGTGCTCGGACTGGTCGGTCCCTACGCTCGGCTGATAGGGAAGTACTCTTTGTCCCGTTTGCTCGTACCTCCATCATGCAGAGTCGTGCTTTTTCTGTGGTTGGCCCGGTGGTATGGAATGCCCTCCCACTTGAGCTGCGCCTGTTCCCTAGATCACTCTCTGACACATTCTATAAGCACTTAAAAACTGTTCTGTTTGTCCGTATTGGAGTTGGGATCGCCTCTGAGTAGTTTTCTTGAAGAGGCGCTATATAAATAATCGAATGAATGAATGAATGGAACATGCTTATTAATTATTATAGACCACAACTTTCAGCATTGTTGTTTTCAGGGTAGGCCTATACACGAAGAGCACCAAAAAGTTTTCCCAGAGTGTAGTAAATTAGTTCAATGCTCTTTTATATATATATATATATATCTTGTCAGCAGTGGTTTAAAGGTGTTTGCAAATAGACAGAAAGTCACGACTACGGAGTCCCGCATTTAGTCAACATAGTTATCATTATCGGTTGGTCCAGTTGTGGCCGTTTAACCTCCACATTCGAGAACTAAGGTTGATAGAGGCAGGTGTAGGCATACATTCGGATTTCTTTGAAGTGACTGTTGTGGGTCGCAGAAAGATCAATGTCGGTGGATATGTCCACACAACATTCTATTAGCAATTAAAGTGTGACAAACATTTGTATTTAAATTACCCGTTACACTTTGGTCTAATTTCGATAAACAAAAAGACATTTACACTCCATGTAGAGAAATATGTCACATCAGATGCATTTGAAACTGGGGCAATCGTGTAGAACAATGATCAAGTTCTTAAACACCGCTTTTTACATTTAAATTGTTTCATATGATCGACAAGACCAGAAATTCTTAATCTTAAACTGCGCATATCGTTAAAGGTCAAATTCACGCAATACGACAATGTGGGCAAAATATTGATATAATAAATTATTATTATAGACAAATATTAGAATGAGTGACGGAGTAAGTGAATTCTTCGCATTCGATCGTAATGCATCGTATGGTGGACTCTGTCGCGTAAACTTGGCAGAAGAGAGTTCTTATGTCTGGCATTCAATGTGATGATAATAAGTCTCGATTATAAGATGTACAATAATAACTTAAATAGTCAAATATAATCATGCACAGCCCTTTCGACGCCCTCTCGTAAGAAAGATCTAAACCCCTGCGCCCTACTTGATTCGAATCACGTACCGTCAGCACCACGAAACATTAAAAAAATAGAAATACTTTTCTCATTTTTCAATAGATTCTAGCAATAAACACACAGAAATTAAATCCAAATGCAAGCCATAGAATTGTCAGTGTTTTTAAATTAAGCGAATAAAACACAACAAACCTAGAATCACTTAAACCCTACAAATAACAACGCACAGTAGAATTATTATTCACACAGTTTAAAATGATTCATCAATGTTACATACCAAGATCACAATCATCTGTTCTATGAGCAACAAGTGAGGCAATTTATTTTCTCATAGGCACTTATATATAGAGCAAAATCATACAGTTTTCAAGGTGTTTAAGCAGAGTTCGAAACATTATCTCCTGCGAGGTCATAGCATATGAACATAATTAACTCTCGGGCTACCAAGGGGCAGAGGGGATGGTATCCACCCCTAGATTTTCCAAAATCAAACTTGTTTCGCATGGAACATAATTTTGACGTTTTAAGTAGCTGTAGAGGGTTCATTTGGAAACATTTTGAGGTAAAATTTGTTGCGATACCCATTCCTTGTATGTTTGACAGGTTCTAGGACGATTGGTCATATTACGATCGGTCAAAGAACGATTGGTCATCGGACCATCGGTCATATTCTGCAAATAAAAGAGTTCGAATACCTGCACTGAGCATCTTCAGGCTATCTCTGTTCTATTGACCTTCAGGAAATCTTTCGCTCTCTAGAGTTTTCGTATTTTCATTTAACTATCTAGAAAATATTTCTTCGTGTTTAGTCAAGTATATAGAAAAATATACTTGACTAATTTAACCTTGACCCTATGACCAATAGTCCATAAATTTATGACCAATCGGAAGAATAGAGACCTAGTTACGTGTGCGTGTGTGTGTGTGTGTGTGTGTGTGTGTGTGTGTGTGTGTGTGTGTGTGTGTGTGTGAAATTGTGTGAAATGAATCAATTCATTTGACAATCTGTATTTTCAATTATTATAATTATTATAATTACGTTAGGCTATAAAACGATATGATATGCATATTGAACCGACCAACCACTATTTTCAGCGTTGGAATTTTATATAGCCTCTATTAAAATATTTTAAAGGTGTGCAAGCAGTTCCTTGTAACAAATCCATTAGGCGTCGACTTGCGTATAACGCTCCCAATAGATGCAAGACTTGCAACAGGGTAAGAGTGGCCGGAAGTCAAGGGGATCATCCCAATTTTTTCCCTTAGCATAACACAATAAAGTCTTCATACATATTAGTCAACGAGTTATTTTGTCGGCAATAATCATAAGATAAATTATTAGCTTGAGAAAATACCTATATAGTTTTTGTCGGAGGCGTTTGTCTGTTAGA
Source organism: Lumbricus terrestris (assembly GCA_949752735.1). Lineage (NCBI taxonomy): Eukaryota > Metazoa > Annelida > Clitellata > Crassiclitellata > Lumbricidae > Lumbricus > Lumbricus terrestris. The sequence goes on along the minus strand of OX457047.1, from coordinate 6,503,595 downwards.
GAGATACAGTTTGCACCGATTAACTTCTTGAGCGAATTCAGCAATAAGAACAAAAAGTCCTTCTTAAGGAAAAACGCCGCCAGATGTATTGAAAAAAAGCAGAGCACAATGGCCATTGTTACATTTTTACATTTCTTGTGATGCTTATAAACTTAAAAGCATCAAATTGGGATGTCCGTCCATGTTCTGAAATAACAGAATCCGGTAGAAGTCGTCGTCAAAGGGTTAACCCTGTGTGCTGATTATCACGTGACCGGATGTTGTTGTAGGAGTGTGCGGGATGTAAGAAGTTGATAACGGAGCGCTTCCTGTTGTAGGCGTTGGACGAGTTCTGGCATGAAGACTGTCTCAAATGTTCCTGTTGTGATTGTCGCCTGGGAGAAGTCGGATCAACGCTGTTCACGAAGGTCAACCTTCTACTCTGCAGGACGCAATACCTCAGGTAACCGTAGCGTATACGTAATCGGTAATCCTTATTAGGGGTAGGGCAGCAAAAACATTGTCTTTCATACTTTCCAACTGATGTTGATAGAAGGCAAATCACAAGAACAAATCTATTTATATTTACGGTTTATGTATTCATGAAAATATTATAATTATGGGACGTAATACAACGAAGTCGTATATTTTGGAAACCTTTTAAACAGACGAAAGCATAATATTTATCCGTCACTAGTGGTTCAATAATTGAATTTCTCTGTGCCTTAATTTATTAGAATTACAACTCTGCCACTAATTACACTCTGCCAGTGCCAGTCCCAAGTCAGGATAAAGGAAGAGGGCATCGCTAATGATAATTGTCGATAAACTGCAACTACTACCAATACTGTTTGAATTGCTTCGTGCGATATGCATTGCCTAATGCTTATATCGTTATTATGTAATCACAAAATTAAAAAAAAAAAATTGGGGTGCGCTGGAGTCGCGAGCGCCTCTGAGTAGTTTTTTCCCAAAATGAATGAATGAATGAATGAGTGAATGAATGAATGAATGAATGTAGCAACGATAGCGATGACGATGATGAAATGGGTAATCGTCAATGTCTCTGCACTGTTGCCATCTGGGATGGGTGGTGGTAGTTGCAGTTTAACGTCACTGTGTGGTAACAAAGGCCATTAATTAGCGACGCCCTCCTCATTTAAACAGGCTTGGGACTGGCACTGACAGAGTGCGATCAGTGGCGGAGTTCCATCTGGAGGAGGATCCAGATTTGACCAGGGTCTATCAGAGGCCGTTACCCTGGGCAGAGATTTGCTCGGGGTATTACAGCACTTTGAGATTTTCCATCTGGGATGACTATTACAACCTTGTATAAACGGCAGCATAACAGGAACTACAAAGTATAATGTCTAAACATGTTTAAGGGGTGTTTAAGCCGCACTTCCTGAGGCTACCGTTTTTTCCGCCGATTGGATTAGATAAGTAGATATAGCTACTGCTCAGATTACCTGTGTCAAACTAAGATGACCAGCGTCGCCCATCTCCCTCTACCAAATCCTAAGACCGGCAATGCTACGTCACAATCAATGTTTTCTACGTGTTGCATGGTTCATCTTGACGATGCGCTACTATTTATTCTCCGACATAATATTAAGTACGGGTGTGCATGTGGGGTGGATGCAGATTTTAGCGAAATCTTATGGCCATAAATGTCTTCACGTCGTCAGAAATATTGTTTTGTAGTTTTAGACGTAGATTTATGACATCCTGGAAACACCGTGCAACTATTGTTACTATAAAAGAGAGACAACCATCTTCAAACAAAAAGCTTCGAAAGAAGAAAGCTCTTAAGGGCTGTAATACGCCGAGCAAATTTCTGTTCAGGGTAACGGCCTCTATTGTCATAAACCCTGGTCAAATCGGATCCATCCATCCATCAAAAGAGGTGTTTGCGCACGGATACTTTCATAAATTATGTTTCACACCGTTCCATACAATCAAGCATGGTATTCAACAGCGACCGTGACTCCGATCGGCTGATAAAACTGAAATATTGGTCCCTCGCTCACGAACTACTATAATGCAGCGGCGCTCTTCCTCAGTGGCTGGAAATGGAATTCCTGATGCACTACGCCTTGTGCCTAGTAGTTATTCCACAGTGATCCTTTCTCGCTTAAAAACTGTCTTATTTGGCAGTTATTGAGCAGGATCGCTTCTGAGTATATTACCTTAAAGGTGCGCTATGTGAAAAGTCAATGATATAATAATTAATATATTGCAACTTTCTTATATTTCGTAAACAAGTTGTAAAGCATGTTGAGAATTGAGTTTGATAAATTAATTATCTTTGCAATCTATGCAGCCTGAGCCTGATAGTCCGATTGGGTTTTCTGCCATGCCATAACCCATTGACCCTCAAGCTATAAAACTTTTTTTGTAACACGGACTAACAAGGACGGGGGTGGTTACCACCCCTCCTGGATTTTGGATTTGGTTTGAGATATAATAATTTGTAATACAGCATTGGATTCAGCATTCATTTCTGCACAAAATGATATATTTAGGCTTAGAAAAAAATATATATATATGTTTTTTCACCATGAAAATGTCTTCCAATACAGATTTTCGGCCAGGGGAGAATCTGTTTGGGGGGGGAGACTTTGCGTTGTGGGGAGACTTTATTTCGTGACACCGTCTCAGCAATTTGTCTGACGTGAAACAAACGATTACTAGTCGATCCCTACGCTCAATGGGAAGGGTAATACTGTCAGTCCCGTTTGCTCGTGCCTCCATTATACAAAGCCGTGTGTTTTCTGTGGTTGGCCCAGCGTTGTGGAAATGACCTCTCTGAGCTCAATCTTGAGCTGCGCCTGTTCTCAATCTCGTTTATTTATTATGCTTTTAAACTTTCCGAGTAACAATACAGTAAAGAAGTTGTGTTAACTGGTACTTTACACACCTTTAAGTCACCTACCTATATGAAGTTTTGACATGAACGGTTGAATAACTTCAACGTCGAAGGAAAAATAAGTCCATACGTCGGTCATAAGCTATACTCTGGCGGAATTTAAACCCCAGACCTTTCCGTTGCTATTCAGCGCCTTTGTGAGTTAAATGTACATGGATGGATCCGATTTGACCAGGGTCTAAGACAACAGAGGCCGTTACCCTGGACAGAAATTTGCTCGGCATATTAGAGCACTTAAGAGCTTTTTCTGATTGTACAGTGCTATATAAATGTTTATATACGCACGTTGACTGTCCACCACCACAACGACCTTTATTCACAACACTGCAAAAAAGCAATTCGTATAGGCGTCAACGGGCTTTGATGCTAATATTGTCTTCTCGTTAAACTTATTCTGAGAAGCTCCGCCCAATGTTTGAACTCTTCTAGTGCCAGTCCTGAGCCTGAATAAAGGAGGAGGGGGTCACTAATGGTCTTTGTTACCGCACAGTGTCGTTAAACTGCAAATGCCAATACCACCACCGAAAAGAGTTGCCAGAGTTTTCTAGAAATTTGTGTCTGAAAACCTGACATTCGTTCAATTGCTTTCACACCTAGACTCGGATACAGAAATTTTTAAGGGGGAATTTTCTTTGGTCAAATCTAGTGACCTTTTTAGTCTTTCAGACACAAATTTCTAGAAAACCCTGGCAACTCCGGTTGTTTTTCTTGGAACGGGGTTAGAGTCATTGAAATCTGCTCCTAAATACGCCCATGATAGACCAGGCCTGGAATCTGAAAATTACACCGTTAGAAGGAAAACATGAAACATATAACAATTTGCTAACAAGCGTTTCTAGACTAATTGGACCCTGCTGAAAACGACAATCGCGGTAAGCAAGCTGGATTTTTTGCGGTTCCATGGGAAAACAAGATAGCGGACAAAATGGAGGTCAGTTGCTTCAACGGCTACAAGTGAAATATTCCAATACACGAAAATGGTGCTTTACTTGTAGCCGTTGAAGCAAGTGACCGCCATCAAATAAGCATGTGGACCCCGCTGCCTTGCGGGTTGGTGACCACTAAAGGCTAGGTCCACAGCCCAAAAATTTGTTTTACGTCATGAAGAGCAACCGGCCAGAAAAACCGCGCCTCGAATTTTTTTCAATTGGCTGACCCCTCCTCAGTGAGGGATTAATCCTAGTCAGAAGAAAACGAAGAATTATGCCAAACAAATTTTTGCGAGGGTTAAATCAAATCAGGATTCATCCATTATTATCGGTCAATATTTTCTGCATAGTCGTCCATTCGCCCATATTAAGCGAACTTTGTCATGAACTTTTCGGCCTACGTTAAACTCACAGATCCATGTAAGGGAGAGATTGTTGGAGGTTAAACGGACGGGTGAAAGAAGGACGGACTGACGGACAGACGAGCGGACGGACGGACGACTAGAGGGAGACATCTGACGAATGAGAAAATTTTTGTCTCCGTCCACGCAATCGGAAATGGTTGCCTAAACACCGGTTTAACATTTAATAAACTTCGATAAATGACCGTGGCAACGCTATAATAACTCCACCACCGATTGCGCTCTGTCAATGCCAGTCGCAAACATGGGTAAAAGAGGAGGGCGTCGTTAATGGTCTCTGTTACCACTCAGTGACGTTAAACTGTAAATACTACTACTATTTAGTATAATTATATGACATTCTATACTGTATCACTAAAATCATAGTCAGCATGGGAAAATCAAGAGCTGCATTATGCCAAACAAATTTTTTTCGAGGACAACGGTCTCTGTTATCAAATTTGAGCCCTCGTCAAATTTGGATCCATCCAATTAGTATTTGGACTTAAGACTGTGGGCGTGCATTATGTACAAACCTACATAACATGACTTGGTATATTTATTCGGGAAACATTTCAGATTTATTATTACTATAATTCTGCTTGATCATTCTTCTTCAGCTACTTCCAGTGGAGGCAATATGGAACACCGAATCTCTCGAACAAGTTTCTGTCACCTGCGACAACTGCTTACTTTCCGCCAATCACTCTCTCCTCAAGCGGACAAGGCACTTGTCCATTCACTGATTTGCTATAGAGTTGACTTTTAAACTCTGCCTATGCTGGTCTCTCCTCTCTCAACCTCTCTAAACTTCAGTCAATACTTAATGCTGCTGCCCGCCTAATCGCTTGTCTTCTCAAATTCTCACACATATCTGACTTCATCCGCGACAAGCAATATGGAACATACCTGAACACAGGTAGGAGAATTTCGTGGATGACATCTGACGAATGAGAGAATTTTGGTCTACGTCTGATGACTGTATTAAAGAATCGACAATAATTGCCTTCTGAAACACCGGTTTTACCTATATAAGATTTGTATAAATAACCGTGCTGACGACATTTACTCGGTTCAGATATTGATTTAAGTCTGTGGTCGTCCAATTGGAGCAAACATTTATAACATAATTATTTGTTCTTCAAACATTTTAGATAATGGTATTATTACTACAAGTCTGCTTGGTCGCTTGATGTTAATGATATTATAATTATTGGTATTATTTTTGACACTTTTGATAGTTATTATCATTAATCATAATTTAAAAAAACACTGTTTTTGCTTGGATTGGAATGCGAATGCAGATCTCCTTTAGTCTCTGAATATTGTTACTTATTTTTTTAACCGGTTCACATTGTGGAATACTGTATATCAGGACGGCAACGTTATTTAGATGCATAACATTGCATTATGCATTATGCAACTACATGCTTGAGGTACTTCACTGGTTCCCTATTCGCCAGCGTATCGAGTTCAGGGTAGCTGCATTGGTATGGCGATGTTGTCAGGGCCTTGCCCCAACTTACCTCCGTGAGTTACAGCTCTACATTGGGTATCCAAGGACGTCGTCAGCTACGCTCTGCTGATAGGGGAGTCCTCTTAGTTCCTTTTGCTCGTACTACTACCATGAAGGATCGAGCCTTTTCTGTGGTTGGACCAGTGGTCTGGAATGGCCTTCCTTTTGACCTACGCCTACACCCTGGGACTCTACCAGGATCCTTCCTTACTAAACTTAAAACTTGAATTTGACCACACACAGTGTTTTCTCTAGATTCGATTCCTTCACCATGCGCGTTTTCTCGACTAGGATGCTATACAGTTAAAATCATGCCTTCTTACGAACGTGATTTTGTTTTCCAAATTGCCATTCTTCAGCGCAATTATTTTTATATTTTTATGACATTCAGGTGTTGCGAGTGAATGGTGGACTTGCTTTTAGGCCCCAGCACAGCCAATGACCCGACAAAGTTACAGTAAAGTCTCGCGTCCATCTTTAAATAGCAATATTTTACCCAGTTTTTAAGGTGTTTTAGGTGTTCAAAAGGCGATTAAGCTACGACCAACCAGTCTTGTGTCTGACATGACCGCCTGCGTTGCCTTTCAATTTCTTCTCGGCTTGGGACAGGCATTTCTGCATGCTTTTCGAACTAAGATAGACTATTTTCTCTTTTGGGGAGGGGTAGGGTCTATGGTGGCGCGTGGATGTATAGTTGGAGGGTGTGACATGATGCGGCGTTGAGCAGATACTCTGAACATGGTCGAGTTCTACAGGTATGCGTGGGAACTCCATGTTGTGAAGTGTTCCGTTGTTTTATTGCGTATGACAGCCTATTCTTGGCATCACTAAATATCTCAGTAATCTCATTCTTTCTCCTCTCTGCCTCTTCTTATCGACCTTCCGTTCTCTGTACAGGGCAGACTAGGATCATGCACAACATTAGCACAAACAATAAAGTGTTTCAAATTCCTTTTATCCGACAATCACAATAGTGGAATTTAAATTCAATTGACCCTCCAACTTAAAATAGTGATGAACCTACTATACTGGTGCCTCTTATTTTAGCAACGTACTTTCTAAGCGTCTGTTTTAACGTACGCTGGGCACAAAATGGGTTCACTTAAGGCTCCTTCGGCTCAATGGCATAGCTACATGTGTCAGCAGGGCCATTGCAAAGTCGACTTGGTAAACAAACACCGTTGTCACGCATTAATAAATAACTTTCAAAATAAAAGCAACTCTACCCATGCCTGCACTCTGTCAGTGCCAGTCCCAAGTCATGGATATGCTGCTTTTAATGGATGGATCCGATTTTACCAGGGTCTATGTCGAATTACCGTATACTTGAAATATGATCAGATCTTAGCGGCAGAGGTGCTTGTGCAAATAATAGAAGAAACACGTTTATGTTCTACGCAGCCGCGTCGGTGACACGCATTAACAAAATTGCACGCAATAACGTTTGGCTTAGACACCATTAAAAATGTTTAAAACATTCTTGTATAAGCTTAGATCATTTAGGCAAAAAACATTATGTACAAATTGTACATGTAAGACCTGTACCATGGCAAACACATTTCTGTCCAGGGTCTCGACCATTGTTGTCATAGTCATAGACCCTGGTCAAATCGGATCCATACAGAAAAAAAATGCCTAACAAATTTCTCTGTTGTCATAGGCCATGGTCAATTATGGATCCATCCACAATTTAATTCATGATAGATGCGCTGAAATAAGTCACAGTTAACTGACTTAAAATCCAACGACCAAATGATAGAATTAACAAAGAAATAACGCTCCTCGCTTCTGCGAGAAACTCCGATGCAGTGCCCGCGCTGTAGTCGGGATCGCTTCTGAGTGCTATTGCAAGTGCACATACAAACGCGTTCTCTTTGTATAGCACCATTGAAATGTCAGACCGGCCTGAATTCAACGCGTCAATGACGTCAATGTAAACTTGTCGAGCTCTGTTATATTTGTGTTGTTATCAATTGTGATTAGCGAACCAATTCAGTAGCGAACAATATTTTAAGAAACAAATTGCATCGTATCATGCAAATGATTATGCACGCCTAAAAATTAAACAATTTTCTATTAAATACTTGGGTCCTGGAATTTGGAATGGTCTTCCCACCCACATATCTGCCTTAAATTCCACCAGTCTTTTTAAAAGCCGGCTAAAAAAGTTTCTCATTGGGATCTAATAACATATATCCCTTTACCATTGTCTATGTGATCATTATTATATGATTTGTCTATTAGCTTTTCATTTAAATGGGATCATATGTCACTGACTAATAATTGCTGGTTGTGTTCAACTATTGTCTTTTTAAAATTTATCTTGTGGACTACTTGCTTATATTGGATTTCTATTATATATGCATGCATTGACATTTGTGTTCACCTACCCTGCGTCCTACTCTGAAGTCATAGCCTCTAAGCTATACTCTCTACTATTACTTGTTTCAATCACCTTTTTTTCTCTTTCCTAGCTCTACACTTGTTTCCTCCCCTCTCTATTCCTCTTATTTAGTGCTTTCCACCATCTTGATTCAAAATCTCTGTCTATGGTGACCCAGGTCTAGCGGGATCACTCCCTTTCTGGGTTACCCATTCTCAGGGATCTCGTACTTAATAGTTATTTCATTCTGACTTCTATTTTTTTATTGCACACTATTATACTGTCATTTTCTATGTTGTTCTGTTTTTTTCTTGATCTCTGTGAATAAACAAGTTTTGATTTGATTTGATTTGATTTGATTTGATTTGAATCCACCTCAAGCCGCCTCTAGGGACCTGATCAAGTCCTTCGCTCACAATTGAGCAGTGCGTATACGTTATGCTCCAATTCAGTGTCTGCGCTGCAAGTACATGTAGTCGGGAGCTTTTCCGAATATACGTCTTGATGGGGCGCTATATCAGGCGCACATACATACATACATACATACATACACACCATGTGACCGACCGATTGTCTTATGACAAATCAACAGTATTATAACGAATGTTGTGTCATGTTTAGTGTTGCACTCATTTCTCAGGGATTTTGCGAAGTGTATTGACCATATCAAGAAGCCAATACCATAATTACATATTATTGTATGGATGGATCCAGATTTGACGAGGTCTTATGACAACAGAGGTCGTTGTCCTCAAAAAAAATTGTGTTGCATAATGGATGGATCCGATTTGACCAGGGTTAATGACAACAGAGGCCGTAACCGTGGACAGCAGTTTGTTTGGCGTATTACTGCACTGATGAACTTTTTGTGTTGCATAACATAGCTTTTTGAGTTTTTCAAACATCGTAAAACCCTGATTCAAGGTGTCTAAACAATCGTCATATATTTTAGGTTGACCATTTGATGATAATTATGCAGATTAACGTGTCAAGGATAGCAGTGAACGAATTATTTTATTATTCAACAGTTTAACGACATCATATAACTACAAAGGTTGTTGACGTCTTTAAAGTTTGATGTATTGCAGCTCACTTTTGTTTAACTGTTCAGTAGTTTCTGTTTGTACTTTCTTTTTCTTTGTTTTTTCCTTTTGTTCTTTTTTTGTTCTTTTCTTTTCTTTTCTTCCTGAATTTGACTAACCGCCTTTCATGACGATAGTGTTCACCAAATGGCCGTAGTCGATCCTCTTTTATACATGCATCATTATTTATTATTTAGCATATATGCAAAATTATGCCCACATGCATTTATATATATATATATATATATATATATATATATATATATATATATATATACACACATACATATGTCACCATAATTACATATGCCTATAATTCTTTATATACAAATGAGCACATGTACACATGTGCCCACATATGTATTGTCATTATGTACACTTATGTATTAAAATGTTAGATATATGGTATTTATAGCCATAAAAATAACGTTTTCCAGGTGTGGTTTGGCAACATTGAAAAACAAATTAATTATGTTCCAGTGTGTTAAAGCCAAAGATATCGACCCGACAAACAGTGGCTATGTCCACGTCTCATTTAATAAACTCTTCTTATTATGTCAATCTTCATAGACTAAAAATTATACGTCCAATAATGCTAGCTTATTTTAATCCATTTTCTTTCGCTGTCTGTTCTGTATTTTCTTTAAGCATTGTCAGTTCATTATAACATAGGGTTCTTCACTGGTTACTGCTTTTTAAAAGCTGCAAAAGAGCAAAGTACTGTAGGTTTTGAAAATTGATGAAACAAAATGACCTGAAGTGTCACAGAATGAGGAAAAACAGCAATGCTGTTTTACCCCTCCCGACAGTGAATGTGCCTAAAACACCTTTAAATAGAGATAAATAAATTTATATAAACTTCAATTTCGTTGCAGTCGATCAAGTGTTAATTTCATAGAGTGAAACCCTTAACTCACCGATTCTTCAACTGATGAAAAAAAGGTAAATGAAATAAAACGAAAATTATCCTTCCTATATTATATCAATTCGTGATTTTTGGAAGAGTTAAAACACAATTGACAATAATATTGTCAATTGACATTATGTGGACGTTCTTATACCTCTCCTTACTGGTCTCTTCAACCGTTCTCTTGAGGAAGGCATCATCCCACCCTCATTGACTCTGTTCAAACATAGATTAGACCCAACGCTTGCGTTTTACATCGTTGAAATCTTAACACGAACTGTCATTAGACACCCTCAAAACGCTTTCAACTGGGTAACAAATAATAATTGCCAAATTTGCTATTTGCTGTAGACTATTTTCCATGTAATGTCACAGTTATCAAAATTAATGATGTCGCCTTGTTTAGCAAACAATAAAACAATGATTTCGAAAGTCATTGGACAAAAACATTTAAAGCACGTCTAGTTTTCTCAGTAAATCTTCTCTGTTCCATTAGACGTGGGTCAACGATGAGTCTTTAATTAGACTTTTCCAGGTTTGTCTCTGACTTTTTCCACGGCATTTCTCATGTCCATGCAGCGAGCTCCTATGTCCTCTTTCACATCGTCCATCCATCCAAGTTTTCGGTTGTCTTCCTCTACTTCTTGTTCCATCCACGTGTCCATACAGGTCCGCTGCCGACAATCTCTTTTTCTGCTATACATGTTATGTGACGAACCACTTGAGTCTTTCCTTTCTCATCTTATCTGTTATTGTTACACTTTGCCCCAGATCATATCGAGTCACTTCGTTGCGTATTCTGACCCTTCTAGATTTTCCCAATGTTCTTCTCAGCCCTCCCAATTCGGCCACTAAGAGTCGCAGCATTCTGATCCGAACAATAATTTATATGTAAAGTCTTACAAATGACGCATGTGATTAGACACCTTTAGAAAGATGTTTAGCAGCGTTATAAATATTTAGGTGCATCTATTTCTGCAAATTTATTCCATCTGTCACACACACACACACATCGGTCCGAAAACCAAAATAAAACCAATAACCCTTATTCATTCTGATTCATTCTTTCATGTACTCCGCCACTGGTTGCACTCTGCCAGTGCCAGTCCCAAGCCTGGATAAAGGAGGAGGGCGTCGCCAATGGTCTTTGTTACAACACTGTGACGTTAAACTGCAAATACCACCACATCCTTTCATTTTAAAAATGTATTTAGCGCCCCTTCGGGAAACATACTCAGAAGAGCTCCCAGCACAACCACCTTACCAGTTCCATCCTCGTGACCATACAGGGCGGCTGCCGGCAAATTCTTTTCTGCCATACTTGCTATGTGACGAACCACTTGAGTCTTCCTTTTCTGATCTTACATGTATCTATTATTGTTTCACTTTGCCCCATATCATATCGAGTCACTTCGTTGCGTATTCTGACCCTTCTAGATCATCCCAATGTTCTTCTCAGCTATCCCACTTCTCTTTTACCGTTCTTCTTCTTTTCGTAAGAACCAGCATTCCGATCCGTACAATTAATAAGTAAAGTTTTGTAAATGACGTATGACATTAGACACCTTTATAAAGATATTTCAATTCCGTATAAAATTGTAGGTGTATCAATTTATGCAAGTTTGTAAAGTTCTTCAGCCTTTCACATACACATTCGTCCGAAAACCAAAATAAAAGCAATAGCGCTGATTCATTCGTTCAATTCAAAAATGTATTTAGCGCCCCTTCGGGAAACATACTCAGAAGAGCTTCCAGCACAACCACGTTTGCCGATTGCTATCCGACAGCGTTGTTCATTCTCTGTCGCTGGTCCTACAACCCGGAGTTGCCTCCCTGTTACACTGACTGTGCTTATTTCCCAGAGTGGAGTTACTCCACTCTGTTTTTTTTCCTTCACATTTTTAAAATTATTTTTTAGCACATCCTATTATCAAGAGACAAATTAAGTAGCATGGAAAAGCCCTAATACCCACTTTGGAATGGCATAAGAAGTGCATCCTACACACCATAATTACAGATAGTGCGTCTACTATTACAGTTCTTATTTCAAAAATTCACCACATCAACACGTACCTTAAGACTGAAAAACACGCGACTCTTGTTCACTTGATTATTCAAAATCTTTCAAGAACGTCCACCACTCCGTCCTTGCCCAGAAACTATCCCAACACGACATGACTGATAAAGTATAATACAACTGGCTAGCTGATTTTCTGCGTGGTCGAAGTCACTCTACACGTTATGGTGGGTTTTTGTCAGAGCCCGCTCCCATTAATTCCAGCGTGGTGCAGAGATCCGGTGCTGGTCCATCATCGTACGTTGTCAACGCCTCTAATCTGCATCCAGTACATCAGCAGAACAAAATTGTAAGGTTTGCGGATGATACTTACCTCATCATCCCCGCTTCGATGCGAACAACTCTGAAGACTGAGCTTGCCGCAATTGAGATCTCAGCTTCCAGAAACAACTTTAAGCTTAAGCCAACCAAATCGCGTGAGATGATTTTCAACCGGCGTTCAACAGGGGCTGTCCTTCCTCATCCACTGCCAGGCCTCGAGAGGGTTGACTGCATGGTTGTTTTCGGTGTAACCATTAGCAGTGACTTACGGGCTTCGTCGCATGTCAGTCGTGTCCTGAGTTCTTACTACTCCTACATCTACGCCTTGAGCGTCATAAGAACTCATGGGCTCCCACTTACTGCCCTACACCACGTTGCCAGGGCTACAGCAACAGCACGTACTCTACGCTGGCCCTGCCTGGTGGGACCTAACTACTTTTGATGACTTATCAAACTACAGAGTTTTCATCGTAAGATGCAACGTTGCGGGTTCTTTAAGAGCGTTGAAGCACTTGCGCATAACATTGAAAATTGACTACTTCGCACTGTAACAGTGATCCGACTCGACTCGAATGTCCTGGTTAACATTTTCCCACCGAGAGTAAACAGGTCGTACAATCTTCGTCCTAGTCCATAAAGTTTCGAACTACCGATCAAGGACGAAAGGAATTACATTTCTCGAGTACTTTACAGATACTCGACCATTGCCACTCTTTCTGACTTCCACCCATTTGATTGAATTATTAGGATTTCCTGTATCATTTCTTATTTTGTAACTGGCTGTGGTACATGTATGTCAACAAGAACTCAATAAAACGAATATATCATCACCTGGCGAGCACTTAGTCTACCGAGATGATGAAAAATAAGTAAGCTTTGTTGAGCAGTTTCTGTCGAGTTTCTGTCAATAGCAATGAATTAAACGAACGAATCAACGACCGAAAAGGCTCCTTTTAAGCCTATATATAGCACTTGTGACAACGTTTGAAAGGTGTCTTAGGAGGAATTCAGCAATTCTAGCATGACTGTTCTAAAGACAGCGCACTCCAACAAACTAATGCCAATGAGGTTGAAGAAAATGTTTATTTCGAACAGTTCTCGCCACTTACTGTGCATAACATAATTTGCCAGGGACGTAAAACGAAAACAGACAAATGACGAATGAGTGATTGCGTTTAAGACAGTCTCGTTGGTTTATTATTCATTCAATAATTTCAGTTTTTCGTTCATTCATTAATTTCATTCATTCATTCATTCATTAATTCATTTAATAATTTTGAGAATTTATATAGCGCTTCTTCAGGTCTTAATTTTGAAATTTGATGTTTTAATGGATGGATCCAGATTTGACGAGGACCTATGACAACAGTTGTCTTTGCCATTGACAGAAATTTGTTTGGCATATTACAGCACTGGCTGACCGAATGAATGGTTCGCTGACTGATTGATTCACTGTGTGAATGATTTACTATGTTCTGCGATGTTATTTATGCGCACTAGTTTTGTTATTTTCTGCACCTTTGCAGTTTTTATCGTTCTTACTTTAATGCGATTAGTGCCGTTGTGTACACGAACGAATTTCGAAATAAAATTTACAGGCTTAAAGACAATTCATATCTACATGTACACAGTCATGATGGTCACCTTTCATCAAATTATTTCTAACAGAACTTAAGTTATATCGCTTTTAGTGATATCTTTCAAAATGCTTTCAAGGATAATCGCCGCGATCTCAATCAACGCAAAGTGGATCTAACTCGATTCCATTGCGACTAAGTTCGCAATGTTTAAACACCGCTTATAAAGTTCCTAATCATCTTCATAAACATTCAAAACTGTATTATGACAAACAAATTCAAAAATGAGTCAATGAATATAACAGTCGCCACTTTCTAATGGACGAAGCATATGTGTAAAATTCTCTATAAGTGATGGCGCTTAGTCAAAAGAAAATCGAAAGGCCTGTATGATCAAAATCGCTTCGAAGTCAATATGGCAAAGCCATGACGGATGGTGTATGGAATCGAAACGGCAAGACATTTGAGTGGAAGGTAAATGCAAGTGCTCAGTGTAGAATTTAGAAAAAGAACTGTGGTGTAGAAATTAAATCCCGTCAGACAGGTTCAGCTTCAATCTAGGAAATCTCGATGGCCAACCGTCGATGATTTTGAGTTGCTCACTGTGTCAACGCGGTAATGACAAAAACTCAGCTCATACAACCAGTCAGCGTGTGGCCAATACAGCAGGCAGCAAGCTGTCTGCGACGAAACTGTTTATAGAAGACTATTAACTCAGTAAAACAAACTCCGCCACTGGTTGTTCTCTGCCAGTGCCAGTCCCAACCCTGGATAAAGGAGGAGGGCGACAATAATCATCTTTGATATGGCAGTGTTGTTAAACATGAAATAAGTAAAACTTTTGACAGTGCTTATTTAAGCAATTTTGTGCTGTCACCTTGTCCGATATTGGCGCGTAAAGCTCTGAACGCGTTATCGAATGATGGGGACCCGTGGGACCCCAGTTGGTCACAATAGGGAGCAAAATTTGGAGCAAAATATGTTGGTCGCATAAGGATTAAAATAACAACTTTTCTGAAAACTGTTAGAATTTACTTGAATTTTCGGTGACAATTTGTGTGTACGAAAACCAGTGGTTCCTGGATGGATGGATCCGATTTGACCATGGTCTATGACAACAGAGGCCGTTACCCTGGACAGAAATCTGCTCGGCATATTACAGCACTTAAGAGCAAGGTGGTTCCTACGATTCCAGGGAAGGAAATAACCAATGGAAAAGCAACGAAAAGGTGTTTAACGTCAAATATGTATTTTTAGAGACTCCTTATGTCCGTTAATTGAACACTTGAGGTGGATTCGAACCTGCAATCCTTCGGCTGCAAGGCGACGAACAAGCCCACTACACCACCGCGCCCCACAATTGCAGGAATGAAGCATCTTACGAAGATAAAAGCGCAACTCTACCTTCGGAAGTCCTAATACGAACCCTGGATAAAGAAGAGGGCATCGAAAATCATTCTAAATTTTCTTTAAAAGCTCAATCTGATTTGAAAATAAAAAGGAATATTCATGCCTACAATAAATTGATTGTAATGACTGAGATGAGATAAGCTAATTATATTAATTAATTATCGGCCTTCTAATCGTTGGTTAACGTTATTGCAATAATATCGTGAACCTATGTTTGGACACCTTCAAATCCGCAACTGACGGTGTTTTATAGTTAAAATTTCGATCACCGTAATAATCGGCTTCTTTTGTTGAGAATCAGGGATGCCACTCATAGCTTTTCCCACTTGGATCTAGGTATTTTTGGTCTTGTCTAAGATTCTAGGTTTAGATAATAATAGTGGCCAGCAATTATTCTGTCTGTTGAACCGATGAAGTCTTTCCTATCACGTGAATATTCAAGGAACAAACTAGTAAAGTCAACGTTAAGGTCTTTACCGATCAAAAGACGTCACTAATAACTAAAACCGCAAATATACGCAAATACCACGCCCTGCGACCTGGAATAGGATACGTGTGGACCGTGGAACTACGTCTAAATGCATAGAGCCTTTGAGTCAACGATCTACTCTGTATGAGCTTGAGACATGTTCTCTCTAGACGTGGTTGGGTCGGGAGCGCTTCTGGGTAGATACTCTCGAAGACGCGCTATATAAATGTTTGAAACGCATGAATGAATGAAACTAATCTATAATTATTATAACTTTTGAATACGATAACAAACGCATAAATTGCGTTAAAAATAAAAAAAACCTAAACACGCAGTTGATCTCCGCCAGTGCTCGGGTCCTTGTAGCACCAGTCCCAAGCATTTCCAAAGAGGCGGGCGACGACAATGACATATGTTATCACACAGTGTCGTTTAGCTGAAAATTAATGAACTACAATGTTCAACGGAGCTTGACTATGCCAGAATAACGGCTGTTTATCGTATACGGCTTATCTTCATCAATGTTCAACTTTTCATCTCAACAAGTTGCGTTTTGTCAATTTTATAATTTGAAATATTTTTGCCATTTCATTTTTTATTATTAAAGTCTGTATTAATTCACAGAAAATTTTATCACAAAATAACGCGAAATGTTTCGGTGAGCGTCAACAACCAAAAGATTTCGTTATAGATTGAAAATTGCAAACCATAAAATGTTGCTATGCAAGAACCATTCAAAGTTGAACGTGCAGACGTCGATTATTAGACACCCTTAAAACGGAAGTAACAGATGCTATCTATTAATTCCTTGCTGACGGCTGTAGGCAAATCGTGTACACGTATGATCTTGCAATAACAATCTGACAAAAGTAATAAAATTGCAACATAAGAGATTTAAATTTGAAGGCATACTGTACAGTGTACAGTTAAAAAGATGTTTGCTAAAATAGAACAGCCAATTGTGCGGGGTAGAGATGGCTTTTTCAATATTGCTTAGCAGCATAATTTTTTTACCAATTGGAAATTATGCTTAATTTCTGGCACTTTTAAACTGCCCCACTTGTCACCAGACGTCGCTAGACACTACATGTAGAACAACATAAAAATGTCGTCTCTGTTGCCATCATCTCCATCAGCTCCGCTCTTTCGACGATCACTTAACACACAAGATGTTTGTGCATTAGTAGACGCTTTCATCTACTACAGTACACAAATTAATCGCTTGTGTGTTGACAACGAACAGCCACGTCATCCAAGAGTATCGCTGACGAGCTGCAGCGTTGGACTAATTATGAATATATGAATATTACAACATTCATCATCTTTTACCATGAATATCGTGGCAATAGTGTAGCATCGGCATGTATCCTTCCGTGTACATCTTTATCAGAACATCATGGTTACTCAAGAACCATTTTTCTCCAACAGTTAACACCAACAACCAGACAGATAGGCGCCTGTTTATGGCTGCCGCTCCTTTTACATTATTATTACTATGTATTATATATTATTCATTTTTTCTTTAGTTCAACGCTTGCAAAGGCACTGCGCTTTACATGTACAAGTTATGCAGTAATCTTAATTAACATCGTACTGAACAGACAGCCTGAAATACACGGCGCTATTAGCAGCCTACAAAGCATGTCCGTCAAACGGGGGCTCGAACTCGCTACCTCTCGCTATCTCTCGCTCTCCACGCCAGCGTGTTATTCATTACAGACAGCCTACAATACACGAAACCATTAGCAGCCTACAGAGCATATTCCTAATCAGCCACTTTTAGTAATACGTCATTTCGATAACTTTGTTTTGATAACCTTATTGTGTGTTTATATGCCTGTAGGAATTGAGATTGTGGATGGGTCCAGATTTGACGAGGGCTTATGACAACAGAGGCCGTTACCTGCGACAGAAATTTGATTGGCATAATACATCACTTTTGAGATTGTATCGAGACGAGTGATGGATGTATGGATGGATCCGATTTGACCAACACTTAAGAGCTAAGATTGTATCGAGCTGAAATCGAAATTGTTTCGCCAAGCGTGGTTACATATAGCATTCATTAAACCTTTGACGGAGGTGTATAAGAAGAACGCAGATAAAAGTACAGAATCTCATATTTTGACAACGTGCAATTGTGGCACTACGACGACGACGACGACGGCAGCGGCGACGGCGACGACGGCGACGACGACGACGACGACCATGACGGCGATGATGATGATGATGATGATGATGATGATGATGATGATGATGATGATGATGATGATGATGATGATGATGGTGGTGGTGGTGGCGTCGGCGGCGGCACCGGGGGTGGTGATGATGATGATGATGATGATGATGATGATGATGATGATGATGATGATGATGATGATGATGATGATGATGATGATGATGACGATGACGATGTCGATGATGACATTATTTTTGCAGTGTTCTTTGTTCTTCAATCAGTTAAATTCATGGCACTCATTTTAGACACCTATAAACCATTAGCAAATTGCCATATATAAATATGATATGGCACAAAACACTATTAGACAATCGAATATGGTTTTTGCTGTGTGAAGGTTTTGCGTTGGTGATGTTACTACCTGTGTGTATGACTACGAGGTGCGATTGGCCTTTGCCAAGGTGTCCTACGGTTACAGCGCTGTTTTGACTCAGATCAAGCGCCAAAAACTGAGTATTCTCAATGATGATAAAATATTATATCCAGCGGATACGGAAATTCAAGTCCCAAATCATCATCATCGGCTCAACAATGGAAACCAGGGTTATTAGAGAGAGAGCGAGAGCGCGAGAAAGAGAGAGACAGACAGACAGACAGACAGAGACAGAGACAGGGACAGAGACATAGAGACCGTGTATTTAAAATGCAATCTGTTTATGACAATTGTATTTGATACTTCCTTCTCCTCTGAACGAAGCTTAATTGGATTGATCATGATCCTGAGTGATGTTGCACGTCCTTATAATGAAAATATCCATATAAAAGAGGTGTGTGATATTTTCAAATTTCAGTGTATCAATACTGTTTGATGGTGTTTCAGTAATTATGTTTGACATCAAAGATTTCTAGCGTCACCCTTCCCAGTAATTCACACTTTGGTCTGGTACTTCCTGAAAGATGTCATTTTTCGATGGTTGGATCAAGAGTTTAATCATCACCTCATCATCGTCGTCGTTATCTTCATCCCGTGGGCGGTGGGCGGTGGGCAATGGGCGGTGGGCGGTGGAGGGGTTAGATGCACGGACGAAAGGAATTGACAAGAAGACAAGAAAAGCAATTGAAGCAGAGGAAAAAGAAAGCGACGATTTGTTGTTGTTCTTCCGTCAACCGCCAGGTGGTGGCGTCGGCCGTTCGTTCGCTTTTCTCTCTTATGCATCGGTAGAGGGAGCGACGTTCAAATGACGATGACAACTAAATGAAGATTAATTCTGGGACCACGTCTCGAATTAACGACGCTACGACTCGATTCGTTCCTCTTTCAACCGCTGCGCGGCGCCACCGGTGACCCCCCGGGTCACAGGTCTGTTATCTTGCGGTGGTGACGTCATCATTACCAGCGAATTTCGATGACGTGCGACTCCGTCTTCATCTTTCGTTGGGTGTGGGTAGGATTCGAAACCGCGGTGAAAAGAGTTTCACTTGCGAATACTGTGTTGGTTAGCGTTACATGGAATCAGACAAACCCAATGCGTCGCTGAATATAAAATATTTCGTGGAGTTCGATGGATGAATCTAGAGATTAAAATTCAGTTGGTGATATTAATTTTATGGCTTCCACTTGTCAGAACTGTACCTCTTCGGTGATGAGTCGACCTGAAATGACCTCCCGTTGACATTCCTCTTTTCTCTTAAGAAACACAGCTAGTATGTCAGTAGATATTGAATTAAGCCCTTATTCTACCACATAGTTAGGCCTATAAGCAAGATCTGCTAATGCAGTAGTGGTATTTGCAGTTTAGCGTCACTGTGCGGTACCAAAGACCATTAGCGACGCCCTCCTCTTTTATCCAGGCTTGGGACTGGCACTGGCAGAGTGCAACCAGTGGCGGAGTTAAATGCTTAATAAAATGCTTAAATGCTTAAGTGAAATTAATATTCTGCTAATGCGCGCGAAACTGATCTATACGTAGCATCGGTTGACTACGTTTAAAAGGTGTTTAAGACGACCCTTCTAAGTCATCGGAAACATCCTTTGTATAATATTGAATTATAATAATAATTTCAATAATTTTCAATAATATTTCTTAGCTCGAATTGGTGATTGAGATTATATTATAATCTCAATCACCAATTCGAGCTAAGAAAGATTTAATAACCCATCGCGTAGTCATGTCATGTCATACAGTCATCGTAGCTTAGCGACGGTTGACTGCATGAATGGATCCGCGCTGCCCAATGCTGTCTGTCTCGTGGGCGCGAAGCAGATTGACCCTTGATAACCCAAGTCCGTGCCTCGATATTATTATTCATCCAGCAGATTCTTGGTCTGCCTCGGGCCCTCGGCCTCTGTATCTCTCTGCCAGACCCGTCATCACGCTGCTCTCTATGCTGTCCCGTTCTCGTCTCATCACATGCCCAAAAACGTAACTTGCGGTATTTAATGTGACTCAGTAACTCGCTTGTTGTCCATGCGAGTCTGTACACCTGTCCTGTTGTCTTCGTTTCAGTCCATGAGATACGTAATAGTTTTCTTATGCATTTCGTCTCAAAAGCCTGGATGCATGTGCTTCCCTTTACAGTCCACGCTTCGCATCCACATGCCCCTACTGGCCACAACATGACCTTCATCAGTCGCAGCTTTGTCTCTGTGCTGATTGATTTGTTTTTTTGTTTCCACAACTGAGTTAACTTTATCATGACCGCCATCCCCCATGACCAGCCTTGATTGCACCTCTTCTGCACAATCCGCATCCTTCCTTATTCTGCTTCCCAAAATAATACACAAAGGAGTCCCTCTGCTCTAGCTCACCACTGGTCACCTTGATCTTGAGTAGCTCCTCCGTACATGTCATAACTTTTCTCTTTGTTGCATATATCTTTCTTAAATCCCGTCACTAACCATCTGAAGAACATGCTTCCTGAATTCCGCTCTTTGCCCGCTCCCTCACCATCCTTGCTGGCGCAGTCCATGTCCGGTATATTTTATGGCTGAAGCGTGTCTTTGGTATTATTATCTCTGAAAGAGGCGACAAGATGCGCAGAACTGAAAATATGTTGAGTCAGCAATTTTTATATAATTTTGAATAACGCTTTAGAGGTGTCTAAGCAAAGCTTGATAACGAATTACAACCATCACCATTGTTTATATAGTTCTGATAATTATTGTTTTGAAGGTGTATAAATTGAAAACCTTACGCTTATCCGTAACAGTCACAAATTCTTATAATCGCACTATTTCGATACGTTTAAAAGGTCTTTTGACAGCTGTAAACGCCATGTTCATCTGGTTTGGTACTCGCAGGCAATTGGCGTCCATTGGCCTGCACTTAATAACAGCAACTTTCCCTGATAGTGCGAGACCTTGGCTTTGGATCAAGAGCTCAATAATTATTTTCTCAACGCATATCAATTTGGTCACTCGTAGCCAAGTTGCTACCACCAGCTTCGTCAACGCCGAGTTGTCTCAAAGTCCTCTCTCATAGTGCTACTGTGACTCTTGTGCATGCATTCCTAACCAGTAGAATTGTTCACTGCAGTTTGGTACTTGTTGGTCTGCCACTTGGACTAATTGGACGCCTTGAACGAGTTCTTCGTTCGGCTGCTCGCCTCATTGACCGCATTCATAAATATGCCCCCCGTCTCTGCTTATATGCGTGACTTTCTTCACTGGCTCCACGTTTCAGAGCACATCTCCTATCGAGCTGCAGCACTTGTTTGGCGATGCCGTCTTTCTTGTGCTCCATCGTACTTGTCCAGCCTTTGTCGACCCGTCGAGCTCTTCGCACTGCGGCAACGGGGAAGCTTTTGGTTCCGCGACCTCGCACTTCTATCAGACAGCGACGAACCTTTTCTGTTGTGGGTCCCGTTATCTGGAATGTCCTCCCACCAACCTTGCGACTTATGCCTAGGATAAATTTCCCTGCATTTTTTAAGTATCTCAAGTCCTACTTTTTTAGCTGTGGCAGGGCTGGGACCGCCTCTGAGTAGGTTTCTTGAAGAGGCGCTATATAAATTCTCAAAATGAATGAATGAATGAATGCTGCAGTCACCAATGCTAATACAGCCACATATAAATGACTATCAAGGTTTTCTAAACAGCTCCAAGCCATTGTCAAAGTTATCTTACATCACATCCACACAATTCTTTAATTACAACCAAATTCCACAGTGAAGTGATTATCGAGCTGAACCATCCATCCAAAAGGGTCTGTGTTAGTTATAACATGTGTTGAAATTTACGTCGACATTTCTGCTGCCTCTGAACCTCTTACTAAGTTACGATGAGTTCAGTGGCGATTGACTTTGGGTTGGGGGCTCAGGGTGGCGAGTGAGTGGGTTGTTCCCTTCCATAATAATTGGATTATACGCTAATGTTAAGAAAATGAGGTCGCCAGCTTTTTATACCCGTGGATCTGCCATAGACATTGCTCATTTGCTGCTCCACTTTTACCTCTATCGTCTCTGAAGCTGTTGACGTTGACTAAAATGCACTTTTTATTATATAGGCCTACTTTACATTGTTTCGACCGATTCTCGAGGTTAGAAACATAAACTTTGAACGGAATAGATCTTATATACCATAAGAGTATATGATATAAAGGTGTGCTTAAAGCATGTAAAACCATCTGGATGTCCATGGCATTATCTGTCATCGACTGGTTTCTTACCTTAGCCTTAGTCATTCCCATCTGCACATCGGGCAACGCAGTTTCTCCAGTCTCGGAATTTTTGTTTCATCGCTAACCCTATAGTAAGGCATCGCCTAGATTCATTCATGGGTAAAGTAGATGTCAATGGCCTCAAAATTGCAGTGAACACTAAAATCTAATAATTCAATATGGTTCATTGTTAGATACCGTTAATTATATTTATTAAGACAATATAATGCTCATAAGCAAAAGGGGAAAAGAATATGAAAATAACAATCAATGGAGAAGAAGTGGAGCAAGTCAATGAATTTTGCTATCTGGGAAGCCTAATATCGGAGGATGCGAAGTGCCACAAAGAAATCAGGAAGAGGATAGCGATGGGGAAAGAAGCGTTCACGAAAAGGAAGGAGCTATTGAAAGGAGGATTGAATCGAGACACCAAGAAAAGAATTGTCAAAGCACTGATCTGGAGCGTCACACTGTACGGATCAGAGACCTGGACGATGAGAAAGGAGGATGTCAAACGAATAGAAGCGTTCGAGATGTGGATATGGAGAAGGATAGAAAGGGTCAGCTGGACAGAGCATAAATCAAACGAAGAAGTATTGAAGAAGGTGAAAGAGGAAAGATCCTTGATCAATGCAATTAGAACAAGGCAGAAGAACTGGATGGGACATATTCTGAGAGGCAACTCCTTGCAAAGATACATAGTGGAGGGCAAAATGGAGGGGAAGAGGGGAAGAGGAAGACCGAGGGAAAAGTTCTTGGACTGGATGATGGAGGATGGATATGGGAAACTTAAAGAAAAGGCACAACACCGAGAAGAGTGGCGTCGTTGGGCATCTGGACCTGCCGAGAGGCAGCAGACCTAAAGAAGAAGAATGCTCATAAGTGCTGTTATATGCCGAGCAAATTTCTGCCCAAGGTAACGGCCTCTGTTGTCATAGACCCTATAGTCAAATCGGATCCATCCATCCATCCATCCATCCACTGGGATCACTTGTGTATGGTTCCAATCATGGTGCATTATTAGATACTACTAATTATATTTATTAAGACAACATGTATTTGCTCAATTACCACTTGATGACTAATGCATCGTACCAAAGCAGAAAAATAAAATAAAGCAACATCGATGTCAATGAATGCTTGAAAAAAACACTACGCTTTGAATTCAACCCTCCTGTCAATATAGGATGTCGATTAACTCACGTCTACACTTTGATATATAATTAGACACCTTTAATTACTTATTATAGAATATATAAAATCGAATTTCCAGTAGCGCATACGGATTTAATCTCTTCTGTATGAAAGCATGATCTGTGTGAATGGCTATGGAAGTCACAAGTATAATGCTCATAAAGTGCTGTTATAAACTTCAAGCATTAAAACGATAATAATATGATCCATAGAAGTTTTGCCTATGACTAACATCGAACAGGTATGAAGCCGCAACCTGTCATCAAATTAGATATCTGACGCGTCACAAGAGATGTATATACTATGCGGAGTCTCTCCGAGTACTCAGCAGCATGTTTTCGAACAGGGTCGATTTGTTTGTGTAGTCGTCATCCGAATAATCTCGATATTAGTCCCAGTATGTCATGTCATGTCATTCCGCCATCGTCGCTCTGCGTCGGTTGGCTGCACGAATGGATGAGCATTTTCCACAGTTGTCTATCTCCTGCCATGTTCATTAACCTCCTCCCCGAAAGTCCAGTCCATTTCAAGATGTTGTGTATCCATGCCATTCTTGGTCTTCCTCTTCCCCTTTCTCAGTACCGTCATCAGGTTGTTTTCTATGCTGTCAAACTGGTTCAGTGCCTTGCTCTTAAATGCTGTAATATGCCGAGCAAATTTCTGTCCAGGGTAACGGCCTCTGTTGTCATAGACCCTGGTCAAATCGGATCCATCCATCCTTTTGCTGTCTCATGACGTGTCCGAAGTACCGTAACTTTCTTGTTTTTACGTGGGTCGACAATTCTTGCTTTGTTTCTGCTATGAAGTACACCTGTTCGTTGGTCAATTTTTTTGTCCATGGGACTCTTAATATTTTTCTAAGACATTTGTTCGCGAATGCTTGTATGCGTCTCTCCTCCTCTTTCTTTAAAGTCCATGCCTCACACCATCATAATCTTGATCAGTGACCTAATTGTAGTTGGCTTCATATCCCTTCGATGTTAGTCCCAGGTTGTGTTAATAAAATCCTCTGATGGAACACATGAAACTTAGTTTCAAAAACCATCGGCCTATTCAGCTAAATTCAGTTTCTGTTCTCATTATACTAATTATGATCCGACAATAAAATAATGTACTCTGTATTATATACCAAGCCTGTATCATCTGCGCTACCGCACACTCTGCTTCGACACCTTTTAATCTTTTCTCACAAGGTTATAATTATATAACTTGAATCATCTCATGATTAGCAATCATAATTTGCATCAGTCTTATTTGTTTTCTGCGGGACTAAGAAGTATTCGTGAGAATTTTGAGAGTAATCGGTTGAGTGGATCAAAGATTTTTGTTGAAGATTCATAGCTAGTTAATTAGTTAAATAATAATTATAACTTGCATCTTCACATGAATAGCGATAATATTGCAATAACTCAATATGCGCGAAATCGCGACTGAAACGAGACCTTCATGCAGTTGTACAATATTGAATGTCCAAAGCAAATATTCTGCTGCTGCATTGTGTGGCTAACCAACCAGTGGAAAAAAATCAAAGTATACGCTAAGTTAAAGTCGACTAATTAAAGACATCTTGTGAATGTGATAGCCGTTGGCGTCGCCATCTCTATACTCCTGTCTTGGGACTGGCACTAAGCGGTGAATTACATTGCAACGTAAAATGCTTAAATATTTTTTGGCTATGTAATTATACCTTGAGGCTGAAATATGCGATTGCGACGATATCACGCACAATTAAAAGCCTGGTATTATACCGTATGCATTAAACTGGGTGTCGCCATTATGTTTTTAGCTTAGCAAAATTTTAAGACGGTCATTGATGGCCTTTGACATTGAGATCAACATGAGGTTTTTCAATAATTGCTAGCCGCATATGAATGTCACTTATATAGCATAAGTTTCAACCAATTTAAAGGTGTTTAACTTGAACGTGCTGCTAATAATTAGGCTATTAGAAAAATGAGGCCTACCTCGAATATTAAACGGCCGATGTCGCCTGATATTCTACACCTCTTAAGCTATACATGGCGATAAATTAACCTATTGGCTCCGAATAAGAGTGAGGGAGGAGGGGGCGGTGGTGCGTTGGATAACACATTAGAATGGAGATCAGTGGAGCTGAGTTCGATAAACGAAGGCTTCCATCCACGTAGGGTAGACGTGCTTTGTAGGCTGCTATCAGCGTCCTTGTATTGTATTGCAGGCTTTCTGTTCTGCTATATAGTAGTCAAGATTAATGTCAATTAACTTAAGATAACTGCATAATTGTACACTGTAACCGGTTCGCAAAATAATAATAAAAGCACTGATGATAATAAGAAAGGCTGATCGCAAGTTTGGACAAGCGAATGACACCAGATGCCGGTAAATTAGCCTAGTGTGTGTGTGTGTGTGTGTGTGTGTGTGTGTGTGTGTGTGTGTGTGTGTGTGTGTGTGTGTGTGTGTGTGTGTGTGTGTGTGTGTGTGTGTGTGTGCGCGCGTGTGTGTGCGCGCGTGTGTGTGTGCGTGTGTGTGGTTATATTTATATCTGCATATTTTGTCACTAAATGCAACTCCTGAGTTGATTGTGCTAAGTTGATTGTGTTGAGTCCCTAAATATCTGTGGAATATCGGTCCGGCCTTCTACTGCCGTGCCTTCCTTAACTTTGGAGTTTTATTCCAAACGGACATGTCCATGACGCGCCAAGTGGGACTGACGGTTAGCAGATGCTTTCGCCAGCTGCGGTTTTTATTGAGGCGCCTTTGTAACGGCATGTGCTGTGTTACGGCGCCATAGAAATTGTCGTCATTATTATTATTATTATTAAGGTCCTTGTAACCACACAGTGACGTTAAACTGCAACTACTACTATTGTGCTAATGAGTCAATACGCTTAGTTACTAATCGTATACATAGCGCCAAGAACGACAAAATCAAGGTGCATGATAAATGAATATTAACGTTTTGCATGCATTCCGTCTTTGATGAAATGTCGCAGGTTCCTCTCTGTGAACCGAATCCGAACAGAATCCTATCACAACGAATGACTTTCTACAGTTGACGGTTGAGATTTGCCAATCGACCGCACAGCGAAATACCAAGTAATTACTTTAACTTGTAATCCGTAACTTCTATCATAGCGCTGGTGTCTGATGCACAAGAACAAAAGGTAATCAGGTCAATCAATATCCAGACGATCAAAATCTATGGATACCATGCAGTTTGGCTGAGTGTCTTTCTATCTTGGACTTAGGTGTCTAAAGGTACTTTCCAAATTATTTCAATTGTAATAATAAAATAAATAAAGGTGTGCGCTGCTTTGGAATTCTTAATTTATTACGTTAGGAGTTGCTTTCCGACAGGTGCCCCTTATTAAAGAATATAAAGTAGGGCTTATTTTAATCTTATACTGCTGTTAAGAGATAGGCATTATTTTCCAAACAGTTTCAGGGGTTTAAATTGAACGATTGCAGAGCCCAACTGGATCACGACACCTCTAAAACGTCATTTCATATAATTATGTAAGCCTGAAGTAAACATGCCGCTCCTAAGTCTTCTTCCCTTTGGCGTACACGATCGAGAGTGTGAACGGATTTTGGTCGAATATTTCAGATTACAATGACTAGAAATTATGGAGAATCTTTTTTCTGAAGTCTCAGTTCATAAAAAAATTCATTTTCTCCAACTCTTCCTTTCTTCATCCCTCTCAACTGCCTTCCTTCCCTGTTCTCTTCCACTCCTAATGTCTATCCTTCAATCGTCCTTTATTTAGGCCTGGGACTGGAACTGTCTGAGCGCGAACGGTGGCGAAATTAACGAAAACATTGATATTGTTGTTATAAGAATTGTGACCGGGAGAGATTAATAAACAGTTGCTTAATGTGAAACAATTAACTATGTTTAGTTGCACCATTTTGCAACTACCCAAGACATGCGCTTTATGTCAAACATATTAAGTTAAATTATTATTGTTGCTGAAATCCAGCTGACCAGGTGAACAACTTAAGTGAACAATATATCTTTTGCTAAGCAGAAACCATGGGCTCCCGCAGAAAATTTTGATAGATAGCTTCGTAAAGAGCTGAAGAATGTCCTCTGCGATATCGAAAGTCGAATGAAACAGTGTGGAAAGGGCGAATTTTTATAATAACTGTGGCGCATTAATACTTCACACACCATGTTGTTAAACCTTGTCATTTCTATGCGAATAAAATTGGAAGGCAGATGACTTATTTGACTGATCTTTAGAGACCTTGTAAATGTTTTAAGCTACTATTATAATAGCCATGAAGTACGCATGAACGACGATGTCTACGCAACTGTCGTAACGTCATGATCACATCGCCATCACCCTAACAGTAAAAATATGATATGTTTGCTTCAATTCAATTTTAGTAAAAAGCTCTTAAAAGTGCTGTAATACGCCGAGCAAATTTCTGTCCAGGGTAGTGACCTCTGTCGTCATAGACCATGGTCAAATCGGATCCATTCCATTCCATTCAATTTTAGTTTAATCAAGACTTTCTTCTGGCAGAACGCAGCCTGCTTCAAATTAACAAATTAAGCTGCAATTGCTATTACTATTTTCGCGATGAGTCGAGCCGTTGCTTTCAATTAAGTGAGTATTGATTAATGTCGTCGGACCTCTTCCAATTCAATCATCGAACTGGACGCTGAAGCGAATGTTTGGAGCCCACTGTTTAGACACCTTTTAAACAAAGTCAGCTAATACTATTTAATGCCCGAGTCACGCAACCGCATCCCTATTATAACGCAGCCTATCGCACTGATTGTATGCAGAACGAATATTCGGCCAATGCAAACAGCCTTTGAATGTCAGTACACTAAATCCTGAGTTGCCGTAGCAACACTTTGTCTGTTGCTAATGCGACTTTTACAAAGAGATTCTGGCGCTGTCTGCTGTCCGTTTGCTGTGGATTTTCCTTCATAAAACTCGCTCACATACAATGTATCTTATCTGGAGGCACTACTGTTTCTGCCCGTTGTTCTAAAAGAAATTTAGCATTTCCAGGATGCCTCGTAACGACGAGTCCATGGTTGCTCTAGAGTCTAGATAGCGGTGACAACCCGTCAAAAGAGCGCCGACAAAGAGCGCCGACAAAGAGCGCCGACAAAGAGCGCCGACAAAGAGCGCCGACAAAGAAGCGCCTTCTGAATTGAAGTCTGTCTACGTACCTGACTTGGCGACTAGAAAAACGAATTCTTACGAATAATGTACAAACTGTTTTTAATCTTAGTGGTTCAATGTAAAAACATTTCGTTATCCAGAGTTTTACGTCGTCCTCGGACATAAGTGGCGCTTTGCCAGACAGATTATTACACAATGCGCAGTCATGTGGACTCATAAACTACTTTTATGGTAGTAAAAATTTATTTATAGCTTCCGAAGAATACCATTAAAAGGTATCTTACTCTCAGTTGCAGACCCCGCATTCCGAGTATGAAACAACGTTATACACAGCATGTCCATTAAAGGACAGAAGTATGTTTGTATGTGCACTTGTTATAGCGCCCCTTCAAGCTCTCTACTCAGAGGCGCTCCCGAATGCAGAGCGGACACTGCATCGGAGTTTTACGCCTAAGCGCTGAGCAATTGTGAGTGAAGGACTTGCCCAAGGTCCGTACGCGGCGAGGTGGATTCGAACCTCGAACCTTCCGGCTTCAAGGCAACGACGCCACCACTACACAACCGCGCCACATTTTGAGCTAAAAGTAATCAGAATATAACACACGAGTGATGAACTTTCTTAGCGCAATCGAAGCAAATAATGCAAAGCTGCTGAAAGATGGGGTATCTTATCATGGACATATTTATATCCCATCCGACATGGTCGGACATCCTTGACCTTGGTGTCCTGTTGGACCAGAATCTCACATTTGCTCCTCAAATTCACCGACTTGCTCGAGACTGTTACTATCAACTGTGTCAGCTTCGCACAATTGCTCGTTCACTGACATCTAGTGCTGTCACCACTCTGGTCCATTCCTTCATCACTTCCCGTCTTGACTATTGCTCGTCACTCTACTCTGGCTTCCCATCCAATCGAATAATGGGCTTAAACAGACTCTTATGCTCTGCAGCACGTTTAACCCTCGGGCTACCAGGGGAGGTGGTGTCCACACCCCCCTTAGATTTTTTCCAAATCAAACTTCTTCCGTTTGGAATAAAAATTTTGACGTTTTAGGTAGCTGTAGGGGGTTCATTGGTTCATTGGCACACATTTTGAGCTAAAAATTTTGATGATGCCCCCTACCGTTCAAAAGTCATACCCGATATACCCAAGGTACCAGAGGGGTGGATACCACCCCTTTAGTTTATCGACTATAACTTTCGCGCCCTTTGATATGAAGAGACACAAATTATACCATTTTATAGAGGGAATGTGGGCTACATTTCCATGCTCATTGAGTTGTATGTGACAACCGAAAGTGCTCAAAATAAATTAAAATGCATATACAGGTGTTACATTTTTATACAATTTTCATGTTTTTTTTCTATTGTAACTTATCCATAATTTATTTTTTAATAGAGATAAATTATGCCATTCCGTAGAGGGCATTTAGGGTTAATTTCTAATACTAAATAATTTGTCTTTTGATGACCGAAAGTGCTCAAAATAAATTAAAACGTGTGAAAATGTTGGGTGTTTTTACAACGCAAGCCGATAATGTCTGCGTAAACGTTTTTCAGGAGCTGCAACATGTTTTTTTTGTTTTGATTGAACATAAAACAGACTTATTACTAGTTTTCATATCTGAATATTGGACGTTATTATAATTATTATGTAAACCAGTTTTTATATATAAATCATGTTTAAAACACACAAAATCTAATATTTTGCTTATGCGTAAGTATGCGTATTGTGGAATCGACGGGTACCCATGGTAATAAATTCATAATTTCAAGGTGCATTCATATTTTCTAAACCTAAATATACCATTTTGTGCAGAAATGAATGCCAAATCCAATGGTTTATTACAAGTTATGATATCTCAAACCAAACACAAAATTGGGGTGGGGGGAGGTAACCACCCCACCTTGCTAGTCCGTGTTACAAAAAAGCTTGATAGACTGAGGTTGGACATATCCCTAAATTTGATCATGTGTCCAACTTATATGCTGGAGACATTACACTGGCTTCCTACTCGGCAGCGCATTGAATTTAGGATCGCTGCCCTAGTTAGGCAATACCAGCTTGGAATTCCCCCGACTACTTGCAAGAGCTTTGTTGCTCCACTAGTACCCAAGACCACCGCCTGCCGTTCTGCACAGAAGGGATTGCTATTGGTCCCTTTTGCACGAACTGCAACGATGCAGCATAGAGCATTTTCTGTGATCGACCCAGTTGTCTGGAATGGGCTCCCACAGGAGCTACGTCTACTTGCTGGGGTTATTACTGAAGCATTTTCTTTTATTAAACTGAAAACTGTCCTTTTTGCCGTGCTAGAGTCGGGAGCGCTTCTGAGTAGTCCCCTTGAAGAAGCGCTATATAAATTCCTGAATGAATGAATGAGTGAATGAATGAATGAATGAATAATGATGATGTAGACAGCGGTTATATTGCAAGTTTGCGAACGCTGTATTGTGAATGGTCAGAGCGATCGCCTTAGACACCTTCACAATTGTTTTCATCAAATATATATATATATATAGGAATCTGACACGATTAGCGAATTATGAATAACACCTCATAAGTGGTTAGCGAGAATGCCTTCTGCACCTTTAAAGCGGTGTTAAGCGAATCTATATAAACAAACGACGCAATTAATTTGATTCAATAACTTTACTGTAGATGAACACTGTCGACTCATCCCAAAATTATATACGTAATGTTTTTGCACAGTCTGTCATTAATTATTGGCGGCAAAGAGAACCATCAGAATAAAAATTATTTTATCTTTAAATGGTAGAACAAAAGGATGCAGTCTAGGGCGTAAGTTATAGGTGGTTTATGCTAGAGGTGGGCAAAGGTTCCTCAGGACGTGATCGGCATTAAGTCATAGCACAATAGGTTATGATTACCAGTCCGCTCCTATTGTGCCTATTGTGTGGAAATCACACAAGGTCGAAGTGCAGCCCCAATACGACACTATTGAACACAGACGATTAATAGGTGCAACTGCAACTAGCAGTGATCAATGGGATGAAACATTTAGATTTTGTGGTCGTTAATAAGAGCTATCGCGGATTTCGATGTGTTCGATTTTAACATGATCTAAGAAATTACATTTGAACATGATTTGAGAAATTACATTTTAACATGATTTGAAAAATTACATTTTAACATGATTTGAAAAATTACATTTTAACATGATTTGAAAAATTACATTTTAACATGATTTGAGATATTACATTTTAACATGATTTGAAAAATTACATTTTAACATGATTTGAGATATTACATTTTAACATGATTTGAGATATTACATTGCACCAACAAACCAACAGTTTGCAGTTTGACAAATTTCTACCATAACTCTTCTGTCGAAATTGAGTCAATCGATTCGATCGTCAGCCAAACCAAGTCGATCGCCGCACGCGACTCGATCGACTGCTGGTATACTAACAATCTGGCATTGTCTTCTCGATTCGGTAACGGTTCCACATTCACATTGACTGCTGCAAAGTGGTGCTCCCGTGCGATTTGGACTCCATGCAAACTATTTCATAGACCCTGATATTCATTTTGCTCTATTCACAACGACACTAATTTCAAACATGTTCTTTGCTTTAATTATAGTGGTTCTGCTGTGACTTATGACTGTGAAGAATTGAAGATCGAATGATTTGTTGAAACTCATTGCAAGGGTTTGAAGGAAATATACTAATATAATTGCTTCGAAGAACGCGATGCAAAGGTGTATAAGTATAATAATCCCGATTATCATTGATAACCAACGCCATTGACCGCCATGCTTGCCGTTGCTACCGAACTCAATGTAAGTTTTGGTAAAAGAGACCGATGCAGACAAACGATAAAACTGACTAATATTTCACAGATAAATACAAAATAAAGGTGTCCATGAAGAAAAAAATTACCTTGTAAATTTTTATGTATAAACCGTTTACGTTTCCTCCCTGTACATCTTAGAAGGCTTATAGCAGAATGTGGGACAAGTCTATTGATCAGAGACGTAGCTAGTGGGCAGGAGGGACTGTATTAAACACAGTGGCGGCACCAGGATTTCAGGTTTGGGGGGGGGGGGCTGAAGCCCCAAGCCTTCCTCCCTCCCAGAGACGCAACTAGAAAATTTTCTTCCCAGGGCAGTCATATTGCAATCGCGCGAAGCTGCGAGTGCAGAATGGATGAACGGAGCACATGCCGGCCAAGGGTTTTACAAGAAATTGTGCACTGGCACAAACGCCCTCCACATTGCAAGATGTAGTTGGAGATTGAGTGGGTTATTTAAACTAAGTCAGCAATAATTGTTGATGTTTTTGATTGTTGGTGTAGCCGGCCGCAATCCTAGATTAAGTTCCGAATTATCATAAACAAAGGTGTCCAACTAAGGTGGCAAAAGAGAATGGGAGGTCTTCAAACGCGTCCGCGTAAAGTCTATGCCGTGCCCGGAAATTTCAGTCATCTGAGCTGAGTTGGTGAGCGAGCTAAGCAATGGCGATACAGTATATACAGTGCGTGTGCACACAGCAGCCCGAGTAGCTATGTGGTGCAGACAGTGAGGTAATGTAAAGTCCCTATTGTCTTTGACATACCGATATGCAAGCACTCAAAACCACGTTGACTAGAGTTCTAAATTATAACAATAAGAGGTGTCCAACACCGAATTAATATTCAGCAATTCCACAATACAATGGTGTGCAATTCAGTATAATCGTGTAAAAAGTCAACCATGGCCACAGACTCGAGATTCAAGTTGTCACAATAAAAGGTGTCCAACACAGCATTAATTTTCAGAAATTTTACAATAAAATGGTGTGCAATTAAGTATTATCGTATGAAAAGTCGACCATGGACACGTACTCGAGTTTCAAGTTATCACAATAAAGGTGTCCAACACAGTATTAATATTCATACATTTTACAAAAAAATGGTGTGTAATTCAGTATTATCGTATAAAAAGTCGGCAATGGACACGGACTCCAGTTCCAAGTTATCACAATAAAGGTGTCCAACACAGTATTAATATTTATTCATTTTACAATAAAATGGTGTGTATATTAGTATTATCGTATAAAAAGTCGTCCATGAACACGGACTCGAGTTCCAAGTTATCACAATAAAGGTGTCCAACACAGTATTATTACTCAGAAATCTATATAAATAAAAATGTAAAACGTTTGGTCCTAATGGGTTATCTCGGAAACTTCATCACCGATTCTTTTGAAATTTTTCGCAAAACGCTCCATTCGAACACGATCGTGTTTGTAAAAGGATATCCTGGAAAGAAACAAATCCTTTAAACCCAAAAAACACAACTTACTCATCGATTTGACACGTTTATACATTTTGACGTTCACGCAGTTGTCCGCCATTTCGCGCATGCGCTGTCGATAGCGCTGTAGATATAATATGGATTCGACCCACGTTCATTTCAACCGTCCAAAGATTTTAACTGGGTCACCAATCACAAACCTGGGAAAGAGGTCACGTTGCATTCGAAGGCGCGCGTACACAATTCCAATTCCATTCGAATACCGTGTTTCTTTTCCTCCGATGTTGCTTTCAAACCTTCTATATGACCGGTTTTTATTCGAATAGCGGGTTTCTACTTCACCGATTGCTTTCAAACCTTCCATAGGACCGGGTTTGTATAAGCTTTTTTGGGAAAAAAACTCTATTTACACTTCTATTCAACACAACGTTGCATTCGTTGCGCGCGTGTCTTTTTTATAGCGCTATGCTTTTCTCGAAATAACACAACATTTGCATTCGATTTCAGCGAATTTAATATTTATTTGCAGTTGAATGCGGCCGTGTGGGAGGAAGGGAGCGGGAGGAAGGGGAGGGAGGGAGCGGACGGGATGGAGGAGGGGAGGGACGGAGGGGAGGGAGGGGAAGAAACGGGAGGGAGGGGAGGGATGGAAGAGGGAAGGGGGAGGGAGTGGGAATGGAGGTAGGGTGGGACAGAGGAACGGAGGGAGGGAAGGAGGCAGGGTAAGGGAGGCAGGGGAAGGGAAGTAGGGAGGGAGGGTTGGACGGTCTTTTCAGCCACAGCAACGCGTGGCCGGGTACAGCTAGTTTTACAATAAA
The DNA here is from genome assembly GCA_949752735.1 of Lumbricus terrestris. Classification (NCBI taxonomy): domain Eukaryota; kingdom Metazoa; phylum Annelida; class Clitellata; order Crassiclitellata; family Lumbricidae; genus Lumbricus; species Lumbricus terrestris. The sequence continues at coordinate 6,468,436 of OX457047.1, read as the reverse complement.
AAAGTAATCACAGTAATGGATGGATCCGATTTGACCAGGGTCCATGACAACAGTGGCCGTTACCCTTGACATTGAATTGAAATAATCACAAATAAAAATAAATCACAATAAAGGTGTCCAACAGCACATTAATATTCAGAAATTCCACAATACGATGGTGTGCATTTCAGTATAATCGTATAAAAGTCAACCATAGACACTGGCACTTCTGACCTTCATCCAGTTAACGACCAAAACCGACTATTAAAATACGCAGATGACACCTACCTACTAATTGGCTCGAACAACATCAGATCAGCCCAAAGTGAACTCCAACACATACAAACATGGGCCACCAGAAAAAACCTGCACATCAACCCAAAAAAGACCAGGGAAATGGCTGTAGTGAGGAGATCACATGCTTCATTGGCCTCCATGTCGTCTATTACAGGAGTTAAGAGAGTCACTTCTATAAAAATTCTGGGTGTTACAATCGGTGAACGTCTTACTGTTTCGGAGCATGTTGACAATACCCTAAGCTCATGTGCCTCCTCTGTCTACGCTTTACGCGTGCTGCGTGCTCATGGCATGCCTGGACCGGCATTGCATGTCATCACTCGATCGACTACAGTAGCGCGTCTGCTGTACGCCTCTCCAGCCTGGTGGGGACTGCTGAGCGCTGGTGAGGTCGACCGCATCGAAAGGTTCTTGGGACGCGTCAGACGAGCTGGATTCCTCCCCTTAGACTCCCCTAAAGCAGACATTATGGCTGAGACTGCTGATGCTGCCCTCTTCAAAGCTATTATTAAAGACAAAGATCATGTTCTACATAAATTTTTCTCTTATATACGTCCTGACAAATACAATCTGCGTCCTAGGCCGCATTCATTCGAACTTACCAATAAAAACAATAAAAATTTAATAACACGGATGCTGTATAAAAACGTTTACTAGACTTTATTTGCTGCTCCTCTGTGCTTGTTAACTGCCGCGTTATGTCGACTGGTTTTTCAATAAAACGAATATTATTATTAGACTCGTGATCCAAGTTGTCACAATAAAAGGTGTCCAACACAGTATTAATATTCAGAAATTTTACAATAAAATGGTGTGTAATTCAGTATTATCGAATACAAAGTCGGCCATGGACACGGACTCGAGTTCCAAGTTATCACAATAAAGGTGCCCAACACAGTATTAATACTCAGAAATTTTACAATAAAAAAGTAATCACAATAATGGATGGATCCGATTTGACCAGGGTCTGTAACAACAGAGACCGTTACTCTGCACATTGAATTAAAATAATCACAAATAAAAATAAATCACAATAAAGGTGTCCAACAGCATTCACAGAACACTATTATAATTATCTGCCTGCATATTACTAGTGACAGAAAACAGTTTAAATTTCCTTAATACAAAAATATGCATGCTTAGATATGTGCACACAATTATTTTATGTATATATATATATATATATATATATATATATATATATATATATATATAATTATCTGAACACAAATGTTTTACATGTATATGCTAATAGCACTAGGACTTTTTAGTTGACCATTATATCAAACGTAGGCCTACATTCCCAGACAGTGGTGGTATACACAACAAGAATATAATAATTATTATACCGAAAATAACTAGAGCGCGCACATTTGAGGTGTGTAAGAGAAACATGACGCAAATCTGACAACTACATTGTTGTGTCAAAGGCATTTCTGTATAAAACGCGATATTCTGGATAACCAGCAGTCTGTAATATTATTTTCATGCATGATGTGCAGTACAGATGCACCACTACTATGGGAGACTTTAAAAAATTTACATACTGCAGAGCTGTAAGCGTACTCTAAATAGTTCAGCTCAATTGTGGGAAGGCTGACAGCTTCCATTCCATAAAGAAGAAACGGTTTACAGTAGGCAGCTACTAAATGCAACAAAACTGGTTCACTAAATTTGTAGCGTTTGCTATGCAACGAATTAAATGACCTAAACAACTTAATATATATATATAGATATATATATATAATATTGTATATATAGTTGATTTCGATGCCATTGACCATTGCCTAGCTTTCTTGTTACGAAATAAGCCGTAATGGATATTTTCTGCTTTTTGCTTTGGGGGGCTGAACCGCATTTAGAGGTTATAACCCCTAGTCCTCTTACTACGCCACTGGCGCAAGCATCTACGCTGTGATTATATAGTTGATTGCAGGAGGGAGAAAATCCTGAACATTCTTTTGTGACGATGATTAATTTTGTGAAATATGAGAAAAATCAAGAGAAAATACAGCTTTGCACCACTTTTTGAAGGACTAGGCAATTTCGATATTTCTATACGTCTAATACTTATAAAACGGTTTCAATCTGAAACGAGGTGTCTAAGAGCCATGTTGTTTCTTCGACAAGTTCGACAACCCTGTCCGGTTGTATGGTCAAAAGGTAAGGGTGCAAACTTGTCACCCGTTTTCATAGACTGAGGCCAAGAAATGAAGTCGCTAACTTCATTCTCAAATAGATTTCGATGCCGTTGATGATTGTCTAGTTTTCTTATTACGAAATTAGCCGTTATAGACATTTTCCGCATTTTGCTTTGGGGGGGCTGAGCCGCATTTAGGGGGGGCTTAGCCCCCTCCAGCCCCCCCCTGGCGCCGCCACTGCATGTCATGCGTGCAGACGACTTGGAAAAGGAGATGATGCTGGCCTGCGGAGAGGGGGAAGGATGAGAGGACGCCCAAGTAGGAGGTGGATGGAGGAAATGCATGAGGTAATAAGGATCAACTTAGAGGAACTGAAGAACGCTGCTGGAGATCGTAACTCGTGGAGAAGGTTGACCATCATGGTGGTCGCTATGGTTCCAGGAATCGACGACACATGGTGCGAAGGCGTGACAACTGTAACAGTTGTTCTCTATCGTGAGGAAATCTCCAACTAAGCAAGTAAAGCGTGAATCTATAAATTTATATAATAAACATATTATTATAGCGTATGCATTAAACACATAGGCATCTCCAAGGGGAAGTTTTCCCGATAAAATGACTTTAACCTCGTGACGGTGCAATGTCGGCAGGTTGCGTCGTCGTTGCGGGAGATAGCAAGTCTCGTCTAACTGCATTGCTCGTGACCAGTAAACTATAGATCGACAATCCCCCTTAGTGACCACTTGGTATGGACTGTTGCAGTGGCAGCGCAAGGGGGACTGGGGGGCTAAGCCCCCCTACAAGAGGCTCAGCCCCCCCCTAAAAAAGGGCCATTCGAATTTTTTACATTGAACTATCCACGATTTTTGGCTGACGACTAAAAAAAAGGTCGTCAGAAATGTTGGCGTCGGAAATGGAAAATTTTCCTGAGATTTCGGTCGATGACTAAAAAAAGGTCAGAAATTTTGGCGGATGAAAATGTGAAATTTTCGCCGCGAGGCTTCAGCCCCTTCCCCTCCCCCAAAAAAAACCAAAATCCTGGCGCCGCCACTGCACTGTTGTCGCCCTCCCACAGAACGACAGAAGTCAGATAGACAGGTAGTCAGATAATCGAATGCCAATTATAGCCTGCTTTGCTTTCGAAAGATGGTGGAATTTCCTTTCGGTTTCTGTGGAACTTTTCTTCGTTGTGATGTTGATTCCAAGATGTTCAACGTCGTCCCCGTCCTGTCTAAGGTTTGGGACTGACACCGCTAGAGATGAATTTTGTAACATACAATCATATTGTCCAAAATCAGGTCGTAGCGATTCAATGATATGCGAATCTATTGCCTGTGTGATTAAATGGATGGATCCAGATTTGACAAGGGCTAACGACAGCAGAGGTCGTGCCCGCGAAGAAATTGTTTGGCATAATGCAGCTCTTTGTGTGATTAAATGAAGTTTGTAGAGATTGATAAGATTATATGTCTTAGTTTCTAGACATATATAGAGAATCAGTTAAGACTTTGAAAGGTGCCTAGAAATCGTTTTTGCCAATCGATCATAGTCCGACGGGAATTGTAACCTGGTGCCTTTACGATCGGATAAATACTGCCGCTATAAAAATTCGGGCTTGCATTTTCCAATTCTTTCCTATTGAATGGCAATACAATCGGATCAGTTTCTCCAACTGACGGAAGAGATTTGCCAATCGCAATTCTCTTCCGTCAGCTGAAGTAATTGATCCGTTGAGATTGACTTCACAAGGATTAACATGCGACATTTCATCAATGACTGATTCGATTCGAGAAATCAGGACGTCCTTCGACTAATGGTAGAGACAGAGGAATTCTATCAGGACATCGTCACAGTTTAATGGTTAATCTCCGTACACACCTTTACTTGTTGCTAGTCAGAGCTACATAAAATTATATAAGCGGAACGACGATGGTGCATATTATTTCTAGAAGAGTTAACAGTCAATCGCTATGCGGATGCTAATAAGTATAATATCGATATAAGCTATTAGGCCTACCAGCTGTTGATCCGGTTTCTATGGCGATCATGAGTGACGGTACGACATCTTGTGGCATCAACGGCAGTGTATAGATACGAAGCGTATACGTACAAAAAGCAGATTTAAACGACGGCTGCAATTGAGGACTGTGCGTAAGGTTAAGTTTATTTATTTATTTATTTCAGAAATTTATATAGCGCCTCTTCAAGGTGGGCTACTCAGAAGCGCTCCAAAGTTACGTCAGGGTCACTCGAGTGTCCAGTCGCTCTACTAATTATGCTTAGGACGGGCACTGACTGACATAATTTATAGACACAGACTGCTGAAAGCACATGCAGATAATGAAAATGACGAATGTGGAATGAAGACAATGGGTTTAGTCAAGAATATTCAACCTGCGTTAGAGCGTTGTTGAAATTATATATAAGCTGAGTTTAATCGTTTTAAGGGTGTCTCGTATTAGAGTCGTTTCTGGCGTCATTGATGCGTCTATCTTACTGGTATAGATGCACAGCTGGACTATTATATTAATTATTCATGGCAACAATCTGCAACAACAATCCCAAGCTATTTTTAGACATACTTGGACAATCTTTAGACAACATTTTAACATGTCTGTATCGCACAAGCTCTCTACCGCCGATTTAAGGCCGAACTTCGTTGACCAATGGAGAATATCCCAATGGCCAATGATAAAACCGTAAACGGCCGACTTTCATATATTTTGCATACCTTACTTTTCTATGAGAATTAATAAATAAAGGCTGTGGATCTCAGAGTCAAAAAAATAAAACCTTCAAACAAAAGAGATAAGGTATAGTTAATGCTAATTCCGACGTAACTGGTAGAGAAATTGGTCGCTATAACTTTGGCATAATTGACTAAAAAAGTTGCTCCATATTCTCATTAGATGTTTGATTATGAAAATGTCTGGAATTGTAACCCTACGACAAATCAGTAAATTAAATCAATGACGCTAAAACGACGAATGACTCTGGTGTAGAGAGACAGATGAAAGTGTGTCCAAAAGTGTGTTTGACATTGACCACCTCGTTTATTATTTCATGGACTTGAATTTCACGCTTACAAAGACTAAACAATTATCGCAAACTAAATGTGTAAAATGTGGGACTGATACAAATGTGTGATTAGACTTTGCATTTTTCTTCAATTGCATTCCCAATCTTTAACAGCAACCTCCATCTTCTCGTATAGCATCGCTTAGAAACACAGGATCAAGTATCAAACCTCAGTTACAACTAGCTATTGTTCCAGTCAATGTGGTCCTAAAATGCAACTGCTATCCAGCAATTAAATTGAATGCTTGTTTTGAACGTTCCGCATATTTATTGCTGAAAACATGTAGTGGAGAAGGTGTCTAAAATAAACGTTTACCACATAGAAAGAGAGAGAGATGGCGCCACTGACGTGTTTGCTTCCTTCAGCGTCTGGAAGCTGTGTGTATGTTGTGGTGGTTGAATTCCGTCATTGGAATGATTCCTAGACTTTGCTTTGATTTATAGTCTTTGCTATTCAGCTCAGCGGCAATCTCCAGCCTCCCGTTTATCATCTCTTTCACACATCGAAAATTATCATCTTGGAACGGAAAGACAAAACTAATGGACCGAATTATAGACATGATGACTGATTGATTCAATTTCTGATAGTTTGATCAACCAACTCACAGGATCGTTTATTTGCTGATTCACTTACTGATTTTTGTTTGAATGACGCGCACTCACTGACAGAATATCTGACTGACTGCTATCTTCGAGAAAGACAACTTCTTTGGAAGCCACGCGCTTATTATAAGAAACTGAAAAAATTCTAAATGGTGTTTCAAACTAAATCGACCCTATAATTAGGGTGTTGTGATTTCTTATTTTATATCCAGAACCTACATTCTAAATATACATTTGGGAAATATTTATTAAAAATTTTATTGACTTCTTCACGAGCGCTGCGTCTTGTCAGGGTGGGTTCAGAGACGTCTGAAACTCTACGTAGAATAGGTCTAATAACTTCTATTGCCGCATTAGCTGGTCTTCGAGCAGACTTGGCTTAAAAAGTTTGTAGTTCCTGGTACACGTCTTGCCTTTGGCCGGTGTCACGAAATAGAGTATCCGTAATAATCGTATTCCCCAGATAAAGAGCAATTGAAAGAAGCCATTTCGAGTGTCTTTTTCTCTCAAATAAATGCCCATTTGCTTTTTTAAACATTGCCCCAAACCGTTTCTCTAATGTATTCAGAACACTGAAAAAACTTAAGAACGCTTTGAGTCTTCAAATAAATTCAAGTTGTCTTGCTCTGGACATTGCTTAGGACACATGAAACAACTAGTCACTTTAATTTTTTATTGCAGCCTAAATTTCTAAATTATACTCATTTTCAAAAAATAAAACACCTTTGACAATCCACGAGACTCCACCTCCATGTATAGACAGTTTTTAATGGTTGCCGTGCTCAAATGTTTAACAAAAAAGTACGCTCTTGTTCCAGAGTGATCCCCACCTCTCGGGTTGCATCAAGGAAAGTAATGCGTGGGAAGACCTCGTTTTAATGAAACGAACGAATTTATTATTATTCCCTACGCCGTTTGCTAATCTCCTTTAGTATAAGTCTTACTCTGTGTGTTAGGCCTATAATTGTGCGGCATCAGTAGAATAGGATGCATTAACCCGTTTTTGCCCAGTGTTCCATTATTGGAACATTTTATAAAAACGTTATTTATTTGCAATGTAACACTATGCAGTGAATATAAATCATTTCCTGTCATTGTAAACTGTTTTTCCAAGACATTCCCAAAGAAAAAAAATAATATTTTGACAATTTTATTGTCATCAGATAAGGCTTTTATGAGAATTTTGAAAGAGAAAATTTTCGGTAAATTGCAACAAAAAGATGCATAATTTGCAAAATCATTTAAACACATATCAGTTTTGAACTTTCTGGTTTTTGATACTCTTATATCAATCATATTTCATGATAACTTTAATCGGTCTGTGTCATGAACTTTAGTCTGGACTTTTTGCAAATATATATCATGTTCCATTATTGGAACACAGGGCACAAGTGGGGGTCCACGATTCTCATTACCGAATGTCGTTCTATGCTTATTGCTTTGCCTTGCACAGTGTTTTCTGCTGGGTTTAGCGAATTTCCTTGCATGTAAATATTATTATATTTAAAAATTTCTATCATTTGTGACAGAGCAAGTGCGCAAATTATTTCCTTGATCACTGGGAGGCTATTTTGACAGTGCAGACTTTCATTACACGAGCATCAGAGCGAAGAAGATGGGGACGACGAAGACACTGATGGAACTCAAACAATCCGAGCGAACGATAGCATTGAAGGATTTGGGTCTAGACACCATTATGGTTCTAGATTTGATGGTTGAACTCTGTCGGCACTCCTCTCAAACTCTGTGGTGATCCAATTCTTCACCTAAGCCTTGCTGATTGCGTTCCCAGAGCTCTGCGGCTAAACGTAAAGACATTGCCAACAGAGTTGAACGCTGTCCAGTAACACAAGTAAGGTATTGACTAAGCAGCCATAACTGTCCATTGACTCCAGATCTGATGGAAAGATGGAAAGAGTTCTGCTCTTGTTATACGGAATGACAATCTGTATATGCACATGATCAATGGAATACATGGTGAAAATCCCAATGGACCATCACTGTATACCTTCAGTAGGGTACCTGCAGACGTGCAACACTATTGTAGGGCCTAAACCATGGAACCAGAGCCAGAAAAATCTGTGATAAATGCCAGGTCAGCCTCCCCAAAGTCCGCTTGAAAAGCTTCCACAAATAATGGCTTCGGCAACTCTGCTTGTCCGCATGGAAAACGGGCATTTTTCTGATATTTTGCTGTTGTCCGTTTGAACTAAAGCACAAATCTACTGAATATGGACTTCAATTGTAGCTACACACCACTGTGGTAGAGATTTCAACATTATTGTTTGGTTACTTCACTTGAAATAATCATTACTGCACCTGACAGCGATGATGTAGATTATGTAGTCCTAGAGTACCACTTGTGCCCAGTGTTCCAATATTGGAACATATGAATAAAGTCAAAAATTTTATGGAATTTCTTAAAATAAATGAAACATTAAGGTTGTATGGCTATTCTAATGTCAAACAGTGTAAGAAAAATGTTATTAGAACAAAAATAAAAATTTGGGCAAAAACGGGTTAAACACCTGCGAAAAAAGAATTTTGACTTAAATAAATATTTTGAAAACTTACCGAGTTGATTCACTTCTATCTCAACAATTTCGCAATTATATTACTCGACATTATTATCCGTCAAGAGTGCAATGGCTTATTATTATTATTATTTTATCATTGTCTTTTGTATATAGCGTACCTTTAAGGTAATCTACTCATAAGCGCTCCCGGTCCCACAACGACTAGGGCAATAAGAAGATCTGTGTCCTCCAAGGTGTTTACAACTATGGTACATGCCTTTATCTCCTCACGAATTGACTACTGTAACTCCCTACTAATTGGGCTTCCTAAAGTTCGCTTGTCATCTGTACAATCTGTCTTAAATTCTGCTGCTAGACTTATTGCACGACTTCCTCGATACTCGCACATCTCTACATTCATGACTCATGACCTTCACTGGCTTCCGATCTTTGCCCGAATCAGATACAAAGTCTTGCTTCTAGTTACTAAGTCCCTGCAGGGCTTAGCGCCTAAATACCTGTGTGACTTAATGTGTAAGCCTCTTTCTGCAAGATCTTCACGCCGTCTTCGTTCTGCTGACCGCTTTGATCTATTTGTACCCAGATCACGAACATCATTAACCCAACACCGAGCTTTTGCTATTGTTGGTCCTTTAATTTGGAATCACCTTCCTTCTGAAATTCGTGGCAGGATTCTTGTAGGAAATTCACCTGCATCTTTTCGCTGCTTGAAGACTTTTCTTTTTTCATGGGCCTGTCACGCTGAGAGCGCTTCTGAATAGCTCTGCTGTGAGAAGCGCTTTACAAATGCTTTATTAGATTAGATTAGATTAGACTAAATACGGCAGTCTTAAGTGAGAAAGAAACATAGTGGTGTGACCTCTAGGCACTAGGCGGAGCGCAACAGGGAACCCATTCTATGTTCTAGGACAGTCACTGAGAAAGAGCGCCGCTGCATTATAATAGCAGGTCGACAGAGGGGGCCAAAAGCACAGCTTGATCAGCTAATCGGAGGTCAGATCGCCGCTGGACACCAGAGGTGGGACAGCAGAGTTCCTGTAGGTACTTGGGAGCTAGACCCTCCATGCAGCGCCAGACTAATGCAGAAATCCAATAAGTGATCCACTGTGGAATTGGAAGCCAGTGGAGGACATTCCGCATGTACTCAGTGACTTGATCAAATTTAGGAATGCGACCAATAAGATGTGCGTCTGTACGCAGAACCCGGTCAAGACACCAATCCGGATCCCGACATTGAGGGCACTACAATAGTCGAGGCGAGAGACCATAAAGTCGTGGACAAGGGGGTCAGAGATCGAGATAACACCCTAGGCTGACGTACTTGGTAGTAACAATCACGACAAAGTAGATTTATGTGTTTCGAGAACGTCAGCTCCCGGTCTAATGTGAAACCACAGAGGAGGCAAATGTAATCCCAGGAAACTTAAGAGTTAAAGCATCCAAGTTAAGTTTTGCAAGTTGTTGGCGAATTCCGAGCCATATGTATTGGGTCCTGTTTGGATTTAGCGGTTGGAAGACAATCATCCAAGTTTCTAAGGTCTGCATGGCCCGGTTTATTGTCTGAACCGCTGTAGCAGAGGAGAAAAAACCTTAATTTGGGAGTTCATAAGTTGCTTGAACTTTTGTCGCAAAGTCAGAAGGAGAGACTGATGGCTCTGATCCGACTCAGTTAAAAATAGCAAGAGCGGGTCAGGTTAGATAATTTGTGAGGGAGGAGGCAAGTTTTCTAGATTCTGTATTTTTCGAATAATTTTAGGCCATTGTTAAGTAGATCATAGTTTAGGCAGCTTCCTCAAATAAAATGATACCGCGAACGATTCGATTATTTTTCAGCTAAGATTAATTGGCACCTTTAATTGTTATACGACATTATTGTGTTGTTGACCATGTGTTATAGGGTCTAGCGACGTCTTGTGACAATTGGGGCAGTCAGCGATCACACCAATTTTTTAGCATTGAAATAAGCAGGATATAGGCCAATAATACTACTTTTTTCCCAAAATATTAGAGAAAGTAGTTATCAGCACCCTAGCACGCAGTTTTTAGGGGCCCGCAATGTTTTCAATCCTATTGCTGTCGTTGACGTCGCTTTCCTAAATCATGTGACAGGCACCCTGAATACGGGTAGCGAGGAAAGCGGTGCATTGTGCACTATTTATTGCAATTTATACGGACACGCTGTAGCTGCTACACACGTCAGCGACGACCATAATATTCTTATTTTGGCGGGTTCTGTCGAAGTGCCAAAGTTCAAAATTGCGACGACACATGTATTATAATTATAGACTTTCCATCAAGTGATTCAAAGGAGTGTAATGTAAGGTTCCACAATACGATGATAATTAGGCCAAATTATTAATTATTGTGTTCATAAACTGTACTTTACCGCGCACGAGCATGGCCTGTACCCTGTAACGTTGAGCGGGTTTATGATTAGTTGCCTTGAAGAGGCGCTATAGAAGTGATTGAATTAATCTTTTAGCTGTTTGGTCTCTACATGTATGCATACTCGACGTTTGTCATATTAAGCTGCCATAGAACTCTGGATGGAAACATCCATCCTGGATTCCTGGTGTCGCACGAAGAAGCGAGAGACTGGTGACAATAAAGTCAAACGATAATGTTGATGAGCATCCACCCACCCCACTTCTCACATTTTGACAGTGCCAGTCCAAAGCCTGAACTAAGAGGATTGAAGAGGGCTACGCTACTTATCTTTGTTACCACACAGCGTTCTTAAAATGAAACAACTACAAACACTAAGTATTACGTCACACGACCTACTGCAACTAGGAGCTATAACGAATATAATTAGCAGCAATAACCTCTTCCAAGCGCGTATTTTGGCAGTGCCCGACCTAAGACTGGAAAAAAGGGGAGAGCGAATTTAAAAGAAAATTAATGAAGTGTCATCGAATAGTATTAATTTTTACAAACCAGATAGAAATTATATTTTCTTCCTCTGTTAAATTCTAGACTTAGCGCGATATTAACGTCTTCTTGCTGGGGTTATCACTGATACATTTAAAAAAAATAAAACTCAAAACTGTCCTTTTTGCCGTGCTAGAGTCTGGGGGTCTTCTGAGTAGTCCCCTTTAAGAAGCGCTATATAAATTCTTGAATGAATGAATGATGATATCCCGTTGTACACCTCAAAATCAGATTCTTCCGGCACTATTAAAAAATTGACTTTGGCTTGTAAAATTATATAATATCGCAGAGCCAAAATGTTCGTAACTGCAACAAAATGGTCTTCGAAGAGCGTTTATAAATACGAAACCAGTACATTAATCGTGTCAATAGTCGGTCACAAACTGATTACACAAGGACACAATAAATCGAGTTTTTTTTAATCGCATAGCGGTTGGGTTGTCAAGAGGGGGTCTTTATTTTGTTGTGAAGATGAGGCGGAGCAGTTGTTGAGGAGAAGATAACTGGGTGCAAAATGTTCGAAATACCCAAAAATATCAACTGCGAACGATTCCTGCATTTGACTAAAATTTAATAAGTAAAATTTACATTATTGGAATTAAATTGTGGGCAATTTATTTGTTCTGTAGCACCCGAGTACGCAGTTGTAGGGCCTCGCATTTTGAGTGATGATATAATTATTTGCTTAGCGAGGATGCTGCATTAGTAAAAACATCATCGTCGACCGAAGTTTGCAACGGTCAGCAGCGGCTCCAGCTACACAATTTCCGTAGGTCGTGTCAAGGTCATGTTCAAGGACACTGCCAAACCAAGGATGATTAGTGTCGCCCTCCTCCTTTATCCAGTCTTGGGACTGGCACTGGCAGAAAACAACCAGTGGCGGATTTCTGAAGGTATGAAAAGTTTCAGAGAATGTTTTATAGGTCATAAGGCAGGTCAAGAGTAAACTAGTCACTGCCTCAAATGACCTTCCGCCACCTTGGCCAGTAGCGCCGCACTGGTTAAGGTTCTCCATTTCTGGATTGCATCATAATGGTCAGATGCATTTTCGAGGAATGTATCCGAAAATGAGGCTTAACCCTTTGAACACTGAGCTCCTGTAACTCTATGGATAACGGGCCGGAAAACCGGCCTGTCGGGTTCAAAGGGTTAAACTATTTTGTTATTTATTATTATTCAACAGTTTAACGACATCATATAACTACAAAGGTTGTTGACGTCTTTAAAGTTTGATGTATTGCAGCTCACTTTTGTTTAACTGTTCAGCAGTTTCTGTTTGTACTTTCTTTTTCTTTGTTTTTTCCTTTTGTTCTTTTTTTTGTTCTTTTCTTTTCTTCCTGAATTTGACTAACCGCCTTTCATGACGATAGTGTTTACCAAATGGCCGTAGTCGATCCTCTTTTATACATGCATCATTATTTATTATTTAGCATATATGCAAAATTATGCCCACATGCATTTATATATATATATATATATATATATATATATATATATATATATACTTATCTCGGGTGGTTTAAGTGGTCCAGGTTTCTTAACGTTATTGAGCGGTCCAGTATATATAGGTCCTCGCTAGAGGGGTTCGAATCCTACTCGATATATAGGTCCCCCAAACCTCAGCTGGAATCTAATCTATATATCCATGTGTTCACTAGTACTATTCTATTGATTCATTATGGGTTCAGTGCCCAAAACGGGATTTAAATTCCAATCAATATTATCATGGGCGGAGTTTGGTTGCCGATCTAGGGGGGGAGCTAAAAAATTTATCTGCCCAAAACAGTTGATGATCTTTTTTGGTCATCGAGTTGAAAATCTCATAAAAACGTACTATTTTCCGGACAGTGACGGTTCTTTTTAAAAAGTCCATTGTTTTGAAATGTCCATAATTTCAATTATAATTTTAAAAAAGGTGTGCAATTGCAAATGTGTGCCAAAGCTAAATATTTCAGTTTTTTTTCAAAAACATGACGTGCTACAAGAAAAACAAAAACACCACTGCATTCAGCAAACCATAATCTAAAGAAACAGCTGAAGTTTTCCAGTAGCAAAAAAGTTCAAATTTGTTGGCCAGTAATCTAATCTAATCTAATATAATCTAATAAAGCATTTGTAAAGCGCTTCTCACGGCAGAGCTATTCAGAAGCGCTCTCAGCGTGACAGGCCCATGAAAAAAGTCATCAAGCAGCGAAAAGATGCAGTTGAATTTCCTACAAGAATCCTGCAACGAATTTCAGAAGGAAGGTGATTCCAAATTAAAGGACCAACAATAGCAAAAGCTCGATGTTGGGCTAATGAGGTTCGTGATCTGGGTACAAATAGATCAAAGTGGTCAGCAGAACGAAGAGGGCGTGAAGATCTTGCAGAAAGAGGCATTAAACATTAAGTCGCACAGGTAATTATAATTATAAGGCTCTTGCTGCGAGAAGCGCTTTATAAGTGGTCAGATAAGATAAGATAAGATAAGATTATTGTCAAAGTTTAGCATAAATGCAAACAGCCCGGAAGCAGGTGCAGCTTCAACTGTTTTCTAAAAGCAGATTGAGTTTTTATTTCTTGAACTGATGCTGGAGGACTGTTCCAAGCGCGTGGGCTAGCGACCCGAAAGGCACGATCACCCGCTTTAGTTTTGGCTGCAGGGACGGATACAATAATATAATTAGGATATGCTTGTAAAGCATACTAGAAGTAGCTTGCTACAGACGATGCTATAATTATAAATTGTGTTGATTACAATGGTAAAAACCTGAATCTGGGTCTTCTTGGGGGCTTGAGCCTCCCTAGCCCTTGATAAACTCCGCCCATGAATATTATAAATAGGCCTACATGGGAGTCGATTTAGTTTATGGTTCATGGTACCATAGGCCAGCCGGTGACACGAAACGGAGTATATCCCTTGAAAGCTATCCGGGGGGATGAATTAATCTATCCCACTGGATAAAATTAACCGGTTTTTACTATCCGGGGGGGGGTAAACCATTCTATCCCCTTTTTTGAAAAATGCGCATAATAAAAAAATTTATGCTGTAATCGAAATTTAAAGTGACTCTAATTGTTTCAAGTCTCATAAGCAAGGCTCAGATAAAGGCAACTCGAATTTATTTAGTGACTCTGAGTGTTTTTAAGTGTTTTCAATGTTTTAAGTGCTCTAAAAACAGGGCAAAACAAATTATCTAGTCGGAATAAACATACCTGTTAGTGTCATTGTTCAAAACAAAGCAGATAAAAATTAATTTGCAAAAAAAACTACACGCGGAAGCGGTTTTTTCGATTTTTTAATTTAGGGGGATACAATTAATACGGGGGATACTCTATTTCGTGACACCGGCAGTTGAAATCTCAACCATTTTAAGTAAAATGCTGTTAATTAAATCCACATGCTGGACTTGCGCTGAGATCCATAAAACCTGAGGTTCGCTATATTGACTCCCATTAGCATATTTGTAGCCACCACAGAGTGTGCGACTTAGGCAATGTAAGTTGCTATTTCGTTTTAGGCCTACATACATGTAGACCTACAAATTTATATGACCATGCAAATTTTAGTTCTAATTACATGTAGGTATTTAGAGGACTTCATTGGAATGTAAGTTAGAAATATGCAAAAGGGACCGATGAAAACAGAATTCTATCATTTATTTTATCCAACTTCTATTTGAACCGTATTTCCTTTCATCAACCCACCTTCCATTTTTTTAAACCGGCTTGAGATCACTGCCCTTTGAGGCTGCAAAACAGCTTTTTCTGCATCGTTGTCTCTCACAGTGGCGGCGCTAGGGGGGCTAGGGGGAACTAAGCCCCCCAAAAGGCCATCCATTTTTTTCGCCATGTAACAATAATTTTTTGGGACAATTAACCCCCTTTAGCTCCCCAAAACTGAAATCCTGGCGCCGCCACTGGTCTATCAAGTGCGCTGGTGCTGCAGTCTATTGGATGTGCGCCAAACCACAGTCGGTGTTTAATGCAGTGTCGAGGGTCGTGTGCCATCTGTAGAAATATGAGCATAGGCCTACATGTAGCGTCACTACTGCATGACGTGCTGCACTGGCTTCCCGTACCGTAATGCATCTCTTTTCTCTTTGCCTTTACCCTATAGAAGTCACTAAGTGGCTTTTCGCAGGACTATCTCATATCCAATTGCGTCAGATGCTGCACTTGCGCTGAAATCGAACGTGAAAGGAGATCGATATTATTCCCATCTCTTAGCAATCAAAAACATAGTGATTGTGCATTTTGGTGCTACAAGCAAAAGAAAGATAATTTTGAAATGAGTAAGAAATTCTAAGAAAAATGTGATATAGTGCCAGCTAAAGAAATGGGAAATTGTTTCCAGTTTTTTCAATTTTTCCCCGTTGGATTGTGTCGAAAAATAATCAACCAAAATGTTGAAATAGTTCATAACAAGGTGAAATTTTCAGGATAGGTGTAGGAATGTGAGTAGAATGATATACGAAAAGTGCCAAACAATCCTTACGGACCCCTTTGTGAAATCCAAGATGGCCTCCAAAATGGCGGTCATTTTCCAAGGACATTAGTCATCAACTGGAAAATATTATTACTATTTTTTTTAAATTATTATTATTATTATTATTATTATTATTATTATTATTATTATTATCATCATTATTATTATAGCTTCGAAAGACAGTTAAAATATCAATGGTTAAAATATGGCGCCGAAACATACGGCTGATGTTCAAAGAACATATTAATGTGCCACAAAGTCTCATCTGCTGCAGGCCGCTTCTTTCTGCCTTTCCTCGGCTCGTTTTGCCGGATTGTAAATCTCCTTTACGTGTCGATCCGGGAGCCGTGGCAACGTTCCGGAGAGGCAGATAGCGTTCCCCCGTTGAAGAGCCACCGAAATCCGGTGGAACAAGTATGACGTTTCCATAGGGTCATGCGTAACAGCGGCAATTCTCCTCCCCAGCTCAGAAATGAAATCCAGACCTTCTTTGCACCAAGCGCCGCCGGTCTCCAAGGCGACCGCCAGAAAAGCGTGGGTATTGGTTATGGTGGAATACTTGATAGATTTCGACGCAGCTGCGCGTTCGGCGGCTTCGCCAGCTCCGATTGATATTATTATTATTATTATTATTATTATTATTATTATTATTATTACTATTTTTATTATTATTATTATTATTATTATTATTATTATTATTATTATTATTATTATTATTATTATTATTATTATTATTATTGTCAAGCTATTGTTATTGAAAGGCTACCCCTTTTCCAAAGCGGGCATGGAATTAACGAAAGAGCCCGTGAAGGCCACAGCGTTAAAGCGCTGAATAGTAATTGAGAGTCTTTGGAAGAGGAAGGACGTCTCCCTCAGATCGTCCGACGCCTGCGACAGGTGACGACCTAAATCAGTTAACAAATCAATTCCTCTAGAATTGATGGGACCTAGCGTCTCCAGGGCCAGCGGAATGAAGTCATGTGTAGCTGTGATCGACGTATATTTTTGTTCCTTTCTACAATCTGCTAGTTCTGCTGCTGCTCCTGCAGTGACAGCCGTTGCCTGCAGATAGGAGGGCGCAAGGGTGTCGACCACAGTGGCATCCCATACGAGACATCGGCCCGCTTTCCACGGAATAAGGGTGGTGCCATCCGGTCTCCTCCCGTCCGAACGTAGCATACCTCGTGGTTCTTTGACCGCTGGAAAACCGGCTCTGATGAGGCTCCGGTGGATAAGGTCGTTGATGGCAGCGTGCCTGGCGACGCGACCAAAACCAAGAGCACAGGAGAGGCCGTGTGTACCTCTAGCGGTGACCAGCGTGCCACAAGCGCAGACGTGAGGTTGACAGATATTGGCTCCTAGACGAAGTCCGACCGCCACTCTGATGGCCTCATCACTGAGTCTGAGGCCGCAGGAAGTGATCGGCAGACAATGTAGCCAGTCGCTGGCGTGCTTGAAGGTAACGGCTTTCAGGCGCGCCTGCTCGCTCTGCTCTGTGGTGGAGAGGTGCAGATCTGAAAGCTCTTTTTCAAGAATCGGGAAGTCCCACTTTGCTTGTATGCGTGAAGGACAGTATTCCTCCAGCGACAAACCAGTTTTTGACAGCCAGAGCGACAAAAGGCTCGTGTAATGTAAATCCGGTTGACTTTCTAACACGGGTAGGATGTTGGACTGAAGCTCGGAGGTGCCCGCGGCCGATGCTAAAAAAGCGGGAAGTGCCAGCGATGACGCCCTTCGAATGCCCAGACCGCCTAAACCGATGGGTAAGGTAGCCTGTTGCCACTGCGTGTCAGTAAAGTCTATGTTCAAGATGATCTGTAAGCCTTTTCTCAGAGTTTGATCGTAAGACTCCAGTACTGAATGATTCGAGCAAGGTGCGCATCTCAGGGTGTAGATTAATTTGGGAGCGCCCATCGAGTGTCTCAGAATCAGTAGTGCATCGTGACGTGTAATTATGGTTAGTCTAGACAAAGCCTTTTCCAGTTCCTCAGCACGTGATTCCAATGCTCGATTCAAGGCTGCTCCTGTGGACAGCGGTGCTCCCAGGAGTGTCGCTGTGTCTGGATCAGTGTATTCGAATTGTCTGAAAGATGGTTGGTTGATCAGTAGAGGATCTTTAGCAATAAGTTCACATTTCTTTCTGTTGAAGGTCAGACCCAGATCTGCGCATTCCTTTTCCAGGGTCTCAATATCTTCCGCTACGCCAGCCGTTGGTCCGCCCAGAGAGATTATTATTATTATTATTATTATTATTATTATTATTATTATTATTATTATTATTATTATTGTTTATATCAAAATTATTGTTTATATCAAAATCATCATCATCATCATCGTTGTCGTCGTCATCATCATCGTGATCATCATCATCATCATCATCGTTGTCGTCGTCATCATCGACATCATCCTCATCCACATCCTCATCCTCATCCTCATCATCATCATCATCATCATCATTTTCTTAGAATTTCTTACTCATTTCAAAATTATCTTTATTTTGCTTGTAGCACAAAAATGCACAATCACTATGTTTTTGATTGCTAGGAGATGGGAATAATAACGATCTCCTTTCACGCTCGATTTCAGCGCAAGTGCATCATCATGATCATGATCATCATCATGATCATCATCATCATCATCATCATCATCATCATCATCATCATCATCATCATCATCATCATCATCATCATCATCATCATCATCATATAGTAATCGTACCTCCAACAGGGATCTTATTATATACACCGTGTCTCAATAAAAAGGTGCAGAATCGTTTTTGTCAGAACTTCGTCAACTTTCCACCAATTTTTGTGTAATTACAAAGCTGTCTGTTCAGTTGGTAGTTAAGTTTAATTAAAATTAGGCCTATGCATAACTTGTAAATGTAAAGCGCAGTGCGTCTTGCAGGCGTTTAATTAAAGAAAAAATATTATTATTATTATTTTTTTGGCAGGTAGATGGAAAAATGGCTGAAATTTCATGCTATATATAAATTTTCCCCTTCACCTGATTCATATCCCCGCATTACCTTGTTAAACACAGATGTACCAATTTTTCATATAGGCCTAACGCCTAGATTCTAATACTTGCAACAAACTATCTGAAGTCTAAATTAGCACGCAATGAAGTAAATAGCAGAGTTTCTTAATTGTTATGACATAACTGCTTAAAAGTGTTAGAATTGGTGCTCGAAATGTGCACCGCATGCGCGGACATAAGCGTTAAGACGGCGACGCCACTGGTCGATAGCACCATCAACAATCGACTATAGTCAAAGCGCGCCCACTCCTCGATCAGACGCGTTTTGAGTTCGTCGACACTGGCTAATCTGGACCGGTAAACCGTCTCCTGCAGCACACTCCATATACTATAGTCGACTGGGTTAAGATCTGGTGAATTCGGCGGCCACAGAGTTGGAGGAATGAAGTCGGGCGTCTCTCGCTCCAGGAAAGAGACTGTGTCGCGTGCTCGATGCGCCGGGGCCCCATCCTGTTGGAAGACAAAAAACTCGCCCTGGGATATCCGGCGTATGTCTGACGGTATCTTCTGGGCAAGAAGGTTGTAGCGATAGTAGGCATATGCCCCATTCACTTTGACATCCGGTTCGGTGCAATGGATTTCAATGCATCCAGACTTCGAGACGCCGTTATATGAAAAATTGGTACATCTGTGTTTAACAAGGTAGTGCGATGATATGAATCAGGTGAGGTGGAAAATTTATATATAGCATGAAATTTCATCCATTTTTCCGTCTACCTGCCAAAAGTGATTAAGATTGGTGGAAATTTGACGAAGTTCTGACAAAAACAATTCTGCACCTTTTTTTATTGAGACACGGTGTACACTACTACTCTACTGGCAACTCCTTTCATTGGTTCAATGACAAAAATGTCGCCGACAAAATGTCGATGACAAAATGTCGCAGAGACAAAATGTCGCCGACAAAATGGCGCATTCGTAAATGAGTAAAACAGTTTTATCTTTATTTTTACCATCGATTATGTGAATTATTTTATACTATGGCTTGTTTTTCTGTATTGTTACAATAAATGAATTGAATGAATGAATCATCATCAGCAGCACCAGCAATAACCACACCGTCATTATTATCATTTATAAAATTAGTATATATAACTGACGGCGGGTGCTTTATGGGGACCCCAGGACCGCATAAGCCGTGTACATGTATATATACTGGACCGGTCAATAACGTTAAGAAACCTGGACCACTTAAACCAGGCGAGATAGTATAGGCACCCGATATATACACGGCTTATGCGGACCTGGGGGCCCCCATAAAACACCCGCGTTAAGTTATATATAATAATTTTATAAATGATAATGATAACGATGTGGTTACTGCTGGTGCTGATGATGATGGTAATTGGGGTATCATCACAAATTTTGCCTAAAAAAGTGAGCAAATGTACCCTCTACTGCCACAAAAAAATTTAATTTGAAAGTTTTTTCCCAAACAATCAATTAAGTATTATTTGGAAAAAGACTCGGGGTGGATACGACCACTACCGTTGGTAGCCCGAGGGTTAAGTCCACCGATAATACACGCGATCGACACACAATGATAATGAGTCTTACACAAATACAAAAATCAATAGAAATAGCTTATTCATTCATTCGGACATTTATATAGCGCTCCTTCAGAAAAAAACTACTCAGAGGCGCTCCCGACTCTAGTGCGCCCAAAAAGAACAGTCTTAAGTTTAGTAAGGAAGGATCCTGGTAGAGTCCCAGGGTGTAGGCGCAGCTCAAAAGGAAGGCCATTCCAGACCACTGGTCCAACCACAGAAAAGGCTCGATTCATGGTAGTAGTACGAGCAAAAGGAACTAAGAAGACTCCCTTATCAGCGGAGCGTAGCTGACGACGTCCTTGGATACCCAATGTAAAGCTGCATAGTTCTCGGAGGTAGATTGGGGCGAGACCATGATAACGCTGCTATACCAATGCAGCTACCCTGAACTCAATACGCTGGCGAATAGGGAGCCAGTGAAGTACCTCAAGCATGTAGTTTGAGACAATCAGACATGATCATAGTTAGGGATTTTCCCAATTAGGCGTGCAGCAGAGCGCAACACCCGGTCAAGACAAGTCAATCTGCTGGATGGGAGGCCAATGTAGAGTGAAGAGCAGTAGTCAATGCGAGATGTAACAAAGGAATGCACTAAAGTAAGAGTAGCAGCAGACGTAAGAGAACGGATGACAGTGCGAAGCTGCCGCAGCTGATAATAGCAGTCTCGAACAAGACGGTGAAGTTGATAGCAAAAGTGAGTTCTTGGTCAAGTTGGATACCGAGGTGCAAAGACAAAGCCAGGAAATTCAGATGCAAGAGAAAAAAGATCAAGCTGGGCAAGCTGCTGCCGTGTGCCCAACCAATTAATAGATATTTCTACATACATACATACATACATACATACATACATACATACATACATACATACATACATACATACATGCATGCATACATGCATACATTCATACATACATACATACATACATACATACATACATATATACATACATACATACATACATACATATGCACAACCATAGACACAATTGAGAGATATAAACAGCGAAACAGAAAGATACAGAAAGATACGGACAAAGAGAGAGAGAGAAATAGAAAAAGAAAGAAAGATATAGATAGAGAGACAGAGAGAGACAATACAATGACACAGATATAAACAATGCGTTATCTGTGCCTTAACGTTTATATTATACAGAAATTGTTGTTCTATTAGGGTGATTGGGGGTAAACCTGGCCACATAAGATTTCAAAGGACTTTTCACTCAAACCTGCAATACATATAACTATGAAACTTTGGGGTTAAACAGACAAATATGTCAGCATTTCAAATACACAGTTATACCTGGCCACTGCATTCCAAACCTGGCCAACTGCTGCACAAACTGTTGAACTTTGTTTATTGCACACACAAGTCAAACAGTATAAACTATAAACGTGAATCAACAAACTCATAATAATAATAGCAAATTATTGCAGCAGTAAATCATCACAAAATACAAAGGTTTATAGACTCGGAAACATCATAATAAACAGTCAGGATACTAACATACTGACATACAGAGTGCCTAGTTGAAGGTATAAAGACCAAAGTTAATCAACATAAGCAATAGTTTGATAACAAAGTATTTTAAACATTTTTCTTAAAGGTACATACACTATTTTCCCTCTTCACATCATCTGACAGTGAGTTCCATAAACGAGGACCTAGAATTCGGAAGCTATTAAAGCGACAGGTGGTACAGGCAAAAGGAAGGCTGGAACAACATAATTACTCGATCCTCGAGTATTAAACGAGTGGAATTGAGCCACTGTCATTAAATAATTTTTAAATATGGGGGGGGGGGGCGTAAAAGATTGATTCGAAATTTGTACATAAGGACGACAATAGACAAATAGCACAGGTCATAAACTTTGAGGATATTAAGTTTACTGAATAAAGGGTTGGAATGGGCTAAATAGGCCAGTATAAGAGATAATACGACATGCAGCTTTCTGAAGCTTTAGAATTCGGTCCAAGTTGCAGCTTCTGTAAGGAGAAGCCCAAACAACACAACAGTAATTGATATAAGGTTCTAGTAATGTATGGTATAAAAGCTTCAATTTTTCAGTTGGTAGCACATGCCTGACCTTACGTAAAATGCCCACAACCTTGGACACTTTGTTGATGGCCATGTCCACATGTTTATTCCATTTGAGATTTTCAGTTATAAGAACACCAAGAAATTTAGTTTCACGTACACGAGGGAGATGCACCTCATTTACACATATTATGTCAAAGTCTGAGTCAAGAGTCACCTTATTTCCAAATATCATATAGTTAGTCTTATTTAAATTCAATGATAAAAAGTTGGCGGCGAACCAGTGGCTTAACAGTTTTAAGTCATCATTCAGAGATTTAGCTAGCATGGGGGGCAATGCCCAGTGGCAAAAATATTTGTCATCAGCAAACATGATTAATTTTAAGGCAGTCACAGATATACAATATAAATAACAAAGGTCACAATATTGAACCTTGAGGAACTCCACATTTCACAGATAGAGAGGCAGAGGAAGAGTGATTAACAGAAATATATTGTAATCTTTGAGATAAGTAGCTACAGAACCAATTAAGAGGCGAGCCTCTAATTCCATAATGTTCAAGCTTATCTAACAAAATCTTATGATTTACAGTGTCAAAAGCTTTAGCCAGATCTAGGAAAATTCTTATAGTGAGTCGATGCTCATCAATAGATTTGCTAATATTGTCTGTGAGCTGAAGCAGCGCCATATGAGTAGACAAGTTTTATCTAAAACCGAATTGGCTATCCACAAGCAAATCATTTTGAGTTACAAAACCAAGGAGCCTATTATAAACAACTTTTTCCAATATCTTGGCAAAAGGAGATAATATGGAAATTGGTCTGTGGTTGGATACCATAAGTTTATCACCAGACTTAAAGGCTGGAATGACCTTAGCAATTTTAAGTTTATCAGGAAAGACACCATCAACCAGCAATAGGTTGAAAATCTCTGATAATACGGGAGAGATTTCATGAGAGCATGTTATCACCCTACTGTTTACGAAAACAGCCATTTTCAGGCAAACCTGGCCAGTGTGGCCACACTTCAGACAAAGCTGGCCGTGGCAGCTGTACATGCATTACACAAACAAAATAGCCTACTACATTATAAAACAAGTTTATTTTGAGAAGCAAACACTCTAATTAAGTGAAATATCTGATGCAAGTAATTACCAACGAATAAAAGACATCTGAGTGGTTCATTCTAGTGTCAACAGGGGGACCTACAAAAAACTGTTATGAGACAATGCAAAATGTCCTATATGGTAACAGTTTAACAGAGCATCAAGTACCACAGGACTACTACAATGTCCTTATTATATAGTTAAACAAAAGATTATTTTACATAACTGTGCTTTAAAGACAGTTGCAGCACAAGGCTTCTATGTCGTCAAAAACCCCGAATATATTTCTGTGTGGACGTAGGTGGATTGTCAATGGCGGTGTCAGTAATCCGGCTCACGCTCTGGCATGTGGACATAGGCGGATTGTCAATGGCGGTGTCAGTAATCCGCGTCACGCTCTGGTGTGTGAACGTAGGCGGATTGTCAATGGCGATGTCAGTAACCTGGCTCATGCTCTGGTGTGTGGACGTAGGCGGATTGTAAATGACAGCAATCTGGCTTATATTCTGACCGTCAGTCGTTGTAGGCAGACTAACACTGTCGTTTCGGCTGGCAGGGACTTGGTTCAACACCAGATCTTCAGGCTGATTCCTTTCTGTTGTCTTGCTGGTAAGTATGCCTCAGGTGAAATTTTTCTTCTATTGACTGGAAACAGGCCAGTTGAACAGAATCCTGACATAGCATTCTCAACAGTTGCTGACTTGGGCCAGTTTGTAGAAAGCCAACGTAGGATTTCAGTCCTGCTCAGTTTGGCTGCTGCTTGAACTCTTGCTAGCTTTCGTCCCTCCTCTATCCAGTTACGTTTCAAGCTTCGGAAGAAGGATCGATCAGCTGGCTGCAGCATTACTCCGCTTCATCATATTAATAAAGTCTAAATTGTAAACGTGAGAACTATTACACCTATGCTTATTCTTCCTATTGTGTTTCTTATTATGACCTGCCAGTCTGCCTAGCGTACGAGCCATCTGAAACAAAACATTATGCTAATTAATATAGGCCAAAGCTAAACCTAGCAAGTTTGGGTATATATGCACATTCACATACTCTAAGACGGTTAGCAAGCCAGGAAATTAACTTTTTGTTACAGAATAATTAGTTACCATGCACACAAATCAAATCAAATCAAATCAATTTATTGGTCCGTTTGTAACAATAACAAGCACACCAAGTTAGGAACAAAAGTTACACAAACATCTCAAGTATAACCAAGTTGTTAACCATTATTCAATCCAATAACTTAATTAGTTAACATAGATGTTTTAAACAGGTAAGGATTGCTTAAACCTAGTGGTTCTAAGGTTAAGCGATGCCATTGTGGACAATTGTCCCTAGACCCGGGATGCGAGGTTATAAAAAAAACTCGTGCAATAGTGGACACAAATGAAGACCCAGAAGGGAGGAAATCCCGCTAATAGGGCCCCCAGACAAACTATTAAATAATTTTGATAGATATACACCACAATTTGATGAAAAAAACAAAGCAACAGTAGATGAATGGAGATGATCACAGTTATCATAACATCACAGCAAGGAGACCGGCACATCAATCCAACACACTATACAGAGAAAATTTTAATGAATTTGAAAAATAATTTTAGTATCAGTTATGGGCATCTATTAGCCATTTGCGTAATTTTATTTTAAACAGGTTAATATTAGGAGAAGCTCTAAGGCCTTGTGGCAAACTATTCCATAACAAAGGACCCCTACACCTTATAGAAAATTTACGGGAGTTTGTTCTGGCAAATTCAGCTCTTAAAGAAAGCGCACTTCTAGTTTCATAAGAATGAAAGTCTAAGCTTGACTTAAACAGATTAGTGAATTCAACAGGCAGAATATTGTGAAGCGATTTGAACATAAATTCACATGATTGATATACTGTAATCTGATTAAGCTTTAGAATCTCCAAATCAACAAATAGCTGGTTAGTATGGGCAGCATAAGGAGAGCCAGTTATAATACGAACAATTTTTTTCTGGAGAATTGTTAACCTATAAAGTCTTGAGTTGTAGTTGGACGCCCAGACCATGTTACAATAACACAAGTATGGCTGTACCATAGAGTAGTACAAGGTCAATAGAGTAGTAGGTGAGAGCAGGTAAGATATTCTTTTAATGATTCCAATATTTTTAGCTAATTAATCAACCAATTGATCAATATGAGTGTCCCAAGTAAGATGCTGATCCACATAGACACCCAGAAATTTAACTGAAGTTACCTTAGGAATCTCCATACCATCAATAATCACTTTTCTAAGTACATGCGGAATAATCTTTCTATGGGAGGAAAATAAAATATAATTGGTTTTATTAAGATTCAGGGATAAGTTGTTTGCTTTAAACCATTGGGATATATTTTTTAGTTCTTCATTCAGTAACCTAAGTAAGTCATCGTAATTGCTATTGGAAATGAAGACGTTAGAGTCATCGGCAAAAAGTACGAATTCTAATAATGAGGATGAGTTGGTTAGATCATTTATAAATAAAAGGAATAGTAAGGGTCCAAGGATAGAACCCTGTATTTAATAAGTTGAAAAGTAGAGCAGGAACCATTGCATTTAACTTGCTGGAATCGATTATTTAAGTAGTCTTTAAACCAAAGGAGAGGTAAACCTCCTATACCATAGTTTTGCAATTTAGTAAGTATTACATGGTCCACAGTATCAAATGCTTTAGATAAGTCAAGAAAAATTCCAATAGAAAATTCATTTCGATCAATAGCTTGTGATATTTTATCTTGAATATTAATTAATGGGAGCACAGAGGAATGACCTGGTCTAAAACCATGCTGCGATGGGTGAATGATATTCTTTTTAGTCACATAATCGTTTAAACGCTGGTAAACTACTTTCTCTAACAATTTTGAAAAATAAGGTAGTATAGATATTGGCCGATAATTACCTAAGTCCTGCTTATTTCCCTGCTTAAAGATTGGTGTGATCGTTGAAAATTTCGTTTTATCCGGGACAATACCTGTTTCTAACGAACAATTAAAAATTTGAGCTAATGGATTGGCCATTAATATTATATTAGGGCTGAGTATACTTGGGTCAAGAAGATCTGGGCCCGAGCTATGTGACAGTTTCATCGAACGGCTGAGCAAAATTAATTCCTCCGGATAAGTTGGATAGAAGACAAAAGAGTCAACCAGAGGTGGTGACAGGTAGTCAGTGTAAATGGCATCACCTGGTGGTATTTTTGACCTAAGATTCTGAGCTATTTCAGTAAAATAACTGTTCAAATTATGGGCTATTGCCTCCTTATCTTTGATTAAGTTACCATTAACAAGTAGTGAGTCAATCCCTGCTTCTTGGGGTTTAGAGTTAATGATTGATCTAATAATATTCCAAGTTCTTTTTATGTCTTTGTGATATTTTGAAAATTCCGCTGCATAGTAGTTCTGAATTGTTTTAGCTTTTAGTAGGGCTGTTGATTTAATCGCGTTAACGCGTGCGATTAACGCGTTAAAAAAATTTGCGACTAAAAATTTTAACGCATTAATCGTACGCGTTAATTAGATCTCATTAAAATGGAATCAGAGGCAGAAAACTCGTTTTAAACGGAAGGCTCATACTTAAAACTAGTGATACATTCTTTGGCAAATATCCCAATTTTTTTTTAGAGTATTATCGTATTATCGTAGCAATTCTTTGCTCAATTAGGCTAAGATTGTTTCCTCTTTCCTCATCCCGTCAGATTACGTTGGTTGAACTCCATGAGATGACCAATGGATCAAGGTGTCAAATGATAAATGTTTAGAGAACAACAACTGAAACGATCGAGGTTTGGCAAGAACCGCAACCTCTTGTGAAAAATTGTGACTAAATAACGAGGTTCAATTGTAGACCTACTAGGCCTATCGTTAATTATTAAGAGCATCGCTTGAACTGTCCAATGTAAATAAACTAGACAATAACAGTTACTGCCAATACAATAATTTGGCTGAATAAATAATCAATCTTGATAGTCAGAAAACGGTTGTCTAATTTCACATTTAGGCCTAGGCCCTATGTCATTTTAATTAAAGGTGGCTCAAATAAAAAAAATTAAAGGATTTTGAGCAGTTGACTGATTTGAACAGTGTTTAAATTCTGTCTGTCATACAAAACTGTACAATAAACTAAATGCAGAAATTCAATAGGCCTTAGCCAAAAGTTATAATATATTAAATATGTTTGCGATGGAAAGAATGCATTCAGTCATTAAAATTTTATGCTTCAGGGTCCTTAGAAAATAGTAAGATTAGTATATTTGAAGGAAATGTATTGCGATTAATTTGCCGATAATTGCGATTAAAAAAATTAATCGCGCGATTAATTCCGATTAAAATTTTTAATCGAACAACAGCCCTAGTTTTTAGTGATTTAAAAAGGTTCCTATAGGCTGTAAATTTTAACACATTTTCTCACTATAGGTGTGACATTACTCCTTTTAATTTTCAGTTTTACATTTTCCATGATGACTTAACTACCTAGGCAATCAGAAAATTACCTTAGTTTGATTTCATCAGGTGGGTAAGTGGGTCAAATGTGGGTCCAAACACGGGGAAACACCATTTTAACACATTTTCTCACTACAGGTGTGACATCAATTTTTTTTTTTCAGTTTTACATTTTCTACGATGGGTCAAATGTGAGTCCAAACACGTGGAAACACCATTTTAACACATTTTCTCACTACAGGTGTGACACTACTCCTTTTAATTTTCAGTTTTACATTTTCTATGATGAGTTATCTACCTAGGCAATCAGAAAATAATGTTACACTGATTTCATCAGGTGGGTAAGTGGGTCATATGTGGGTCCAAACACGGGAAACACCATTTTAACACATTTTCTCACTACAGGTGTGACATTACTCCTTTTAATTTTCAGTTTTACATTTTCTATGATGAGTTATCTATGATATATTAATTAAACGCCTCTCTATCTTTTTTGGACTCTCTGGCTATCCACTTGAGTGGATCACATCTTTTATAGCAGGGCGGTCCAGTTGTGTAATTTTTTGAGAAAGTAGGTCACCCTAGGCCCCGGCTCCATTTGGTCTCCCACAAGGCTCTGTCCTGGCTCCCTTGCTTTACTTGCTCTACACTTCTGACATTGGCACGCTCTTATCAT
This sequence comes from Lumbricus terrestris, assembly GCA_949752735.1. NCBI lineage: Eukaryota > Metazoa > Annelida > Clitellata > Crassiclitellata > Lumbricidae > Lumbricus > Lumbricus terrestris. Next base: position 6,439,555 of record OX457047.1, on the reverse strand, counting down.
CTTATGGCGTGCTACACCAGCTGTATGCAGATGACACTCAGGCATATCTGCACTGCCCATCACTTGCAGCCATGGAGGCCGCCTGCACCATGCAAAAAGCAATGGGGGCCCTCAAAGATTGGATGTCCTCAAACCGACTCTGCCTGAATGCCCAAAAAGTCCAATTCATTTGGTTGGGCACTAGGCTACAGCTGGCTAAGCTCGACCTGAACGTTCTCTCTTCTCAATTCCCATCTATGACTTTTTCTTCGGTGGCGCGTCACCTTGGAGTGCTCCTGGACTCATATAGATCAAGGTATGCCGCAGCTGCTACTTCCAACTGCGGCAGTTCAGGGTCATTGCTCGCTTTCTGACTTTTAAAGCTGAAGCTTCTTTTGTCCATGCATTTGTGCTTAGCCGCCTCGACTAGTGTGATTCCATCTTTGCTGGTCTCCTGCAGGTTCGGATTGAGAGGTTGGAGAGGGTCCACCGGACGGCCGCACGACTTATTGGAGGGTTCACCAAGTACGGCCGTGTATAAAAAAATGTACGTGTGAAGTCTTGCAGTGGCTTCCTTTCACGCAGCGCATCTCATTTAGCATTGCATCTTTGGGGTGGAGATGCTTATCAGAATGGGCACCCTCTTATCTGTGTGAACTTTGTCTCGCTGTTTCCACTTGCATAGGCCGCCACGCACTGCGCTCTGTTGTCCATTGTGGCTTAACACATTGGCCGCCTACTACGAGTTAACTCGTAGTACAGCCAGTCATTTAACATGGCGTGTAGGCGGTGAATGTGTTAATGGTTCCTTTCACTTGCTCTGCAACAATGCAGAGGCATTCGTTCTCTGTGGTTGGTCCAACAACCTGGTATGGACTTCCCTTGACTGTGTGACACCTCCCAAGCTGATCTCAATTTCACAAACTGTTGAAGACTGTTTTTTCTGCTTGATCTCGGCCAGGAGCGCCCCTGAGTAGCTACATTGAAGGGGCGCTATATAAATTACGATCACCTATGTATTACGATTGAATGAGTGACAACTGGGCACCCTCTTATCTGTGTGAACTTTGTCTCGCTGTTTCCACTTGCATAGGCCGCCACGCACTGCGCTCTGTTGTCCATTGTGGCTTAACACATTGGCCGCCTACTACGAGTTAACTCGTAGTACAGCCAGTCATTTAACATGGCGTGTAGGCGGTGAATGTGTTAATGGTTCCTTTCACTTGCTCTGCAACAATGCAGAGGCATTCGTTCTCTGTGGTTGGTCCAACAACCTGGTATGGACTTCCCTTGACTGTGTGACACCTCCCAAGCTGATCTCAATTTCACAAACTGTTGAAGACTGTTTTTTCTGCTTGATCTCGGCCAGGAGCGCCCCTGAGTAGCTACATTGAAGGGGCGCTATATAAATTACGATCACCTATGTATTACGATTGAATGAGTGACAACATCAATTATAATTATGCTTGTGTATTTTCTGTGCCGAGATGTACCCACACAAACCAGTAGAAATTAGGAATCGTTCGTTTACCTCCTGGTGAATTCTTTCTGGAAAAATATAGATGGAAAAACAGATACTAATTCGACCACATTTATATCATATAATGTATCAGTATTAGAGTCTGCTTTCCCCAAAAGTACACTATCATTTGACAAACTTGAAACTCGCAATATAGCAAGTAACATTCATAGTGTAAAATGTAATAAAATGGTGCTTCCCCGTGTTTGGACCCACATTTGACCCACTTACCCACCTCATGAAATCAAACTAAGGTTATTTTCTGATTGCCTAGGTAGATAACTCATCAAAGAAAATGTAAAACTGAAAATTAAAAGGAGTAATGTCACACCTGTAGTGAGAAAATGTGTTAAAATGGTGTTTCCCGTGTTTGGACCCACATATGACCCACTTACCCACCTGATGAAATCAAACTAAGGTTATTTTCTGATTGCCTAGGTAGATAACTCATCATAGAAAATGTAAAACTGAAAATTAAAAGGAGTAATGTCACACCTATAGTGAGAAAATGTGTTAAAATGGTGTTTCCCGTGTTTGGACCCACATTTGACCCACTTACCCACCTGATGAAATCAATCTAAGGTAATTTTCTGATTGCCTAGGTAGATAAGTCATCATAGAAAATGTAAAACTGAAAATTAAAAGGAGTAATGTCACACCTGTAGTGAGAAAATGTGTTAAAATGGTGTTTCCCGTGTTTGGACCCACATTTGACCCACTTACCCACCTGATGAAATCAATCTAAGGTAATTTTCTGATTGCCTAGGTAGATAACGCATCATAGAAAATGAATCTAAAATCCTATTTTTTAGCTGTGGCTGGGCTGGGAGCGTCTGAGTAGCTTTCTTGAAGGTGCGCTATATAAATCCTGGAAGTGAATGAATGAAATGAACGTGAATCGAACAAAGCTTGTTACCAAAATGCTATAAAAGTAACTAAATTAATTTTATAACCACAAACAGCACTGAATTTAGGTTTAAACTGGCGTCACGAGATTTGGCAGAAAGTCACCTTTTTCAAGTCGAAAGATGCAGATTTAGTTTAAATCTCACGCCAACTATACTATCTGAAAGGTAAATAACAACTTTAGACACGAAGTGAAGCGACACCTAGCGTTTTTATAGGAAGACAAGAGTCACACGAAGTAGTAAGTAAGCAATTTTTCCGAAAGGGTGGTTCATTCTGGAATTATACGTGAACTACCTTAGGTGGCCAGGTTTAGATGGGTGGCCAGATTGATCCTAATTCACCCTACTTATGAATTTCATTATAACCCTCAGGCTACCAAGCCTTTTTGTAACACGGACTGCCAAGGGGGTGGTGGTTACCACCCCCAACCCCATCCCTGGATTTTGGGTTTGGTTTGAGATATCATCACTTGTAATATACCAGTGGATTCAGCATTCATTTCTGTACAAAATGGTATATTGCATGTAACAATTGCCATGGCAAAGCTTAGTGTACAATGATTACTGTAAAATGTAGGGAGCAATAGGCTTCCGTATGGGAGTGATCCCGCTATTGAGTTCTATTTACCAAAGAAAACAAAATATTCACTACAATATTATAAGCACGCTTATAACAAACACTTCTGCCATAGGCCTATTACGTTAGAAGTTTCAAAAGTAACTGAGTTATATTACAGACTAGCTGAATTACCCGGCTTTGCCCGAGAAATTCAGTATCCGTCCCGCTCCCGGTCAATCACCTACTTCCACACACCCACATGAAACATAACTGTAAATGTAATCGCATATTAATTTTATATAGCGGCTGTCGTATGGCCCCGACTCGGAGGGTGAGATCCTTCACCACCGCTACTCCACGTTTATATTGCGACCGAGCCACCCGCAGTAAAGATCCGAGAAATTAATCTCTGATAAACCGACCGACCGGGAATCGAACCCGGGCCGCCGGCGCGGCGAGCTGGCTGCTAATTAACCCACTCGGCCACTGAGGATCCCATATCCGATAATCACCTCTGACAATTAGCGATGCAACTCATTATGCTATGCTATCTAGATGTCCAGTTGCGCGCATTCACTTGGCCACTGCCCAGCCCTCACTCCGTCCCTCTTTGTCTAACTGTGAGGTTTGAGGTCAATGGGTGCGATGTAATGATACTGAAGTCTTCCCGGAAATTTGCCTTTCGCCTCCCAACCTAACTTGCGTGGCGGGGTGAGGGCTGGGGCTGGGGGTGTGTAGTCCCGGCGGCTTCAATCGATGTCCATTGGAACTTCATAAATTGACCTGTGGGTATGCATTCTAGACAAACAAACATAGACGCATAATATAATAGGCTAACCCTTTAAATTTTCTGCATACGAAGTTCGTTGAGATAATAATAATTCACTTAACTCTCTGCAGCATAGCTCTTAATTTATTCACCTGGCCCAACCCACATGATCCCATACCCACACCGCGCTACCTCGACCAACAAAGACATTTTTCAACCGATGGAAATCATAAAAATAATTTTTTCGAACCGGCACTTCCGCATCCCATATTCCGACCTCCCTCACCCAACCCAGCCTTCACCCACACACAGGGCCGGATTAACAAATGTGGGGGCCCTGTTCGGTAAAACTGTGGGGGCCCAAACCTTACAGAAGCACGACAAAATGACTCACAAAACGTGTTATATTCAACGAATCAACATTCGTCTATTATTAATTAATTACTTATATTATTTTAACACTAATTATCAACAGGTCTTTTAATAGTGTTAAACAACCGCTATATCTTTTACGATTTAAGAATACTAGGCTAAAGTGATTCATGGTCAGTCATTCTCCTGACCAGCGCACAGCACTCGTACAAGCAAACAGCGCAGAAGCGATTTTATGCCCCAAATAAATTCTTAGCTATGAAAATTTCGGGTAGACCAGTGGCAGAAGAATAACGGCCAGGGCAAATGGTTCTTACCAGGGCATTAGGCTGAATTGCCCATCTGTGCATGGCCCCACACTGTTTACAAACTAAAATATATTTTCGCGGTTATGCCAGTAGTAGACCCTGGCTCAAGCTCCATCCTGCTTAGACCTACAGGGTGGCTCAAAAAAAAAGTACCACCGGGAAAAATGCGATATCTTCGCAGCCGATTGAGCTTTTTCTGCGAAAATTTCGCAATTTGAAGGGGAATGAATATCCAACAATCCCTGAAAGTTTCATTAGAAACTTTTCATGTTTGCAAAAGTTACAGCTGTTCAAACTTAAAATTTCGTTTTTCCAATTATCCGGAGAATCATGCTCCAATACATGTGATTTCATTAATATTTTTTGGCAAATTACAACACACAAATTGATGATGATGTCATACGACCTCACTATGAGCTGTAAAGAAGCTGTTTATGAAGCAATCTGCTTCTATTTGGTGATATTTTATAGATTAAGGTCTCAATTCGTGAACCCATTACTGAACGTCACGGGCAAAGTTTCTGCGAAAGACAAAAATGGGAACTCGGACTTTGCATGAACAGAGACTGGGACATCGCGTGATCATAGCAAAATACCCAGTGAAAAGAGGAGCCTGAGCACATTGAAGGCTATCTGCAAACATGTTTATGGAACGAAGATCAGATGTTGGAAGAGAGGCAGGAAGTGGTCGCTTAGTCTGATGGAAAAAGCACGATTTTCAAGAAATTCGCTTGGTAATCGAAAGGGTCAAGTTTGCAAAGCACATCGTGGTTTCGACATCAGATATGCTGGCGTGTGCTACGTCTGCAAGAAAAGACAGCATTTAATCCCATTCAGTAGGTTAGATGTCAAACTCATCTTTGAACTCTCTTACCCAGACTCATTGAAGACCAGGTATGCTCTAACATCTGGTTTTATTTTCCAGCAGGACAGTGCGCCTGCTTGCTCGCACGGCAAGGCTGATTATGATGGTGCTACCTTATTGCCATCAACTGAAGTAAATGCATTGGCAAAGATGACTTACAAACTCGCCAGACCTTAGCCCTCTTGCTTATCACGTCTGGTGAGCTATGCTAGAACGCTGCAAGACATTTAATCCCAAGTTGGAGAACATTGGCCAGCTGAAGCAAATCTTGCTGCTAATGTGGGGTCAGTTGCCGCAGGACCCGACAAACAAGGCCACACTGAGCTTCACAAAAAGAATTTGAGCTTGTGTTAAGGCAGGGAGTGGACACTCTCATTTTACGTTACAATAAACTGCAAAACGGAATGCTGAGGTCGAAGTGAAAAGTGATATCATTTGACTTGGAAATCTACAAGTGACGTCAATTTTCCACGGATATTTGAAAAAACTAAATTTTAAGTTTGAACAGCTCTAACTTTTGCAAACATGAAACTTTTCAAATGAAACTTTCAGCGATTGTTGGAAATTCATTCCCCTACAAATTGGGAAATTTTCGCAGAAAAAGATCGATCGGCTGCGAAGATATCGCATTTTCCCCGGTGGTACATTTTTTTTGAGCCACCCTGTATGTGAGCTTTCACCCCAGTGTATGTCTCTCTAGACAGCCGTTCACTGCGCTCATCTGCTTGTGGAGAATTCCTTGTTCTTTTTTCGAGCGTTGTGACCATGCAACGACAAGCATTCTCGGTAGTGGGCACAGTTATCTGGAATAGCCTCCCCGTGGCTCTCTCGCTTCCCGTGACTCTGCTGGCTCTTCCTTTCGTCTTCTCAACTTTTCTTTTTGACAACGCCTGCGTTGGGAGCGCCTTCAAGTAAAAATCTGAAGGGGGCTCTATATAAATTTATGAGATTGATTGAATTCGTAAAAATAGACTGCATACTGCATCTAGGCCTACTCAATGTTATTATCACGCCATCTCGTAATGCGTAGCATAGCACTAGAGTTCCGATCAGGTGATGCATTAAGTGTTTAAATAAGCAAAAACGTATAACTCTTACTAGCATTTCTGACTGATTTTAAGATCAATCTGCCTGGCAATAAAAACTGCAGAAAGGGCCCCCACAATTTTAAATGAACAAGAAGCGTATAACTATAACTAGCATTCTGATGATGATGATGATGATGATGATGATGATGATGATGATGATGATGATGATGATGATGATGATGATGATGATGATGATGATGATGATGATGATACTCATGACGACGATGGTGTACTTTTTGATGGTTCATGGTGATGATAATGATGATGGCGGCGATAACGACGAAGACGGCTATGATGATGATAATTTTGACAACGATGACGACGATGGAGGTGACGATGATGATGATAATGATGATGATGGTATGGTATTGTTGTTGCTTTTAGTATTTTTGTTGTTGTTGTTAATATTGTTGTTGTATGGTGGTGGTGGTGGTGTTCAGTCCTTCTGTATGTCTGTCTGTTCGTAAGTCCGTTGGTCAGTGCGTTTGTCTAATATAATGTAGTGTAAATTTATTCGAGAGTTTCTCAGCGCCCACAAAAGCCACGTCACGGAGACCAGCTTATGCACCGGCGCTATATCAAATCAAGTCCGTAAATCCGTAATAGCCAGAGCTGCCGTTTTCGTTCCGGTGCCAGGTCAAAATCCGGGGGGGGGGCCAAGCCGAGGAAACAGCGTGGTGCTACGGTGGTTGTCGGTGATGGTGGTAGTTGGTCATTACGCCTGCCTACGTGTCCTTCTGTGTGTCTGTTTGTATGTACGTCCGTTGGTCAGTACGGCTGCTCTGTTGTGTCACCTACTTTGATATCATATCAGTGTCTTTGAACTTCAAAGGTGCTGGTCAGAAGCTGCCCACTGCAAGGAGTCGACCGTCTCTCTGGCCGTACGGTAATTAAGGCCAACAAATTATCTGACATGGACACACCCCGCTGACTTAGCGGGTTGGCCAGGCTATGTATTGAGATTTGAGACGTATACGTGACCAATCGCTGCCGAATTAGGTCGAATAGGTTTCTGCGTAGCAATAGCAATACTACATGTTCGGAAACGAATTCAAAATTAATGGACACAGCAGACCTATAATGGCATTCAAACAAGCAACGTGACTCCAATAATAATTATTAGGGCCTAATACTAATTTTCGTTTATTCAACAATCCGGTTTACAGAACGCAACTGGTTGCAGTGTATAATTATGCGGTCAGTTTGAGAATTGTGGAAAATAACTGGTGGATTGGACCATTATACACTTGGATTTTGGGTGTGAAAAACATACTTTACTATGGGGCTCTAATAAAGACTGGGGGATTGAAACCCCAACCACCTAAATTCTCACCTTGTTTGCAGTTGAAACATGGCTCATACGTTTTATGGCTGCCAATGAGTTGAGGCCCGTTATACTCTACAGTGCCACACGAGACTTGCACAGTTAAATTGTTTTTCTATTTTTGCCATAATATGTGTTTCGTTTATTTGTGCTGTTTATTATCAATGTTACGTTACTATCAGGGGCGGATCCAGGGAACCAATCCGGCCATGGCCTCATTCCAAATCTCCATAGGACGTGGCCTTCCCATCCATGGGCACCCACAATATTTTTTGTAGGGGTCAGTCATGGCTAGGAGAATTAATATACCCATGTAAATGTCATGAAGATCTAAGCCTCTCACATGCAATATTGTCTTGATATGACACAACGAAAAGAACCAATTTTTCAAAAGTATCCGACTATGATTTATGGCATGCAATATATGTATATTCGTGTATAATTATATTCATAAGTTAATGTTAAAATATCAACACTATTAACAACACTTACAACCAGTTCTAAAGATATAACTATTAATCAGAGCGGACCCAGGGGGCAATCCGGCCATGGCCCCCAATTGAAATTTTAGCAGAACTTGGCCCTCTCATTACTCAATGCGTCGTGTGAAAAAAGGTTGTGCCTTTTCTCAACTAATTTATAGTCAGCTTTAAAGATATTAGGCCCCTTCATTTTGATACGACCACGTTATTGTTTTGACAATGCCTTACACAGTCCTCACCACCATCATAAAGACCGCCAGAACGAAATGATGACGATGATTACAGCTACAAAATGATGATGCGTTTGCAGGCGGTTCAATAAAGTATATACTTACTTACTTACCTTCTTTATGATGATGTCGACGATTATGATTATGATGATGTTGACGATGATGGTATTGTTGTTGCAGTTATTGGTGCTTTTATTGGTGGTGGTGGTGGTGGTGGTGGTGGTGGTGGTGGTAGATGTGGTGGACGTGGCGATAACGATGATGTTGTTGTTGATGAGGATGATGATCATGATGATAATGAATACTGAATATATTGATTTTATGTATGATTCTATGTTTTGACAACGACATTGGAGATAAAGACGATGAAGAAAAATATGATGATGATTGTGATAATGATGATGACGAAGATGATGATGATGATGATGATGATGATGATGATGATGATGATGATGATGATGATGATGATGATGATGATGAAGACAATGATTATGATATTGATTTTATGTAATATTTTATATTTTGACAATTACATCGGAAATTTAGATGACGATGAAGAAAAATATAATGATGATGACGATGACACTGATTATGATAAAATTATGGATTTTACTTACTTTTTATATTTTGACGACGAAACTGAGGGTGAAAATGAAAATAAATATGATGGTGATGGTGGATAAAAATGTTCATGATGGCGATGATAATGATGAAGATGACGATGATGATGACGACGACTATGACGACGACGACGACGATGATGATGATGATGATGACAATGATGATGGAAGAGAGGACAATGATGATGATGATGATGATGATGATGATGATGATGATGATGATGATGATGATGATGATGATGATGATGATGATGATGATGATGGATGATTGAGGAGATGATGATGATACTGATGATGATGATGCCGTTGACGTTGGTGTTCTTTTGATGGTGTGATGATAATGATGATGGTGAGGATGACGATAACAACGACGGCTATGATGATGATAATTTTGGCAACAAAAACGACGGCCATGATGATTGAGATGATTATGATTATGTTGATGATAATGCTTATGGTAATGACAATGAAGGTGAAGATAACGTACGCGAAGATGGTGATGATTATTATTATTGCCCAAAAAGTTTACGACCTTTTGTTATTTATTTTCTAATGTCATTTCCCGGGTCTGCTTGCCCGAAAAACAGTTTTGCCCAAAATTGGGGAATGGGCATTTCCACCCCCTGGTCCTCCCGCCTCGTACGCCTATGATTACTGCATGGCACGGACTCTTATAAAATACCATGATATTATTCACTATTAAAATTTATGACTATGTTGTCATTATTTATTAGTATGATACCATACTGTTAATGATGAATAAAATAAGTAACTGTTCATATTTTTATATACCAATACTAGTTTTGCAACTAAAAGGACATAATATTCCCTTACAAAAATTTTGACAATCTAATGACAGTTCTTACTTGCCGTTTACATTGTTGAATTACATGAATTCTCGTAATATACCCTGATATTATTTATTATATATGATTGTAATGCTATTATTTGCTATTATAATAATTATTAGGATTCCATCGGTGCTAGGACAAAATGTTCCCGGACAAAATGCCCCTGGACAAAAAGTCCCCTGATAAAATGTCCCCGGACAAAAAGTTCCCGGACAAAAGTTCCCAGATAAAGTGTCCATAGACAAAAAGTACCCAGACAAAATGTCCCTGCAGGGTAAAAGTGATGTCCTTACGCTACGTCGCATAAATAAGGACTTTTTTGTTGTAAACATGTATCGTTTCATATGAATTTCAGTTATTAACGAATAGTTTTAAACTGTTTACTTCAAGGCATCCGCTAAACTTAAAGTGCCCTATTTACAGTTGTCCTTGGGGAATCTCCTAGTCAAAATGGGGGGACCTTCGGGGGTAATTGTCTGGGAATAAGTCCGGGGAATATATCCGGGGGAAATGTCCGTTCCCCACCTAAACAACGCATCGCCGGCCTGTTGGGATATTATGCGGCTGCAGTATCACCCTAGACTGCGTCCGTGTGTCTTGTCCGACAATGCGCTCACCTGAAGACGGTTGTAGGACATTAGCCCCCCTGGACATTATCCCCCCGAACATTATCCCCCCGGACATTAGCCCCCCGGACAAAGTCCCCCCCTATGTGCAAATCGTAGAATAATGCCGTAACCGATAAGACTTGTCACTGGCATTCACATGCAAACGAAAGTCCTTAGTGTCATTTAGGTCCTAATTGTATCAATAGGCCTAGACTTAGATTTGAAATGAACGAATTGGAATCGTATACAGTAAGTAGGCCTACTTGTTATTGTCAGTTATGGCTACAACGAAGGTTTATTGGCGACTTTAGGCCAACGTATGAGCTTCGTAGACTTCTTAGCGTCGTTTCAGACCTTGAAAATGTCTTATAATATGCATATTAAACCTTTAATTAACTTAACATATTCCTACAGGATGTTAAACTAATGTGTAATGTATAGATATTCATTTAAAATAGGTTCATTAATTACATTTTGTGCATCACTTTTAGTTAATGCTATCATATACTGGGGGGATAATGTTCTACCCCGGGGGGCTAATGTCCGGGGGGGCTAATGTCCGGGGGGCTAATGTCCGGGGGATAATGTCCGGGGGATTATGTCCAGGGGGGCTATTGTCCGTTCCCCCTGAAGACAGCCCAACATTTGAAACAGCTGTGTAGAATGGAAGATGGGAACCTCTTAACTTCTATTTTAGCGGACCAAGGCCGCGTTCTGAAACCGCTCCTCTCAAGATCTAGCCTTGTCTACTGCGTCCAGGTCGCATAACTGAATGGTCCAACTGCATTGGGCGGATAACTTCATGAGGAAAACGTTCTTAAGAAGAATGGTTTTTTTGATTAAAATCATGTAAGCACTATAGCAACGCATTTGGACAAACATAGAATGTATAGGCTACATACTTAACGAGTCCATTCCATAGGGCAAATGATAAGGTTTGTGCTGACTTTTTGTCCGGGAACATTTTATCCGGAGAAAAAATAATACTAATGGGAGGATCTCATTCCCACCTCAAACCCTCTTTCTTCTTCTCGACTCTACGCTCCTCGGTGAAAGTCCACCGGACTTTCGTTTGTCCTCCCAAACTCCCTTGATTCCCCCCACACAGGATGGTACAAGATTAAACACTGCATCTCTGTCTCTACGTCATTAGATACGTACATGTACATCATGCGCGCGTACACACACACACACACACACACACACACACACACACACACACACACACACACACACACACACACACACACACACACACACACACAGAGCTCTGGAGCATAGGGGGTTGCATCAAGGTTCTGTGTGGATAGATCTTGGGGTTGCATAGCAGTGTTTACCTCCCTCTGGCGCTACGATTCAATCTGATAGCCAGGCTGCGGGGGTCAAACGAAACCGTACAAGCCTCATTATCGCTGGACGAAACGACCGTGCACCCAAATAAACCAGACGCCCAGTCAACTGGCTCAACTCAACAACATCTGTAATCGGCCCAGTTGTCTGGAATGGGCTCACACAGGGCTAAGTCATTGAGGTCTAAAGATTTCGGAGTCCACGGCTAAGTGTTCCTCGTGGGGTTCTTACTGAGAAGTCTTTTTTGTTAAACTCAAAAGTGTCCGTTTTGCCGCGCTAAAGTCGGGAGCACTTCTGAGCAGTCCCCACGAAGAAGCACAATATAAATTCATGACCAATTGACCATTGACCATTGGGTTTTACTCCTCTCGGTGGCGCCCATGCAGTACTTACTGATTATGGCCTAATAAAATTATATAAGCTTACTTGACTGAATTATCTCTGCAATGCAACATTTGACAACTGCACAAATTATGAATATATTGCACTAATGTGCATTGTAAATATTTGAAATTTCTCTACAACAAACTGAAATTGGGTCAGGGAGTCCCGCTTATTCGCCGGTTGTTCGCATATATCAAACTAAGTAGGCTATGAAATAGTGAGAAGGCCCAATCTTTTTGTCTGTTTTGTTGCCAGTACAGATCAAATCTAGGGAGGTCAAGCCTTAGAGAAACTTTCATACACTGTAAGAGGGCTTTATTTGCCACGCCTTTGGATTTCCACCCCAAACTGACGTCTCGGTTGTCCCTTCCATCTGATCTTCAGATCCTCCCCCTTCCAATCCTAAATGACGTCAATGGCACCCTAACAGCTAACTACACTGATCCTCTGGCAATCGGACTCGGATCTCCTTCTGAGTATCCGTTGAACAGTTCTCTGACTCGATACAGCGAACGCGAATAAGCTGGCGCCCACGATTGACTTTCGAGTGGTGAATTAGAAGCTCAGAAATTAAGAAGTAATAAGATGGAGCATGCACTTGCCCCTATAAAACTGACACCTGCTTTTCATTCATTCACTCTTCAATGGACTTATTGCACCCCTTCAGAAATCTACTTTTTACGTAGCCTACTAGGCCTACTTATTGATTTTTAACACATAAATTATCTTTGCATTTAAAAATAATAATAAAATGAAACGTAGAAATTTATATTAATAAACCTATAATAGACGTCTATGAAAAATTCCCATGCATGTTCTTAAATGGGTGAATTCCCTGTATTGCATTTTTCAACCAATTGCTACAACAAATTATTACCGAAGCGATCTTGTTTTGCCCTCTCCTGCAATTTTTTTGCGGGCGCCAATGCTCATTAGAGTAAAGCTATATATAGTGCGGTCCAGGGTGCTATGGTTACCTTCCAATGCCCCTTTTGAGACCCATTTTCAGCGGCATGTTCATTGTTCAATACGTCATGTAAAAATTTATATCTTAAAAATTAACAAAGAGTCCATGTATCAAAGCTATCGTCCTTACAGCACGTCAGCACTATGTTTATAAACAAAGCTTTGTTCGTAGATCAAAGAGGGGTCGTCATAATATACAGTAGGCCTATTTACCATTATTAAAGCTGTCTGTTCAGTTAGTAGTTAAGTTTAATTAAGATTATTGCATAACTTGTAAATGTAAAGCGCAGTGCGTCTTGCAGGCGTTTGGTTAAAGAAAAGATATTATATATAATTATTATTATAACCTAAGACAGTAGGACCATAGGTCTACATAGTTAATGATGAAAAAAAGTGATGTAGATCAAGAAGATGCCTTCATAATGGAACAGAGCCATTGTCGCAGCAGCGGCGTATTTAGCGACTAAAAAATGCAAAATTGCAAAACAAGAGAAGCCCTCACAATATGAATTCAACAGCACAAGTTCAATCACATGAATTTATATAGCGCCCCTTCAAGATCTCTACGCAGAGGCGCTCCCAACCCAGGCCTGGTCAAAGAGAAAGGTCTTGAGAAGACGGTGGAAAGAGCCAGCAGAGTCACGGGGAAGCGAACGGAGAGCCGCAGGGAGGCCATTCCAGATAGCTGGACCCACCACGGAAAATGCTCTTTGCTGCATAGTAGCGGTACGACAAAAAGGGACAAGAAAGTCACCGCGGGCAGCTGATCACAGCGAACGACGGCCCAGAGAAACCGAGACTGGAGTAAAAAGTTCACATAGGTAGGATGGAGCTTGAGACAGAATGCAGCGCCAAGCTATATACGAAACTCTATAAGCAATGCGTTGCTGCAGTGGGAGCCAGTGGAGGTCGTCCCTCATGAAGGCAGAAACGTGAGCAAACCGGGAAATGCCACCAACCAAGCGTGCTGCAGATCGAAGGACCTTAACCAAGGAGTTCAGACGGACCTGTGGGAGGCCAGCATAAAGAGAGGAGCAGTAATCTAAGCGGCTGCAGACAAAGGCATGGTCAAGAGTAGAGGATGTATTGAATGAGAGAGAGCGAGCAATGACGCGCAGCTGTCGAATTTGGTAATAGCAGGCACGTGACAGGGAGAGATGTGCTTAGTTGTCTATAGTCTGTTGTATAAGTTGTCTATAATGCAGCAGTATCTTGTACAATAAACTTTGCGACGTAATAAATGTGTCTTTAGGACAAAGATAATTATGACGTCATAAGAAAAATTCAACTGTCAATTTGCTGTGATTCTGTGGTGCTGGGTTCCACAGGTTTCTTAACAGAAACTGGATCACCACATTATCAATCCGACCCTGTGGGGGCCCCTCAAAACTGCAGACCCGGGGCTGCAGCACCATAGCATCCACCTAAATGCGGAATAGTTCCTTTCACTCGCTCTGCAAAAATGCAGAGGCGTTCGTTCTCTGTGGTTGGTCCAACAACCTGGAATGGACTTCCCTTGACTATGCGACACCTCCAAAGCTGTTCTCAATTTCAGAAACTGTTGAAGACTTTTTTCGCTTGAAAAAAAGCTACCGGTAGCGCCTTGAGAAGGTACCTTGAAGATGCGCTATATAATTTATGATTTATTGCTTTATTGATGTCTTAATACGGCCCTGGATGATGATGATTTTGACGATGATGATGGTGATGGTGACGACGATGATTATGATAATGATGATGACACTGATCATATTGGCTATACTCACAATCACGACGATAATGAAGTTGATGATGAAAATAAATACGACGATGGTTATGAAAAAGAATTCCACAATGGGAATGATTGCGGAGCCTATGATGATGACGATGATGATTATTATAATGATGATTATGATGATGACAACGACATCCATGCCCAGACCCTTCCCTGTTCGCCGTAACGTGCTTTAGCGATTTTCGCAAGACGGTCGGTCGTTGGTTGTCTCACAAAATCTTAGTTTCAAGAGGCGAGGGAGGTGTAAATTAGGCACCATTATTGGGAGATGCTCCACGAGAAGATATAAGAAAACTATTTGACTGTAAAAAGATTTGCAAACCGTTTCAGTAAGTATGTGCGGATAAGTAAGTCAGAAAGAAACCTCTTGTCTAGTCGCATCTGCCTCACTAAAAGTGATATAACTTTCGTTCTGTTTGAAATATTTTTTGTGATTTGACCATTGCATGCAAGTATGAATTGCCTTTAAGACTGTAAAGTTTCATTTACAAATTTCTATGTTTTGCCAAGATGACGGCTAAAAACCGTAGGGGATTACTTTTTTGGCGCACCCTGTATATATAAAAATGAGATCACAATGACTGTTGAAATCTCATTTATAAAAAAAATGGTGACATGTAGGCCTATACATTACGTACTGCGGGTCTCTTTGGCCTGTGATGTCATAGTAATACGGTTCTAGACATTAAATAGCCTATAAGCTTATAAATAGGGCCCATGCAAGACTCCGCACGGTGATTTCAATTATAGTCTGCAGGTGATCTTTCTTGGATCAAGTGGATATAGCGTAGGCTAATCTCTATGGGCCCCGCAGTGTGGTCTATACGCTGACAAGTTGCTCCCACCCTCCCTCCCTTCCACCTTTCTTCCCTCCTCCAACAAACAAAGCATGCATTCTGAATGTCTTCGAATTTTAGTGTAATCTGAATCAGGTGCTTCTGAAATGCTCACGATGTGAGAAACTCCATAGTAGGCTAAGTAATCCCCATGCTCGTGCCTGTCTAAATATGGCCCTATTCACAAATTATATATAAATGAGACCAGAATGATAGTTGAAATCTCATCTATATAAAAAAATTCATGGTGACATACCTTCATTATTGCGGGCTTCTATGGCCTGCAATGTCATTGTAATACGGCCCAAACAAAGCATGCATTCTGCATGTCTTCGAATTTTTCAACGTTGGTTGATATCCAGGAGATGACAAATGAATTTCCGGTTTCAAGTGATAAAGGTTGACAGAAGGACAGCTGAAAAAATGTTTGGCAAGAATCGCAACCTCTTGTGAAAATTGTGACTAAATAATGAGGTTCAATAGCTAGACCTACTATTCTTAATTACTAAGAGCATCCCTTGACCTGACCAATGCAAATAAACTGGTCTGCCAATTAGGCTACAGATGGCTGAATAAATAATTCATTTTGATAGTCGGAAAACGGTTGTCTAATTTTCACATTTAGGCCCATATTATTTTAATTAAATGTGGCTCAAATGAAAAAAGAACGGATTTTGAGCAGCTGACTAATCTGAAGTGTTTCAATTCTGTCTGTCATACAAAACTGTGCAATAAACTAAAAAATGCAGAAGTTCAATAGGCCTAAGCCAAAGGTTATTGAATATGGTTGTAAAAAAATAATGTATTCAGTCATTAAAATTTTATACTTCATGGGGTCCTTATACAATGGTAAGATTAACATATTTGAAGGAAATGTATTGTGATTAATTTGCAGTTAATTGCGTTTAAAAAAATTAATCGTGCGATTCATTTCGATTAAAATTTTTAATCGAACAACAGCCCTAATAAAAAAATAAAAAATTAATTGTTCAAAAGGCTCTAAACTACTTATTATATAACCTTGATATGTATTTATATTCTGCATAACTCCCCGCTATTTGCACTCTGCGCCAGCCTCAATCCTGGACAAATGAGTAATGAAATGCAGATATTCTACAATAATCAATGCATCGAAGTCATTTACTGACGAAAATATTGGTTACTGGCTATAAAAGAGTATTGTCGTTAATAACTAAATTGAAATCTTAGCAAAGTCCGTTAGGCTTAAGTGCTCGAGGAATAAATCGTCTTTGTAATGAATTCCTTAGCATCAGTTGCGGCATTCAGTTGAGACGAAATTTTAGTTGAAATAAAGTACAGATAATACGAGCAGAGGTGCTCGTCAAAATCACATTCTTAATTTCCAACACCAGTCAATTTATTCGTTGACGGCAGGATGCGACGCAGTGCCGCGCCGTGAACAATACGGTAGCATCACTGTATGCCTAATATGATCACTGTCCGTTAAGCGACGGCAGCTTGCAGCGTGAACGCCGCGTCGTTGCTGGTCACTACTCGAATCAGCGGCAAGGTGGCGCCACTTACTGGACTCAAGTCCCGTTATATATAGCAAAAAAAAATTACGGGGACAATTTTTCAAAAACACTAAATTTGGACGAATCAAGGCGTTTTAAGTCTTTTTAAGGTAAAAATTTTAGGTGGGCCGAAGTCAGGCCAACCTAAAATATTTGGCCCATTTAAGGTGGGTAAGAAACCGGTTATGGCCCACCTAAGTAGCAAACATAAGACTATATATATATATATATATATATATATATATATATATATATATATGCATATGTCACCATAATTACATATGCCTATAATTCTTTATATACAAATGAGCACATGTACACATGTGCCCACATATGTATTGTCATTATGTACACTTATGTATTATTATCATTAATTTAGACATTTCATGAAGTTCACATGACATAAAATCTAGGCCTATTTAGTTTGATTAACATCAATTCTTATGAGTTCTCATTTCATAAAGTTCACGTGACACAACATCTACTTATTTAGATCAACATCAATTCGTATCATTTCTCATAATCTCATATTTGCAAGCAATTTTCAATGTTCATATTTCACGAATAAAGTTACAAGCAGATAAGATATTCAACATTAATATGAAAATCAAAGTATTCACTCTTCAGCCATCATTTAGCAGCTTAAACAATAATATCAAGACCATTTTATTCAATGCCTGTTTCATCTATTACAGAATTATTCAAAAATTTTATCAATCCCCACACACACATATACACACGCACATACGCATGCACACACACAAACATAATCATATCAATTTAATAATGCAATAAAAAAATTCAAGGATAAAAGAAAACTTATGAAACATTTTTTTTTAAAATGATCTTTGTGAAATTGAAGCAAAACCATCTAAATTTATAATTCACATACATTTCACATTACACACAAGCCAATTATTATGTAACATTCTATGAACAGTCTTTACAGACATCTCCACTCTATAACCTAACTAACCACAGTTATCGCTGACAAATTGCATTTCCAATTCAGTTCAAGGCCAATTACCTGAGGCATTTAGTGATCAATGTGTTAGCAGATTATACATTTCTTAAATATAATATTTAATATAAATATATATACTTTTTACATAATTTTTCCATTAGTTATAGTCATTAGTATATTATAAGCTTCAAGATAAATATCTTGAATAGAAAATATACTTTTAACAGTGCATTCTACTTTTTTGTCCGCACATTTTTTAAGTAGTAAAACTGATATGTCATTCTTCTTGCAAGCAAACAGCGTATGTTCGATTGTTTCTGGCACTTGACATTCAGAGCACAGGTCTGTTGTGCTTTTACCTATCACTTTCAACCAGTTGTTATTAAGGACATGCCCCATTCTAAGTCTGGTAATTTGAACTTCTCGTTTCCTTATAGAATCCATAAATTTTATATCAGTGGATACCAAAGGCTGGATAGATTTGTAAAATCTCCCTTTTCCTTCATTATCATATTCATTTTGCCATATATTAATAACATATTTCTTTATTAATGAATAGATTTCCATCAATTCGAGATAATTTGTTGAGTTAATCTCCGGTATCTCTTGTCCTTTCTTTGCTAGGGTGTCTGCCATTTCATTTCCAGATAATCCAATATGGCTAGGGATCCATGCTATGACTATACTACTATTTTTAAGTTTATTAATATTATCTATAAATTCCAGAAATAAATTAGGCCGTGAACTAGACTTATTTTCTTTTATAGATGTGGCTACACTTAGGGAATCAGTATAAATAATATACTTATTTGTACTGTCATTCACATTTTCACTTTGAATAATCCATTTTATCGCTTCAATAATGGCTGTTAATTCAGCAGAATAAATGGAGGAATTATCTGCTAGTCTATAAACATTGTGAGAATTCACAGAGGGAATATAGAAAGCTGCAGACACTACATTTTCAAATTTAGATCCATCTGTATAAATTGACGTGTGATCATTGTATTTATCAATTAATTGTAATGACAAAGAAGACATAATATTAGGAGAATCCGTCTTTTTGTTTATATGTTTTTTCAAGACTGGCAGCCGACTCCATGATGTTGTACGTTCCACCACAGTCGCGCGAATGCTTTATTCTTCACCAGCATGGTGGGGTTTTGCAAATGAGGGTCAGAGAAGTCGCCTGTCCGCTATTATTAGAAAGTTGGTGCGACAAGGTTTTTTGCCCAGTAACACTCCTACTTTTGACATGTTATGTTCTAAAGCAGATGTATCCCTCTTTACTTCTATCCTTTGTGACCCCGGTCATGTCCTCCATTATCTTCTTCCACCTGAACGTGTAACTGGTTACTCCCTTAGGCCCCGTTCACATAATCTAGAAATACCACGATGTGATTCGTTGATTGGAAAGGGATTTATCACGAGAATGCTATATAGTTAACTTTTGACGATAATAGTTTAGTAATTATATTATAATTTAACTTGTGATTTTAATTTGCACGTTTCTATTACCTATTATTACTTCGATGTTTTATAATGATGTTTTGTGTCCCATTGTGCGTTTGCAAGTGGAGTAATAAAGAAAATACTTACTTACTTACTTAACTTTAAAGACACTTTGTGATATTAAGGATTATTAGAGCATCACCCTCCTTTTTCGTCTAGAAACTGACACTGTCTGGAACGAAGGCACTGCAGCTAAGAAGGGAAATTTAAAACATCAACCACATAAGTATTTGTAGACATAAACAATCGTTTTTCTTTTACAATGAGAAGTGGCAATTATGATGGATAAAACTATGGGATACAATGCTTACAGTATGCCACTCGAATCTCGTAGGACCCCATGGATTTTGGTTCTTCCTTTATTCCCTAGTTGGCATCTAAAATACATCGAGCGTTTCTTCTTTTCGTTCGGCCAAATCAGCATCTGAAGTGCATCGGGCATTGGCATTGCATGGCTACAACTTTGTTCTTTGTGTCTTCGGTAATTTGCATTCTTATACCGCATCCAGGTTTCATGAAATGGTTTTAGATCACCAAACCAGACAACCAATAAGTGCTATTCCAGGTCAAGGAAGACTGAGGAGAGCAATTCAAAACATCGCTTTCGATTTTATCTCTACGACACCTTTCTAAAATGTAAATTTCAACCATAAATAAATAAATTCAACATGCAAAATAATATTCTTTCGGCATTCAACCTCGCAAACCATTGCAATAACGTGTGACAGTAACTGTTATGTAAGGCAATATGAATGAGTAAATCGTAAAAGGATAATGAAATGTGAAGTTTTAAAGTAAATGAAAAAGTCAATTCAAGCAGTAAATTCAGTTGATCACTTCAAAGTATAGTTGACAAATTCTAGAAAAGATCGAGATATAATTGAACAAGTTAGAAACACGTTCGAAGAGTTCACATTTCATTCTGCTCATCTAATCCATATCATCACTGTCATTGGGAAGACGACATGGCAAAGGAGAGGACTTGCCGCCCGCCCTCATATATCATAATTATACACCCATCAGTTATCTTTCTTTTGACTTTCAGCTTCGAGCCCATTTTTTTTGTGCATAAAAAGATTGCTTAGCTTTACAGATAATATTATCAATGTGTGCAGAAAACCCCAATTTATATGAAAGCATGATGCCAAGAACCTTAACTGCATCGACTCATTACCATTACCATTACTATCTGTCTCTTACTCTCTTAAGTCATCTTACGCTGTGCTATTGACACCACTTTTAAATTTGTAATTTGCTATAAATGACGCCGTTCATAAATTGATACTTGAATGAAGAAGATTAGATCAGACACCTCTTTTAGTTGTTTCATTCAGGCTACAAATGTCGCCTCTGGAAAAATATAATCGATGATTTTCCGGATCATTGCAGTCGTGTGGTGCCAAAGTGGGAACGAATTGTGAAAAAGCATGAAATTTGGTACATAGGCTACCCAGTTAAGCGTCATTTGCTGTAGAAATACTCCCAGAACCAACCGCACATAACTTATTACACACATTTTTTAGAGTCGCCAAACTCAAAAACCCAAAAAGCGTCACTCACATATCTTTTTAGCTAATCTTAATTATGTTAAACCCGTTGTAATGGTCATAATTCAATATCTATGTTTCCACCGATGCAAAAGCATGCTCTGAAACACGTAATGATCAACAATCAGCCAAATGATTGAGATGACCACGAGATCAAGTATACTTATGGGAATGAAACGGTGCCAAACCAAAGTGTTCAATAACGTGAATTGTAGTAATTATCATGATACAAAATGGCGAATAAAGGTATTTGCATGCAGTTATAGAGATGAGGCACGTGGGTAACTCCGACACAGTTGGAACTCTGCCAGTGTCAGTCCCAACCCTAGGTGAAAGAGGAGGACGTCGCTGATGGCCTGCACTCGCACAAGAAGGAGGAAGTCGAAAATGATAAAACAGCGGAAATTCGATAAAACAACAATCAGGCGTAAATTTTCTGATTGTCGTTTTTTCTCATATATAAGTAAACAACATCATATATCACTTGAATAGTATTTCGATTTAATAGTATTTGTCCTCTTTCGCAACATATGTAAGCATTTTGTATGACAAATGCACATTTTTTTGGATACTTTAGAAGAGGTGTATAAAGCACCGGCTAAGTAGTTATTACTGCGAGTTTCAGTCAAACTCTGTGTGATAGGAAGCATTATTTTTAATTCGCCGTTTTAGTTATAAGGAGTTGTCTCAAACTTCTTTGTCCCAATATAGAAACCTTTTTATTGTGCTACCAATACGCTATAAAAATCGTGGCAATTAAATATGATGAGGTTTAGTAAAATCTTTAAACTTTAAATAATATTCGCATCCACATACAACGTAGATTGATGCAATGTGAAATTGAATTTCCATAATAACTTAAATAATTAATTCTGGTGTTGTTGTTGTTTTGAGAAAAATAGCGCCAACATCCGATTGACTTTTTAAAACGGTGTGCTCTCAGTTAGAGCGCCATATTTTGCCCTTAAAAACCTTTCAAATCCGATGCATATGGAAACTATATATGCACAACGTTGGAGAGCTGACGCTAGACACCTCCAAGAACATATCTACCATCATTATAAATAATTTTTTAATTCGCTGGTCATAGAATTCGACGACTCAATACGGTGTCGATTTAGAATAACGGTTATAAACAGCTGGAAATTTCAGTATAATATACATTTTGCTTCTTATGCTTTTGGTTTAAGAGACCTGTAAAAAAGCGATAACTGGCCTAGTCAGCTACACCGGTAAGCGGGAGCGGCACTCGTCTGTTGGTTACAACGGACTGCGGTTCAAGCCCCGGGCTGGCAGTTGACATTTAGAGATTTAGATATCTCGGGCTAGCACGCATGGGACGCGGTGGTGCAAGCTGCTGCGGAGCGACCTTGGGCAAGTTGCTTACCCATCATTGTCTGTGGGGAAGGCAACGGGAAATCACCTCACTCATCTCATCCCATCCGTCGGGCAAAGAAACATCATCATCATCATCGTCATCATCATCATCATCATCATCATCATCATCATCATCATCATCATCATCATCATCATCATCATCATCATCATCATCATCAAAAAACTGATGTCTAAAAAGACTCCACTTTTACCCAAACCCCGACGATAAAAAATGTCAGGGTTAGATTCTGGCCTCGCGTCTTTCGTTCTTATTAATTTCATTTTTTTAATATGCAAAATGCAATCCCATTATTTGTAAGTTTATCCCATTAAATTGATCCCATCATTCTCCTCAAAATGTATGCAAATGAGCTCATGAAGAAGCTGATGCCTTCCGCATGGCTTTCGAATTGTAATTACGGTCAATTTAAATATATAAGCTGATATAACCCATAAACCATAAACCATCGTTTCACATTGCTGGGGAAATTACAAAGCGTCTTTTAAAGTCGATTTTTCAAAGCTCTTAAATGTATTGCGTGGTCACTTGGTTCAATGTTACGTTGTTCAGTGCAAACTTTGTAGAAATAAACTTATGTGCAAGTTTCTTGTATTATTTTGTTCACCCAAAAATGTTTTGAACGTTGCAACTGAGACGTGACCAATACGCTGGTGCTCCCATTGCACGTGTGCGCCATGCACAAGGACTTGTCCTGTCTGCTATCATTGTCGTGCATTTCGTTAAAAGATCTTAACAGGAACTTTAGATCTGAGGTAAAAAAAAGATCTCTTCACAATGTTACCTGCTGAACATACTGAGTCTCAATTCCAAGTGGAACATTCTGAGTTTCTATTCCATTATTTCAATGCTAGAATCATGTTAAGACGGCTTCATTAAGTTCATGTTTTTGTTAATTTGCTTTCATTCTGATCAAACTATCGTCGTTATTCTTGTCTGAACATAATCTATGCTTTTAGTTGAGTTTATTCTGTCGTTTTCGTGTAGTAAAGGCTTTGACTTGTCACTATGGTATCGAAAGTATTGAACAGATGTTTAAAAACTACTCAAATTTCTCATGATTGTGGAAACCTGTTAATGTGTACTTTAATCTTGTTTTTAATTTCAATGACTAATGTCAGCAAGGCAGTTCTTTGTTAGGTTCTGTCAAGATTTACGCTTTAATTATAAAACCGAAAAATCAAGTGATAAAATGTCTAGTTGTGAAATGGAATGAATCAAGGGTCACAGCAACTGTTTCAGCCTAGGAAGTCCCAACCCATTATTTATCGTTAGTTTAGAGTAACTTAAAAATGCTCATGACGATTACGATGACGGTGATGCTGATGGTGATGATGAAAATAAAAAATCAGTAATAATATTTATATTCCTATCGTTATTGACGTCGAAATCACCGTCACGGTGATTTCGATGTCAATAACGATAGGAATATAAATATTATTACTGATTTTTATTAACTGACGGTGACGTGGTAAAGTTTTGTTTCGACTGTTTCAGGTGATAGAACGAATCTCTCTTGCACACCCATTTAACATGATTAGCCACTCTATAAAGAAGTGTAGTTCACTATTTTGATTGTTTATAGACGAAAAGGGTGTTTTTGCGTAAATACCATTATAATGATCAGTCTATCTATCGCCTGTGAAAATATTTCTTATGCATGCGATCTGCTGGCATGAATGCAAATTGGGAAGTTTGCAGCTTTTGCTTAACTACCACACGATAGATAGTTTGGTCTGTCACCACTGCTGATATATAATGTAACCACAGCTATGTTATGAGGACGACTTCTAACCCTTGGTTTGCTGGCTTGCCACAGAGCAGTATCATTCAACTCCATGCGGTCATCATTGCTGTTGCTCGCCTGGTCCTGCGATTGAAAAATTCGACCACATTTCAATCGCGATCAGAGACCAGCTTCGGTGGCTTGGCATAGGTGACCGCATCAATTTCAAAGTTTAAAGTGACATCGCATTAAATTAGATCAAGTGGCGTCTATGAGTTGGCAAGTTTTCGACCACGGCAGTTTCACGCTGTTGTCAGAAATTACGATGCCTACCTGAAGCCACATAACACTGTCCTATTCCAATTAGACAACCTTTCTATTCGGATTATTTGACCATCACCTGAAATCCATAAATATCAGGAGCCGGTTATGTGGTGCAGATTCTGTTGTCAGTTTCGACAACTTGAGAAAAGAGATGGAATTTATGTTGCACCATAAATTCCATCTCTACTTGTGGCCCATCCGGCTGGGTTCTACAAGTCTCTCAAGTCCTTTTTCTTTGCTCGTGGTTGGGCTTGGAGCGCCTCTGAGTAGTTTCTTGAAGGGGCGCTATATAAATGCTATGAATGAATGAATGAATGAAGATTTTAGGGGAAAAGAAAGAGAGGAAGACCAAGGCAGATGATGCTGGGATGGATGATGTCTGAAGGATACAGCGCACTGAAGAGGAAGGCACAGCGAAGAGAAGAATGGCGTCATTGGAAGTTGGAACTGCCGAGGGGCAGAGAACATAAAGAAGAAGAAGTAGAAGAAGAACATAGCTTCCTATGTTGAAACAGCGGAAAGATCACGAAACAAGAGTATATGCAATGTAAACAAGCCACGTAAACAAGCACGTCATTTTGTCTCCAGCAAACATTTCTTCATATTCAACACTTTCCTTACCCCAAGATATTTCAGCAGAAACCACGTGATCCAGACGCCTGCTATCTCCCTTGAACCTCGTCCGGGGGCGTAGAGTAATGGATAACACGCTGGCGTAGAGTGCGAGAGGTAGTGAGTTCGAGCCCCCGTTGATCGGATATACTTTGTAGGCTGCTATTAGCGCCACGTATTGCAGGCTGTCTGCTCAGTTGGTATACAGTCAAGATTTGTGTATTTTGTGATCTCCGTTCTTGTGAATTGTTTAACCCTCGGAGGCTAACCTGGAGTGTTTTTTTCACCCCACTGTCAGTATTTGCCCTTAATTTTTTTACTGCTTTGAAATTTTACCATGCGCTTTTGTGTATCTGTTCATAGATGATTTTTGTTTAATTCCACATTTTTTTTTATGGAATGCATGGTCACGGGACTGACGTCAGATAATGTCCATGGTTATTAATAATTTATTTGTGTTGAAGAGGTTTTGACGGTTATCTGCAGCCAATGCAGCTAAACTGATGCCAGAATTGATATAAATGTATTGAAAATGATGATAGTGATGATGATAATGAAGAGTTTGTTGATTGTAATGATGTCTCGGCGCTAGATGATGTTGAAATCGATGATGTCATGGACCTGCTCTATGTGTTGCAACTTTGTATGTGCAAGGCATGCAACAAAGCGTTCCTTGCGTACAGATGACCGTAGACTCGATGATTATGCTAATATTTTAACTCAGTTAGGTTTCATAGTTTGTCAATTCCATGCTGAACTTGAATTAAGTGTCTTTTTTTTATCAAACATGGTCTAATTTTATACCATAGACCTCAAATGGTGTGGGGTGAAAAATATACCCCAGGTTATCCAATATGTGATTTTTTTATAGGTTAGCCTCCGAGGGTTAAATTGCATAATTGTACATTGTAACCGGTTGCGGTCTGTTAACCGATTTGTTGAATAAAGAGAATATTATTAAATATAGTTCGTTCGGGTTATTAAACCCTCATCCAGCAATGCACTTAAAACAAGTGAAGATCACGAGTATTTATATTAGCAATGTAAAAGTTTAAAAAAGTGTTTAAGAGAATCTGTTAATTGCTACAGAACTATCGTTCCAACTCCATTTTTCATATATCACCTTTCTATTTTTTCCTCTCAATTCCACATTCAATCTATATCGAAATATCTCCTTCCTCATATTGACTTAGGATTGACACTTCTCGTACACGGGTGTATATCTATTCAACGCTCGTGAATAAGCCGGTGCCCTTTTTTAAGGATTTAGATTTTTTTATATTCTTTACGATTTCTTCGTCTCCGTCTGTGTCTGTCTGTCTATCACTCTGTATCTCTTAGTCATTGACCATAATTTTATGATCTCTGCCACTCTGTTGATGGATGGATCCGATTTGCCCTGGACAGAAATTTGCTCGGCATATTACAGCACTTAAGAGCAAGGTACTAGACCAGTTTTTTTATACATATTCTGTCCGTGTCTGTCTCTTTATATACATCCGTCTCTCTGTCGGTCTCTCTATCTGTCTGCCTGCCTCTCCCTGTCTGTCTGTCTGTCTGTCTGTCTGTCTGTCTGTCTGTCTGTCTCTCTCTCTCTCTCTCTCTCTCTCTCTCTCTCTCTCTCTCTCTCTCTCTCTCTCTCTCTCTGCCTCTGTTTCTGTCTCTCATCTCCCCGTCCATCCGTGCGCATCACGTGACCGAAAAACATCAGCTTCTGTTTGATGATCCTCTGCAGCAACGACATATCCCCTTTTAGTTGACCTATGTCATGGAGCATAGATTCATTTGTTCTCCCCTTTCTCTGCACGATATTCCCAGCAGCCTTCTCCATATCCACATTTCACACGCAGCAATGTTGTCATCCAACGCCTTCGTCTTCGTCCACGTCTCGCTTCCATATAGCACTATGGGGAAAATCATTGTTTTGACAAGTCTCGTCTTTGTCTGTAAGCTCAGCTTCTGTTTGATGATCCTCTGCAGCAACATAATAAAAAGTGGGGAACTTAACTAATGCAGTTGGAATACGTCATAAGTCACAAATAGCAAACATTGGTCAGTAACAAAATGAAGCTCAAATAGATCTAGGCACTCAGTCACTGGTTGCCCTCTGCTATATGCCAGTCCCATGTATGTGTAAAGGAGGAGGGCGTCGCTAATGATATCTGTTATCAGACATTGACGTTAAACTTAAACTATATTGCAGATGCTAGATTTACACAGATCATACACAGCCTGTTATCTTTGCGTATTAATTTATAAATAAATCACTTAAAAGAGGTGCTCAAAATGATAATGTATCAATTCACTGTTTACAATAACTTCGCAAAATCGTTACAGTGATAAAAAAAAATATAGCAATCATGGAATATCTTGCAACAGCAATAAAGTATATAACAGCTTAGTGCTTAGTATAATAGTATAAATGAATGCCTGAACTTTTGAAAACAGTGGCTTTACAGACCGACTGTGGCGATTTAAGACGATCTGTTGCTCCATCCGTTTTTACCACAGTTGTACATGCATTCGTCTGCACTCGTCTGGATCACTGTAACTCACTCCTCGTGGGTCTCTCAAAGATTTCACGCTCCTTGCAGTTTTAAATGATGCGGCTAGACTCTTAATCACGTCTTCCTCGGTTCTCCCATTATTATTTTCACTCATATAGCACTGGATCCAAAACACTAGGTCTCAAACTCCCATGTACGCTCACACTAAGATGGATGGATGAATCCGATTTGACCAGGGTCTATGACAACAGAGGCCGTTGCCCTGGACAGAAATTTGTTTGGCATATTACAGCACTTTTTGTATGATTGTATTCTTCATATTGGTCTCGTCCCTAAATATCTCTCCTACTATTTGAATAAGCCTCTCTCAATGACTTCTGTTCGAATATATTTGCTGTGGGATGCGTGGATTCAGGCATTCATTTCCATTTTACATTTGTTATGAGAGTAACCTCTGCTACGGGATAAACTCATTTCAGGACTCTTCCCTGCATACCCACGGTCTCTCGTGACAGCGTCTCACAAACTGGTAGACGAATTGTTATTGCGAAGATTACTATTGTCGCATCTTTCCCCCTAATTTTGGACTAGCATAACCGGCAACTACCAGCACTCAGCATAAAACCTGAATTTCACGATCACATAGTCAGGCAAGCATCCATTTAAACGGTGTCTTAATAATGTTAGAAAGCTGATCACATTCATTAACTTTTGTTTGTCAGCATTATTAATGCAGAATTAACTCACTAAAAAGGTGTTCAATTACGATAATGATTATTATTGACTCACAGCAACTCTTTTGGGTCTCCTGGGTATGCCAACATGTTTGCTACTCTCATGTAAGTACGAAATTTTACGAATTGGTTGCCGAATAAGATGTTATTTTATGTTGTTATCATTAATATTGACTTCTTATATAGCGCACCTTAAAGGTAAGCTGCTCAGAAGCGCTCCCAGTCCAACAACGGCTAAATAATGCAGTTTTTAAGCGAGAAAGAAACATAGCGGTGTGATCTCTAAGCACCAGGCAGAGAGCAACAGGGAGCCCATTCCAGGTTCCAGGGCCAGCCACTGAGAAAGAGCGTCGCTTCATTAGAGCAGTTCGAGAACGAGGGGTCAAGAGTTCAGCTTGATCAGCTGATCGGAGGTCAGATCGCCGCTGGAGACCAGAGGTGGGACAGCAGAGTTCCTGTAGGTGCATGGATGCAAGACCCTCCATGCAGCGCCAGATCAGTGCAGAAACCCTATAAGTGGGATTCAATGGCCGCACTTTCGCGCTCTCGCCACCATCTCTTAACGATAATTTGTTTGTAGTACAGTGGATCCGATTTGACCAGGGTCTATGACAACAGAGGCCGTTACCCTGGACAGAAAT
This sequence comes from Lumbricus terrestris, assembly GCA_949752735.1. Lineage (NCBI taxonomy): Eukaryota > Metazoa > Annelida > Clitellata > Crassiclitellata > Lumbricidae > Lumbricus > Lumbricus terrestris. The sequence continues at coordinate 6,410,265 of OX457047.1, read as the reverse complement.
TTGCTCGGCATATTACAGCACTTATGAGCAAGAGTACAGAGAAGTCTATGATCTATATATAGTCTATAGTCCTTCACTCGCAATTGCTCAGCACTTCGGCGTGAAACTCCGATGCAGTGTCCGCGCTGTAGCCGTGAGCGATTCTTAGTAGCTAGCCTGAAGGGCACTATAATAAGTGTAAGTAAATGCATAAAAAGGGAACGTGCTCGGCCATAAAGGGTTAAGAGTATTCGATACATGCGGTCGATCCTTATTTACCAGTCCGTCCAACCGTCCGTCCGTCCGTCCGTCCGTCCATCCGTCCGTCCGTCCAACCGTCCATCCATGCATTATTTCATTTATCTTTCCATCCAGTTTTCCATTTATCCTTCCATTCCTCTATCAAAAAATCCATCATTCTATCCATCTATCCAACCTCCATCCATCCATTAATCCATTTGTCCACTTTTCCAAATTCGGTTTAATCCATTTATGACTCGTTACTTACAGATGACTGAAAATATTTTATTGGGCCAATTATTGTTCTTAACTTTGACTTCGTGATAATGACCACACACAGAAGTATTCGGCATATGCCGCACTTCGTAGTTTACTTAATTTAAGTGTAGAGCAGCCTAAATATAAGAGAAAGTGATAACATTTTAAAAGGTGTTTCAAAGCACTACATAATTACAGTCTGTTCAATAATCCTTCTTTCATGGCGATCTCCCAACGACCTCTTATAAATAAATAAATAAATAAATAAATAAGTAAATAAATAAATAAATAAATATATATATATAATTATATGACGTTAAAACAGCGGAAAGAGTATAGCATAAAATAGTGTAGGGAAAGCCGTGGTGAGTCACCACGGCTGTTTTTAAGGAATTTTTAGAACTGCACAACCCCTTCTTTACCTTCCAATCCTCCATGGTAAATTACTTTCAATCTGATGACAATGAACTTCGTTGCTAGTTTTAACTGCACAGAACTTGTGACAGAAGTGCTTCTACAACTGCACACATCCATTTAGAGCTGCACATTTTGTGTAGAACTGCACGTTAAAAAAAGCCCTGCCGTGGTCTGCGGTGCAATGTAAACAGCCACGTCATCATGCACTTAATTTCGTCTTCTGCAAACTTTTTTCTTATTCAACACTTTCATTACCCCGAGATATTTCAGCTGCACAACTTATGTACCGTACTTACTTACGAGACTGCTATTATCAGCTGCGCCAGCTTCGCACTGTCATCCGTTCCCTTACGTCTGCTGCTACTCTTACTTTAGTGCATTCCTTTGTTACATCTCGCATCGACTATTGCTCTTCGCTCTACACTGGCCTCCCATCCAGCAGATTGACTTGTCTTGACCGGGTGTTGCGCTCTGCTGCGCGCCTAATTGGGAAAATCCCTAAATATGGTCATGTCTCAAACTACATGCTTGAGCTACTTAACTGGCTCCCTATTCGCCAGCGTAATGAGTTCAGGGTAGCTGCATTGGTATGGCGATGTTGTCAGGGCCTCGCCCCAATTTACCTCAGAGAGCTATGCAGCTTTACATTGGGTATCCAAGGACGTCGTCAGCTACGCTCTGCTGATAAGGGAGTCCTCTTAGTTCCTTTTGCTCGTACTACTACCATGAAGAATCGAGCCTTTTCTGTGGTTGGACCAGTGGTCTGGAATGACCTACCTTTTGAGCTACGCCTACACCCTGGGACTCTGCCAGGATCCTTCCTTACTAAACTTAAAACTGTTCTTTGTGGGCGCGCTGGAGTCGGGAGTGCCTCTGAATAGTTTTTCTTTAAGGAGCGCTATATAAATGTCCGAATGAATGAACATTTGACCACATTTTATTATGTAAAAGAACTTTTCACTACATACCTTTCTTAGTCTTCTTTTTGTCCCATAAAAATAATGAGATCCGTACTAGCTATTGTTGAGACAGTTGTTGTCCTAATCGTGGATTTCATGATATTCATATCTTTAAGGAAGAAACTACAAATTATCTGAATACTTACATTACTTCAAGTTCCACAGGCAGGAGCTCCGCAAAAGGTGTTCAATACCAACCACCTCGCATGTGTTCAATTTATTAATTTAATTTTTATTTCGCGCTGCAATTCAGGATCGGTGGAAGAAAGTTTCGAACCCTCTCTGCAACTGCAACTGTAACTAGGCGTATAACTCTGACACATCATAAACAAGCTGCGTTTTACCTTTATATAGCATTTATAGAAAACATTTCAAATGTGTTTAAGTCGACCGGTCTAACATGGGGCAATAATCCAAGGAGGGGAGTTAAGAGTCCTGAAGAGCCAGACAGCAAATCATCTCTAATATGCAAATGAACAGCTCGCTTAAATTCGATCATAACAATCGTCGTCGTCTTCATCGTCACCGTCACCGTCACCGTCACCGTCACCGTCATCGTCATGGGTGGATGGATCCAGATTTGACGAGGGCCTATGACAACAAAGGCCGTTGCCCTCGACACAAATTTGTTTGGCATATTACAGCATTGACGTTGTCATCGTCATCGTCATCACCTTCGTCGTCTTGCATTATCATCAATTATTTAAATCTTATAAACATTCACGTCCCCTGGCGACTGAACGATGAGTAGCCGCTCATTCGGTAGGTGGCGAACGTCGTTTCATACACATTCGACAGATGGCTGGACATCATGCACAGCAAGTGCAACGAATTTTGTTGCAATAGGACTAATCGAAGCCAATTTTAATTACTAACAGAACAGAGAGACATTAGCAGCCTATAAAGCCAGTTTTTGGACTCGGAACTCAGCAGCGCTGAAGATGATGCCAGTGTACTGTACAAATTATAATACAAAGCTCCCCCGGACACCCCAAACGTTGTGTAGGTTGGCGCTAATAATTATTATTTGGGGGCGGTGGGGCTTATCTCAATGCACTTGCTCGTGTCGCAACATGAGGTCGCCTTCCTCTATACTCTAAGCTTGAGACTGACACAACGTTCCTTAAACTGATTCCACACAAGACAAGGAAAGCATATACATAAAAAGTAATTTCCTGCGGTTTTCTTGCCTGTATCTCACACCTACAGTTGCACATTTTTTACTGGATTAAGAGATATCGCTTCTGAGTAATCCATTTTAAGAAGCGCTATATAAATTCTGGAATGCACGGAATAGTAATGGCTAACACGCTGGCCAAGAGTGCGAGAGGTAGTGGGCGGATATGCTTTGTAGGCTGCTATTAGCGCCGTGTAACTTGTAAATGTAAAGCGCAGTGCGTCTTGCAGGCGTTCAATTAAAGAAAAGATTATTTATTATTTATTCATCCTCGCTGCGAGAACTGTCTTTTTGCGACACCTTTTTAAGCGTCTTAAACTTACGATATAAGTAGGTGGTATTGGATGTAATTATTGCACCGTTCCTAAGCACAAGACGTTCATTTCGAAAGTTTCGCAAACTGATTTACACTTTAAAGAAAGCGTGAGAAATGAAACAAGGGTGTGTTGAATGCAGGTGCGTGTATATACACCGCAAGATATTTCGGGCGTAATTTTTCTAACACTCTAATGATATTCTTGTTTCCAGTTGCAAAGATCGATGGGCGGAAGGATGGACGGAAGGATGGATGGAATGTCGTAAATATAAAGAAGGAAAGGAGAGAGACAATCAGACAGATAGGGACAGAGAGAGAGACAGAGATAAAGTATGTATGAGGAGGTCATCTTTCGTATCCAAGTCTTCCTTGAAAGCCAATCTTCGAATCCACCTCAGACCACTGCGTAGCGACCCTGAACAAGTTGCTTGCCCATAATTGTTTGCGAGGAAGACAACGGGAAACCACGTCACTCATTTCGTCATCAAAGGATTAAAGCCAATAAACAAGACAACTCATCTCCTCCTCTTTCCTTATTTAAACTACGTAATCAGCTGTTTATTCTATATCAATCTGGCCAGTGCCAGTGCCAGTCCCAAGCCTGGATAAAGGAGGAGGGTGACGATAATTATCCTCGTTATCACCCGAATACGATAAACTGAGGCTGCTACTAACATCCTAATATATCTCGTCCATGGACTTCAAGACCTTGAATAATGCCAGTCTCAAGCTTAGAGAACAGAGGAGGGCAACATTAATAATCCATGTTACGACACGATGTCGCAAAAAATAGTTAAATTCAAGTCAATCATCTTTCGCAACTGCCATATATATATTTTTTTATTCCAGTCATTGTACGGCGTAAAATGAAGATGCTGACATGGACTGCAAGGATGAAAAATATACTTTTCTGTGGTCGGTCCAGTTGTTTGTAATGGTCTCCTGCAGCAGATACTTCTGCTTACTGGTACACCTTCTGAAGCACATTTTTTAGATTAAGAAATAGTGCTTTGCTTCTGAGTAATTCACTTGCAGAAGCGCTTTATAACTTCTGGAATGTATGAATTTTAGCACAGTCGTCTAGCAACGTGAAAGAAAATTTCGTAGTAGGCTAAACCTCTTTTAACCCTTATAGGGTCACCGGGGGGTAAAAAATACCCCCATCTCGGTTTTTCGCGAAAATTTTCATCACTGAAAATAGTTGAAAAAATCGCTTCTATGACTTTTCCTAATTATGTTTCCTGCACAGAATGCATCCAGTTTCATTATTTATTCATGCACCCAAATAAGGTATAAACTATAAAGTATCAAAATGTACCACGTCCTAGCTATTTTACTCAGGAATTATTTAGCATTATGCATGTTTACACATGAGTGTCTTGATGTTAAAATGTCTCCTTATCAGTATCTGGACATTATAATAGAAATCGTTTTGGTTTCATAAAATTAGGATGAATAAATGAAATTGTCTACAGCAAATCACGCGTAGTTAACAAGTGTAGCATCAAGCCCTATTGCAGCTGTCGAAGTGCGATCTTGTCATGTACACTTGAACGCAATTGTATTGGCAGCAACTGGGCATGAATAGACTGTATGTCCTTTATCTGTCAATTCATGAAACATTTAAACTATTGATAGATCAAGTTATGAAACATTGGAGTATGAATATGGCACATATATATAATGACAGCAATAGTTAAACTGCAGTGTAATCATAGGCTACTAAAAATTTCGACTAGATATGATAATTTCTGGCCGCCATTTTGTCCGCCATTTTGATTTTCGTGCAGTGCCACATATGTGCCAATTCAAGAATCTGGCCACCATTTTATCCCAATTGTGGTTTCCTTGCAGTGCCATGTAAGCGAAATTGGTTCCATCGCATTCCTTGGCCTCAAAAATGCTGATTTAGACCCGGAGATCATGTTTCCATTGCACATATGACTTCACTAATAGCCATTTTAATATTCTGTCCGCCATTTTGTCCGCCATTTTGATTTTTGTGCAGTTCCACATATGTGCCATTGGATCCATTGCATTCCCTCACCTCGAAAATGTTGATTTAGACTCTGAAATCATTTTTCCATTGCATACATAACTTCACTTATACCCATTTAAAATTCTGGCCGCCATTTTGTCCGCCATTTTGATTTTCCTGCAGCGCTGCATATGCAACTTTGGTTCCAATGCATTCCGCGAACCTTCCATAAATAACTTCTTTTAGTTTTATACTTACAAATCGGAGTTTATCATAGGACTCTTGCGAATCACAGTGGGGGTATTTTTTTACCCCCAGGTGACCAAAATCGGTTGAGAAAAATCGTGACCCTATAAGGGTTAAGGTTCTTATCATCCTATAAAATAAATCAGATTCGAAACTATAAATTATTCGAAACCATATTTGCAGATTCTTTCGTCAATGACATGATCTTCATATTTTAAAAAAAATCCGTCTTTATATGTATGTACACTTGTACAGCGCCGTTTCAAGATCTAGCTACTCAGAGGTGCTCCCGACTGCAGCGCGGACAATGCGTAGGGGTTTCACGTCGAAGCGCTGAGCAATATTGCGAGCAAAGGACTTGCCCAAGGTTCCTACGCGGCGACTTGAGGTGGATTCTAACCTGCAACCTTTCGACTGCAAGGCAACGAACATATACCACTACACCACTGCGCCCCACAAAAAATAAATAAAAGGGCGCCTGTCTATTCCATCACAAATAAGACAATTGTTGTTGTTGTTTGTTTCAGCAACCATCTTTTAATCAATTAATTTTATTATTTATTCATTTATTAAATAACTCATTCATTCTAAACAGTGTTTAATAACTAAAGCACAGAGTTACAAAGTCAATGTTGAAATCTCTATAATTTAATCTACCTATCTATCTGTCTAAATATAAATCCATTTTTTTCTGTTCTACTATTTTCCGATATATCCGTCTATCCAAATCAATCGTATAAACACGTAGAGACAAAGAGACAAGTAAACTGGTCAGAAGAACAGTCAGACTGACAGACAGACAGACAAACGGATAAACATACATAAGCAGACAAACAGTCAGACTGACAGACAGACAGACAAACGGATAAACAGACGTGATATGTATTCCACTGGTGAAGAAAATGAACACAATAATGTATAAACACTGAAATGGATTTTGTCGTCTAAGGAAACCAGTTCGTCGCAATTATTCCCCACCGACCCCGCATCTCCCATCGACCCCCGCGACCGCAAACCGGAAGTTCCCGTCGCCAGCGAACGTGCTCGACCATAAAGGGTTAAAAGGTTAAACTCGGTCAAGTATTCGATACATGAAATCGATTCACATCTTAATGGTTTCTTTATTTATCAGTCCGTCCTTTCCGTTCGATAACATTTTCAAAAAGAAACGTAGGTTTCATAATAATCGATATTAAACACCTTCTAAAATGTTATAAATTTGCCTATATATAGTAGTAACGACCAATTTTAGGATGATGATGCTAATGATTCCATTAATTCTGTTCATGAAATGGATAATCGAAACGATATTAATGAGCTGAAACAAGCTATTAAATCTGCAAAAAATAATAAGTCACCAGGTGACGACAAAATACCTTATGAATTATTGAAGCATCTTCATAAGAATGCTCCAAAAATTCTGTTACGTTTCTATAATTTAATCTGGGACGATTTCCCACTGATTGGCATCATACTATTATTTTACCTTTATTGAAATCAAATAAAGACGTTAACAGCAACTCAGTGTAATGTTATGGAAAATAAGCGTTTTCAATGGTTTCTCGAAAAATCATATTATTTCAAGAAATCAATCTGGATTTCGAAAACTTAAAAGCACAACTGATCAAATTAATAAACTTTAGAATACTATCCTTAAAAAACTTTAAAATAAGGAACATGTATTAGCCGTTTTTATTGATTTTGAGAGAGCTCTTGATATGGTACATGTGCCTACTCTTTTAATAACCAATTATTCCCCACCGACCCCGAACATTCCACCTATTCATCCAACCACCTATCCTTCCTTCTATCCAGCGTCTGAGTAGGTACATGAAATCGATTCGCCTCTTAATGGTTTCTCCGTTTGTCCGTCCGCCCGCCCTTCCATCCGCCCGCGTTCCAAATTGCCCACCCACCCGCCCGCTCTCCTATCCGTCCGTCCGTCCGATAACATAATTTTTCAAAAAGAATTTTATTTATGTAAGTCTGAGATACAGGTTTCATTATAGTCGGCATTACACACCTTCTAAACTTTTATCAATTTGCCTATAATTATAATACGGCTAGTGGCTGGGTTTTAGAATGATCATAGACGTTGATATTATTTGAAGTAGTGGAGTTCCTGTTTTTTTCGCATGTTCTCGGCAAGGAGCGACTCTGAGTACCAACCTGAAAGGCGCAATGTATTAATTATGACCGACTGACTGATTGATTGTTTGATTGATTGTTTGATTGAATGATTGATAACTGAAAGTGTTTGAGATGCAGGTTCATATCATCATCATCATCAATATCCCTAGGCACAATGCCCGTAGGAGTCCGACGCCACTCTCTGTCTGAGTCTGTCTCGCGTCATGTTACCCAGCTTCTCACCGGTCCGGTCAGCAGGTCTGCTCCATACCATTAACATCTTGAAGCAGCTGGACCACCTTGTCTGATTGAAGATGAAATTGGGAGAGAGGCATGAAGGACAACCTGGGTCAATGCCCGTATGTGTCCCATGCTCTCTCCTCCAACTCTCTCCACCAGTCTGTCCTGACCAACCCGTGCATGTCTGCTCCACATCATGACACCTTGGAGCACCTGGGCCACTATGTCACTTGTGTCTTGGTTTTTGCGGATTTCAATCGTCTTGGTCTTTTACTGCCAGCGTATCGCCACCCATCTGGCAAACCTTCCTCCTTTTGTCCGGGCTTAGGACCGGCACAGGGACGTTGTTTGTTCCCTGTGGCGGAGGATGGATGCAGTTTAACGTCGTGCCCAGGACATAGGTTCATATAATCGACATTAAACACCTTCTTAATTCTTATCAATCTGCCTATATAAAACGGATAGCCACGTTTAGGATGATCGTTGTTGTGTGCATATTTTGAATTAGTGGAGTTGGAATACGTCGTAAGTCACCAATAGCAGACATTTCACTGCAGGAATAAAAGTAAATGGAAAATTAAGCTCAACTAGGTCGAGGAACTCTGTAACTGCTATGTGCCAGTCCCAAGCATGGATAAAGGAGGAGGGCGTCGCTAATGATTTTTTTTTATCACACAGTGACGTTGACAATAAATTAAAATTATAGGTTAGTTCTATCATTTTGAACTAATGCATTAATTAATCAATGACTTGAAAGAGGTGTTCAAATATTAAAACATAGCAATTCACTGTTTTCCACTACTTTACAATACCTTTTAAAAAGTTTTCTCAGCCAATAAATAGTAATCATGGAATATCATGCAATAGCATCTTTAAAGCAAGTAAGTATAATAGCGTGGTGGTTCGTAAAGTTGAAACGAATGAAAACAGTGATATAACTGAGCCATCAGACAATTTACCGCATTCATCTGTTCTTCTATTGATTACTGTAGCTTCGTTTGCACTCAATGACATCACGACAAATATATACTTCAATGAATGTTGAGTTTCGCACATTACATAAATTAAAATATTATATAATATATATAAACCATAAATTAATAAATTATATAATATATATATTTTATTATATATATATATATATATATATATATATATATATATATATATATATAATATTATTTAAGGTCGGATTTTACAGTCAAGCAATTGCAATTAAGGGTGTCATTCACAATTTGTTTAGGTCAGTAATATTAATTTAAAATTATAACACTAAAAAGAGGTGTTAAATTTGATCATGTGTCCAGCTATATGCTGGAGGCATTACATAGCAGTTACTGGCTTCTTACTCGGCAGCGCATTGAATTTATGATCGCTGCTCTAGTTAGGCAATGACAGTTTGGGATTGCCCCACACTACTTGCAAGAGCTTTGTTGCTCCACTAGTACCCAAAACCACCTTCAAAAATAAATTATGGATATGTTATAATAGAAAAAAACATGAAATTTACACGAAAATAAAACCTAGTTTTATATGTATTATTTTATTTTGAGCACTTCCGGTTGTCGAAAGGCAACTCAATGAGCATAGGAATATAACCCCACATTCCATCTATAGAATGGTATAATCTGTGTCTCTTCATATTGAATGACGGGAAAGATAATGTCGATAATCAGGGGGGTGGTATCCCTCGGGTATATCGGCTATAACGTTTGAATGCTATGGATTATCATCACACATTTTACCTCACAAATGTGTGCAAATGAACCCTCTACAGCTGTCTAAAATGTTAATATTTTATTCCAGACGAAACAAGTAATATTTGATCAAACCTATGGGGTGAATTCCACCTCCCGTTGCTTGCCCGAGGGTTATCCAAAGTTGAACGTCGTCGTATGACATCAAAGGCCGTTCACGCCATTTTACAACCTATATATGAATTTATGACGTTCAAAATACACCATTTAACGTTGTCATAACAATATCATTGTTCGTTGTTTAACAGCAAACTGGTTATAGTTAATAACATCTGGATACATACATAAGCAATATCTTTGCAAGTTCATTTTATGCTGCACATTGCAGCAAGTCACATGCGACAAAAATGTCCAAAGAATTCGTTTGATCAGTGTTCATAGCAATCATTTGAAACTCAATCTGTTTATAAATATAAGTAAAAGTATGCCAAATTCTTTAATAAATTAATCAGATATAATTATGGCATTAACATGCGGTTCCTTTTGCACATTTGATTTACTGTAAGTATTATAAGCTACCAAATGAATTGAGTTTCGCCTCCTTATTTTGAAAGACACATTCTTTTAAAAGGTGTCGAAATTATTCAGCAAAACGTACAATTCAGAAACTTTTGCACGAAAACTTCATTAAAGCGGAAGCAACTCACTAAAAAAGAGGTGTTCCCGAAAATCCGGAGGCAACAGCTGCTGCAGCTCGTCTTCGCAATACTTTGTGTAGACTGTAGAGCATATCTGTTAATAGAAAAGTAAAAAATAACTACATCAAAGAGTAAGACAGCCCTTCAAAAAAGTCCTGCGGTGGTCCGTGAAATTCTAATGAATATCGGTTCTCTTAATAAGTTAAAATAGTTAACAGGATAAACTCAAAGCATATTACCGGAGTTGTGCGAACCAGTTTCGCAATACTGAGACATTCGGCTTCAGGCGGTCATCAATGCTGCCGCTCGTCTGGTCCTGCGATTGAAAAATTCGACCACATTTCAAGCGCGATCCGAGACCAGCTTCGGTGGCTTGACATAGGTGACCACATCAATTTCAAATGTTCAAAGTGACATCGCAATAAAATTAGACAAAATTGAGCCCTGGCGTCTATGAGTTTGTAAGTTTTCGACCACGTCAGTTTCACGCTGTTGTCAGACATTACGATGCCTACCTGAAGCCACATAGCACTGTCATATTCCAATCAGACAGCCTTTCTATTCGGATTATTTGACCATCGCCTGTATGGACAACTTGGAAAAAGAGATGGAATTTATGTAGCGCCACAATAATGCGATCTTTATGGTTTTTCCACTTGTCCGATCCGTCCGTCCATTTATCCATTAATCCAAATTCAGTTTAATCTGGATCTGACTCTTTTTTCGACGGGTGACTGAAATCTATCAATAGGCCAATAATTATTAAACCTAAAGTTTTAACGCCATCCTACGACAATACATTTGAATCACCAATGAAATGAAGCATGACTAAAATTAATTAGAGGACAGTTTATTTATAGAAAACATGCTAAGATTTTAAAAGGTGTTCAAAAACATGCATACAATTACTGTTTACACACCAATCATTCTTTCACGGCTATCTCCCAACGACCGCTTATAATATATAACTAGACATAACTTACTCTATTGAGCTGCCCAGTGACGTTGAAACAGCAGAAAGAGCAGAAAACAAGAGTATAACATAAAATATTATGGGGAAAGGCGTGGTCTGCGGTGCAATGTGAACAAGAGATGCCATCGTCATTTTGTCTCCTGCAAACATTTTCTTCATATTCAACAATTACCTTACCACGATATATTTCAGCAGAAACCACGTGATACAATCTCCCTTGAAACTCGTCCGTAAATTATAGATTTATTAGTTCGTTCTGGTTGTAATAATAAAACACTAAAAAAAACAGAACACTAAAAACAAGCGAAGAGAAAAGAATATTTATAGTAGAAATACGTAACTTTAAAAAGGTGTTGAAGTGAAACTAAATTTTTACTGTAGAACTATCGTTCCGAATCCTTTCTTCTAGCTGACATTTCATTTGTCACCTCAGCCTTTCTATTTCTCCTCCTCAATTCCACCTGCAGTCTAGAACAAAATACCTCCTTCTTCTATATGTCTGTCTCTGTCTGTGTATATCTCTGTATCTCTGACTCTTTGTCTATAATCTTTGGATCTCTGTTTCAATTTTTTATCTGTCCATGTCTGTCTCTTTATATCTCCGTATGTCTGTCTCTCTCTTTCTCTCTCTGTCTGTCTGTCTCTCTGTCGGTCTGCCTGTCTGTTTCTCTGTTTCTGCCTATGTCTCTGTTTGTCTGTCTTTCTTCCTTTGTCTCTGTCTCTTTCTCTGTCTCTGTCTCTGCCTTTGTCTCTGTCTCTGTCTCCACCTGTCTGTCTGTATCTCTCTCTCTTTCTCTGCCTCGATAGCTGTCTCTCTGTCTCTGTATCTCTGTCTGTCTCTGTATTTGCCTCTGTCTGTTTCTCTCTCTTTCTCTGCCTCGGTCTCTGTCTCTCTGTCTCTGTCTGTGTCTCTCTCTATGTGTATGTATACATATCATGTGTCAATTCAATTGCCTGACGGGGTCAGACGAAATTGACAACGCGACCCGGTGCAGATCGCGTCCGACTTAAGGTGAGAATTGACAATAATCGTGTGAGTGGGGCGAGGGATGGGGTCGGGTTGAACAGGAGAAGGAAGTGGTGAGTGTGGTCACTGATCCTACTCCACCTCCTCCTCATCTCGTCTCCTCTTCCATCTCTCCTATGCTTTCCTAAACTTCACATGGTGCTTCGTTGAATTGAATTTTATGCCTGTGACACGAAACGTAGTATCCCACCCTGAAAGCTATCCGGGGGGGGGGGTGAATTAATATATCCCTCTGGATGGAATTAACCTGTCTAGACTATCCGGGGTGGGGGGATGAACCAGTCTATTATCCCCTTTTCTGAAAATGCGTATAATTGAAAAATTGTGCTCTAATCAAAATTTGAAGTGACTCTAATTGTTTTAAGTGTCCTAAGCAATGTTCAGAGAAAGGCAACTCGAATTTATTTATTGAATCATAGTGTTTTTAAGTGTTTTAAAAGTTTTAATTCCTCAAAACGGGTGTCCTCTTAGCATATAAAATATCAATTGCCTCACACGTTAATTTAAACTGTGACACTACAGAGCAATTATGGTTTCAAATGTTCAATGCAAATTATTCTGATTCAAAGTACTAGGTACTCCTTTAAACACCTGCTATAATTAACAACAACAGTTATAAATAATTTCAATTCTGATTTTGACTATTGACTACCTAACATGCTCTTAAGTTTCACATACTTATATTAAACGAAGCATTCTTTTCAAAGGTTTCCAAATAAGACACTGACGTGTAAATAATTAGTTACTTTTGTAAATCAGCATTATGAAGACAATGTAGATCGCTAAAAAGAGGTGTTCGATATATAGGATGGCAATGGCGGTGCGTACACGTTCTCATCAACTCGATGTCCAAGATAAATAATTATCTTCACAATATTTTTAATACTGTCGTTACAGAAAGAAATTGTGTGTAGAACATTATTAATTATCCGAAGTCTAGCGTCATCCTATATGGCAACAGAGTGACTCAATGACCTTGGTGTTACTCTGGACAAGGAAGACCAAGTTAGCTGATGTTGGACTGGAAGATGGACGGAGAAAAAATGGACGAGGATTTAAAGAAATAAAAAACAACAGAATAGACAAGAATGTAGGAAAGGCAGAGCACTAAAGAGGAAGAAGAATCTGAATAACTTCATGTTGCATACCTCATATCTACATATGCTACTGCTTGACAAAGCTGAGAAGTTGAGAGATACTGATAATTCGACATAATGTCATAATCAAAGCACAGCAGGATGCTTGCAAACCTTTATAACAGTTTATAGAAATTGATATAAATTTCGGAAAACATAAATTAAATGAATGTGATCCATTTGCGCTCTAAGGCCGCTGACGGTAACGCAAAATAAGCATATAGAGCAATAAAAATTAAACTTATAATATCCGAACAACACCAATGAGTTGCTCCAGGCAGTCTTAAATGCTGCGGCTAGAACCATAACACGCCTTCATTGGTTCTCCCATTATTATTTCCACTTACATAGATGAAATGTTACACTGGCTAACTGTCGCCTCTCGGGTCCAATGCGAAGTATAATTTTTATTGCATCCAAATCCCAACTTGGTCTTGTCTCTAAATAGCTATCCGACTATTTAAATAAGAGTCTCTCAGCGTCATCTGTTCGAGTGTATTTGCATTGGGATACGTCCCTCCACAAAGAATGGATCTCTCCTCTGCTACGGGATAAACTCACGTCTGGGCTCTTCCCTGCATCTTCACGCTCTCTCTCTCATGACAGTCGAATTATTGCGAAGATTAATATTGTCACATCTTTTCCCGAATTTTGGGCCAGCACCATTCGTCATGATACGCAAATAAAAGCATTCAGCAAAAAACTGAATTTCACGTACACATATTCAGGCAAGCATACATTTAAACGGTGTCTTTATAGTGGTCATTGCTAGGCACACATACATTAATTTGTGTTCGTCAGCTTTATTAATGCAGAATTAACTCACCAGAAAAGGTGTTCAATTACGATAATGATTATTATTGACTCACAGAAACCCTTTTGGGTCTTCTGGGTATGCCAACATGTTTGCCACTCTGATATAAGTACGAAATGATACGAATTGGTTGCCGAATAAATGTTATGTTATTATTATTATTATTGTGGACTTTTTATATAGCGCACCTTCAAGGTAAGCTGCTCAGAAGCGCTCCCAGTCCAACAACGGCTAAATAAGGCAGTTTTTAAGCGAGAAAGAAACATAGTGGTTTGACCTCTAAGCACCAGGCGGAGAGCAACAGGGAGCCCATTTCAGGTTCTAGGGCCAGCCACTGAGAAAGAGCGTCGCCACATTATAGCAGTTTGAGAACGAGGGGTCAAGAGTTCAGCTTGATCAGCTGATTGGAGGTGAGATCGCCGCTGGATACCAGAGGTGGGACAGCAGAGTTCCATCTCTTAACGATAATTTTTTGTAATACAGAGAAGTCTATGATCTATATAATTTATAGTCTACACTCGCAATTGCTCAGCACTTCGGCGTGAAACTCCGATGCAGTGTCAACGCTGTAGCCGTGAGCGATTCTGAGTAGCTAGCTCGAATGGCACTATTTTAAGTGCACATAAAACCATACAAAAATGGTTAAAAGTGTTCGATCCTTATTTATCAGTCCGTTCCAATGGTCCATCAATGCATTATTTCATTTATCTTTCCATCCAGTTTTCCATTTATCCTTCCATTCCTCTATCAAAAAATCCATCATTCTATCCATCTATCCAACCTCCATCCATCCATTAATCCATTTGTCCACTTTTCCAAATTCGGTTTAATCCAGTTATGACTCGTTAGTTATAGATGATTGAGAATTTTTTATTGGGCCTATTACTGTTCTTAACTTTGACTTCATGATAATGACCACACACTGAAATACCGGCATATGCCGCTCTCGGTAGTTTACTTAATTTAAGTGTAGAGCAGCCTATTTATATGGGAAATTGAAAAGATTGAAACGATTTTAAAAGGCGTTAAAAACACTACATAATTACAGTCTGCTCAATAATCCTTCTTTCATGGCTATCTCCCAACGACCTCTTATAAATAAATAAATAAATAAATAAATAAATATATAAATAAATAAATAAATATATATATATATATGACGTTAAAAAAGCGGAAAGAGTATAGCATAAAATAGTGTAGGGAAAGCCGTGGTGAGTCAGTGACTCACCACGGCTGTTTTTAAGGAATTTTTAGAACTTCCAATTCTCCATGGTAAATTACTTTCAATCTGATGACAATGACCTTCGTTGCTAGTTTTAACTGCACAGAACTTGTGACAGAAGTGTACACGAATCACTTATATTATAACTGCGTTTCCTTAACTTATTTTAAGGGTGTCTAACATTGTCAGTCATCATGACTTAATTTCCGTTTGTGTGCCTGCTACATTTCAGGACACATAAAAGCAATAATAACAATATCAGCAATATTAGCATAGTTTGTGTCTCTAGAATATTGTTAATCCACGGTATTATTGCCTCAGGTCTAAGTTGACAGAGGTATCGATGTCCATGACTTACGAAGCAGACGTTTTAAGGAGTTCAATGTCAGAGGTTCGGGATCGGCATAAACAGTTGCCGCCATAATACTCCAAACATTTTCTTTTTGTGACAAATCCGGCAAATTACAGTCTCCCGATGAGATGTATCCATTGATATCTTTTTAAAAATTTGAATAAGTGAGCTAGTGATCGAATTTTTTGCGTAACATTCTCGTTTGAACAACCTATCCGCCAGTATACAGCTTTACACATTATATTGTGTATAACATATATTTATCTGCATTCAAACTCGTTCTCGTCCTATCGAAACACCCTATAGTATCATAGACACTTCTACGAAAATTTCATTTCTGTTGTGCATAGGTTATCTATTGTATTGCATATGTAAAGATCTTCATATTATCTTGCAAAATTTTGATCATAATCATCTCAATCTGCATTTACATACATGTGCATTGCTGTAGAGATCTTAGAAAATGAATCTCTGCAGTGCTATCTAATGACCATGAGATTTTGCTATTTTAGCTGCTGATGCGTCCACTATGTATACCTTTGACGCAGTTGTAGCTGACTGATAGGTATCTCTTGAGGTCCTTGTGGCAGGGAGTGGCCCTTCGAAACGCACTGTCGTCCACACGGATGTCGCACGTACGACGACCAGAACAGAGTGACGTCACTTCCGGCATGACGTCATGAATGCATCGAAGGTATCCGAAGTCCTCTGTTACGCACCGACCTAGACAGAGGCAGAGAGCGAGGAATACAGAAGAGAGAGAGACAGACAGACAGACAGACAGACAGACAGACAGACAAACAGAGAATGAGAATGAGAGAGGATCATATATAATATATAATGACACATATAAAGACACGGACACAGAGATAGAGATAGAGAGAGAAAGAGAGAGAGAGACAGAAACAAACAGATAGATACAGACAGATACATACGTAGTGGTGTATAAAGATCAACTACTACTGCAGCTGCTGCTACAACCATTACAGTAACTGGTTGCAAATAGAAAAATTGTCTTAAGTCGCTTAATGTATTTTCGACACCTTAAAAAAGTTATCAAACGGTGCTATAAATAAACCGTTTTCAACAATTCTCCAAGTTCTGATCGTTTGAATGGGTTAATGGTTTTGTTACCACAAAGTGACGCTAAACTGCAAATGCCGCCGCCGTTTCCAATGAATTTCTTCATATTATTCTATCTCCCACCTCATCTTCCTCTCCGTAGCTATCGTTATCAGTTTCACAATGTTGTTTTCTCATCAGCAACAACAAATTACACAATCATCATCATCATCGTCGTCATCATTGTCATCATCATCGTCAACAACATCATGGTCAAAATTACACAATCATCATCATCATCGTCGTGGTCGTCAATGGCGTCGCTGAACAGTTTCCACATTCGTTCCATCCATAAAACTCTTTTCAGTTTTACTGTTAGCGACTGACCGCCAGTTGCCATGCCAACCTATTTCCATATTCGACCGTTTCTATGACGACGACGTCGTGACCGGTGATCTGCTGATCGGTCGAAACGACAAACTTCTTGCTCGAGATAATAAAACAAATAGAAATAAATTGAAATCAGATGAAAAATTTATTGGAATCAATTTATTGATTTGTGGATCAGATAAGCAGACAGTGTAAAAATTGTGGAGAAATAACTGGGGTGTGAAAAACAGACTTTACCATGAGCTCTAAGAAAGACTGGGGGGTTGAAACCCCCAACCGCTCGGGCAATTCCCGCCTTGGTGGCAGAAACCGAGACAGAGGCGGACTTGCAGAATTAATGATGTTGTTGTGTTATTTGCCTGACCCATACAAATAAAACGATATTGGAAATTCTCATAATGATAGACACCCTTAAAAGAAGTTGAGTCAATGCTATATAAAGCACTTTGATTGAATCTAGGTTTGCTTTTATTTCGAGTTCTTTTATAGATATATAACATTAGTTTCGACCGTTTTAAAGGTGTTGGCCGCGAACAGTTCTATGCATTACTCGCGAGTGTCAAGCAGGTTATTTAAAACTCTTTTTATATCACCCTCACTGGACCGGGGGCGAGTCTGCGTGGACTTTTTCAGGAGCGCCATACAAATTCTTAAACTGAATCAATTCAACACAGAAATCAAATCGAAATTACAATTATCACTGCTACTGTCTATGTTACTGCTACGGATAACTGGCACAGAGACTATAAGGCCTACTATAAGATAAGTTAATAAAAGAATATTTTTTAATTTTTTAATTCACCAATTGCTAACCGCATTTTGGTCTACAGACATGGTACAGTGAAATGAAATATTGTTAATGTACATTGAATGGAGTAATGGCTAAAGGAATCACCGCAGCAACATCAAAGCTACATGTACAGGCAGTCTCAGCAAATCCTTCACAGCCTGGTCCAGGCTATCTCTTTGGTCTTGAAGTGCGTCATTCAATGCCTTACGTTTGAAGAGCGGCGCTTCTAGAAATGTCAACGACTCTCGATTTATCTGCTTAAAATTGTCGAAGTCTTCATCAGATAACTCATTCTTCGTCAAGATTTCACATTTCTTTCGGTTCAATCGGATTCCTATGGAAGATTCCAGTTTAGCAATGATAGCAAGATCTTGACATATATCCTCTGGTCTACCCCCCCAACGAGAGGTCGCCCAGGTACCCCACTCTAAAGGTAGAAATCAACGAGCAAAGGACAGGCTGGAGTGGCAAGCAGAAGAGCTAGGGGCCAAGAGGGTCGCCTTACTGCGGCCCCATTTGTGAAAGAACCTCGAACTTCCCGAACTGGAGAAGAGATTCTGTGACATAGATACGCTTGGAAGATAAATGCGTACAGTCAAGGTATATTGTCTCGTGAACTGATTGTAGCATTACATCCCTTCTCAATGTGTTAAATGCGTTGGCGAATTTCAGTTTGACGAAGACGTGGTCCGGTGGCATGTTGTTAACAAACGCTCTGGCTGCGTGATCCGCTGCTTCACCGCCTCCTGTGTTGGCGATGCCTACCTGGAGTGGAGCGAGGAAGGAAGCATACCGAAATTGCGAAGAATGATAAACTATTGATACACACCCTCTAAAGGAATTTAGTCAGCGCTATAAAAATGTTTGTTGAGACAGTGCATAATAATTCTCGTATGCCGTTTTCTAGTATATATAACATTAGATTCCATCGTTTTAAAGGTGTTTTTGTGGCTAGGGCAGAGCTGTGGCTAGGGCAGAGCTGGCTGCTACCACACGCGTCCACAGGTGGCGGATAGTGGAATGGCCTTTAGATATAGAGGTTAGCTGCGAAATAAGCAGGGTCAAACCTGGCGAATAAGCAGTCGCGGACCAACAGCGGCAGGGCTAACAGGGCGCAGTGTGGGACAAGGGTGGCACCTTGTCTCACATTTAAAAACTGCATTTGCCTTCAGACGGCCTTGTGACATGGCGAGTGCATGCCGCCATCAAATAAGCATGTGGCCCCCGCTGCCTTGCGGGTCGGTGACCACCAAAGGCTAGGTCCACAGCCGATAACTGTGGTTGACGTCAGGAAGGGCATCCGGTCAGAAAAACCACGCCTCAAATTTTTTCAATGGATCCGTTCATACATGTTGCGCATATGGCTAGGGCGTTCTCTGTAAACGACGCGCATCGTTGCCCGGACGGTGTGATAAGTCAGCAAGGGACTGCTAGGGCGTACCCCGTAAGCGACGAAAATCAAAATGCAAAGAGCATAAGACTAGCTACCTGGAATGTAGGTAGTCTTACCGGAAAATCTAGGGAGATAGTGGACGTGATGCAGCGGAGGAGAATAAACATACTATGCCTGCAGGAGGTTAGATGGACGGGACAAAGTGCTAGGGAGATCGGGGATGGATACAAGGTGCTCTATAGTGGAGGTAAAAACAAACAGAATGGAGTAGGGGTGATATTGGACCCGGAACTGAAGCAGGCTGTGGTGGAGGTGACAAGACACAGCGATAGACTTATGTCTGTGAAACTGGTGATGCACGGGAAGGTCTTCAACGTGATCTCTGGATACGCACCACAGGTAGGATGTGCGCAGGAGGAGAAGGATGTCTTCATCAGGGACATGGAGGCACTAATACGATCTATGCCAACCACTGAGCAGTTGGTGGTGGGCGCGGATATGAATGGGCACGTGGGTCTGGAGGCTGCGGGCTATGAGGGTGTACACGGAGGACATGGAGTTGGTGATAGGAATGAGGAAGGGGAAAGATTCTTGGAGATGGCACAGGGACTGGATCTGGTTGTTGTTAACACATGTTTTCAGAAGCTGCAGGAACACCAAATAACATACCGTAGTGGACACCATGCTAGCCAAATTGACTATCTGATGGTGAGACGGGCTGACAGAAGGAATGTAAAAGACTGCAAGGTGATACCAGGGGAAGCAGCTGTCAAACAACATAGAATCCTGGTCATGTGTATGCAGATGTGGCCACACCAAACAGAAAAGAAGGTTAAACAAGCAGAACGAATTAGAACATGGAAACTGAAGGGTGATAACCTGGCGGCTTTCAAACAGGAAATGCAGACACATCTGCGTGAAGAGAAGGAAATTACCTGGGAAAATCTGAAAACAGGTATGATTGATACAGCCAAGAAAATATGTGGTGTCACAAGAGGCCAGAAAAGGTCAGAGCGGGAAACGTGGTGGTGGGCGGAGGATGTACAGAAGGCAGTAAAGGTCAAAAAAGCGGCTTTCAAAACGTGGCAGGCAAATCGGTTGGATGCAGGCCTGAGAGGAGCATACAAGATAGCATGCAAGGAAACAAAGAGAGCTGTGGCGAGAGCAAAGAGTATTTCAGTACAGCAACTATACGATGAACTCGATACAAAGGAGGGAGAGGCAAAAATATACAGGCTGGCGAAGGCCAGACAGAGAAGCAGGCAAGACAAACAATCGGTGAATATGATCAAGGATGCTGATGGTAAGATTCTAACTGATGAGGAATCCATCAGGGACAGATGGAAGTCATACTTCGATGAGCTGCTTAATGTGGAAAATGCAAGGGAACCGCTGGAGAAGGAGGATCCTGTGGAAGGACCGGAAAACGAAATAACACGTAAAGAGATCGAACTGGCAATACAGCGGATGAAGAACAACAAAGCACCAGGACCATCAGGAATGACAGCTGTAATGCTTAAGGCTCTTGATCAGGATGGCATTGACTGGCTCTACATAATTCTAAATGACTTCATGAGGCATGAGTTGTTACCGGATGATCTGAAGGCAAGTGAAATAGTAACAATCTACAAGCAGAAGGGAGATGCACTGGAATGCGGTAGCTACAGCTCGAGGGGTCAAGCTCCTGGAGATCGGGTTGAAAGTGTATGAAAGGGTGATTGAAGGGCGCCTTAGACAGCAAGTTGAGATACATGATAATCAATTTGGCTTCATGAAAGGTAGGGGAACAACAGATGCAATATTCATCATGAGGCAAATGCAGGAAAAAGTCTTGGAAGGAAACAACAAGAGATACTGGACCTTCGTGGATTTGGAGAAGGCCTTTGATAGAGTGCCAAGGGAGGTGGTATACTGGAGTCTTAGGAAGAAAGGAGTGACGGAGAAGATTGTGCGACTAGTGAAGTCCATGTACGATGGGGCACGCACTTCGGTGAGGTGCAGGGCAGGGGACACGGTGGAATTTGAAATACGAGTTGGCGTACATCAGGGATCATGCCTGAGCCCACTACTATTCATCATTGTAATGGATGCGATATCGGAGAACATCAGGAGAGAGGTACCTTGGGACATGCTGTATGCTGATGACCTGATTGTGGCGGATGAATCGGCTCAAAAGGGCCAGGCAAGCTTCACTGGTTGGCAGACGACAATGGAAAAGAAGGGCCTAAAAATAAATGCCAGTAAGGACCGAAACCATGGTGTGTTCAAAGACAGATGAGGACTTGGTGATTGTTGATGGTGAAGGAAATACACTGAGGCAGGTGGAGACCTTCAAATATCTAGGGTCGGTAATGAATGCTAAAGGAGGATGTGAACAAGATGTAAAGAACAGGATAAAAGCAGCTTGGCAGAAATGGAGAGATCTGACATGCATATTATGTGACCCAAAAATCAGGATTCATCTTAAAGGAAAGATATACAGGACAATGATAAGACCGGTGATGATGTATGGAGCGGAAGCTTGGACGCTGAGGAGGAGAGAGGAGGAGCTGCTGGAGAGAACAGAAATGAGGATGCTGAGGTGGATACTTGGAGTCTCTTTGAAAGATAAGAGAAGAAACGAAAACATACGAAAAGCAGTTGGAGTAGCCTGTATATCTGATAAAATACGAGAGTCCAGACTACGGTGGTACGGGCATGTGGAGCGATCGGATGAGGACGGTAGCATCAAAAGAATCATGCGTGCGGAAGTACAGGGACGCCGCAGCCGTGGGCGGCAGAAGAAGAGATGGATGGATATGATCCAACAGGACATGGAATTTCTTGGTCTGAGTAAGGAAGACGCTGGAGACAGAACAACATGGAGACAAAGGATCCGAGTGGCTGACCCCTCCACAGCGAGGGATTAATCCTAGCCAGAAGGACAAGAAGAAGTTTTAAAGGTGTTTTTGTATTAGGGAATTTGTGAATTTGTGAATAGGCCTATCGGGTAGAGTTTTGGGGATGATGATTATTTTTGAGGTTGTGATGTGTCTTGGGGTGATAGATTTGAGAATAGCCTCAATGCATGGGTTACATGACAAGGGGTTTGTTTTCCTTTGTCTCGCCGCAAATCGCCCCTTGTTGGGAAAAAATATTCCCGAGTGACATCTGGTGACAAAACATTTCATTCCAAAAACTTTCAACTTCTGACGTTGTAGTTGAAATTTAGTATTCAGAAAGAATTGCTCACAGAATACGACGCGGAATGTTTATCTGGCACTTTTGCTGCATGCCTTTTAGTAATAATTGTCTCACGCTTTGTTGTCTCAATTTTGACACCTTTTTAATCGATTACACTTCCAGTATATGTAATGTTTCACCTAAGGGGTTGTGAATTTACCCAAATTCTTCGCATCCACGTACAACGTAGAATCGTAGATTGACGCAATTAGCATCGAATTAAATTTAATTCTTCTTATTACTAAAAACAATAAATACAGATGTTGCTGTTTTGTTGCTGTCTTTTAAAAACGGTATAAACGAGCTCGGCTAAAGCGCTAAATTTCTAACCTTTAAAACGTTCTAAACCGATGCTAAATGAAAATTCATTCATTCCGAAAACGTATATGGCGCCTCTTCAAGAAGCCTGTTCAGAGGCGCTCCCAGCCCAGCCACATCTAAAAAGATAGGTCTTGAGCAACTGGTAGAAAGCAGGCAAATTATTCCTAGGTTGTAAGCATAGAATGGTCACTATTATATTATATGCACAACGTGGGAGTTCTGACGTTAGACACCTCCAAGAACGTGTTTAATAATGCTATAGATAGTTTAGAAATGTAATGATAACAAAATGCTGCTTCTTCTTTTGCGAACAATGTCGAATGACGGTGATGATGATAATATTATAGAATCTTGTCGGTTATTAACAGCAGGAAATTTCAATGTAATTTCCGTGGCTTCTTTTTTCTGAAGAAGTGCACGAACCCTGACGCTGAAAAATGTCAGGATTAGGGCCTGGGTTATGTCTATCGACTTAATAATTTCATTTTTCTTTCAGAATCTTTTTAATTATTCTGTGCATTATGCATGCACGTGAGCGCGTGAATAAAATTGTGCCTTCCGCATGACTTTTGACTGTCGCTTCAGGAATTTAGTACGGGGAATAGGTATGAGGTAGCTAGTTCTGTCGTTTTCGTGTAGTAAAACCTTTTAATTGTCGCTATAATTCTGAACAAATGTTTAAAAACTACTCAAATTTCTCTTGATTGTGGAAACCTGCTAATGTGTACTTTATCTTGTTTTTTTTGACTATATGTCAACAACACACATTTTTATGTTAGGTTCTATCAAGATTTACGCTTTAATCATGGAACTGAAGAAACAACTAATAAATGTCTAGATGTGAAATAGAGTGAATCTAATCCTGTGGTGGTCAACTTTCTGAGCACAGTGTGCCACAACATTTAACGCGTATCGTCCGCGTGCCACCACATATACCAGACAAGAGGCATTGAGACCTGTTCCAATTTGAAACATGCACCCACGTAAAGTAACTATGCAGATTCGGTGGTATCACAACGTTAGTTGATGGCTGGCTAAAAAATAGGATCCTGTCTTCTTACTCCGTCAAGTACTGATCCTAATGGTCATGCTGCGTGCAGCGCATGCTACTCGTTATTATTGCTTTGAATTTACAACACCTGATAAAGACTATCATTTTTCATCATATTTTCTTTCATATATCAGACTTAATTCGTATAAATTTGACCACTTTCAATTCATTACTTTTTCCAGTGTTGTACAATAACGAAGTGAAAGTACTTAAGCAAAAGTTTGAATACTTTCACATGCAACGAAGCATCAACAAACCGCAATACTTGTACTTTCAACGAAATGATTATATTGTACACGTATTTAAGTACTTTCACGTCGTTGCAATTTACCGTATGTGACAATCGTAGCAATGTTCAGTAGATAGATTAAGACTATTCTGGAACATTTGACCTTAACCATGGTTCAACTTTTCCAAATCACCCATAACCATGGTTCAAAAATATACCAACCCATAACCATGGTTCAAAAAATATGCCGACTCATCAAAAAATGTGTCGACCCATAACCATGGTTCAAAAAAATATGCCGACTCATCAAAAAATGTGTCGACCCATAACCATGGTTCAAAAATATACCAACCCATAACCATGGTTCAAAAATATACCAACCCATAACCATGGTTCAACTTTTTCCAACACAATTTTTATTTTTTTTCCCTACTTTATAAAATAACAAAAAAATATTTTCTTGATCCGTTGTGCATTCAACCCAAACCATGGTTAAACTTCTACCAACCAACCCATAACCATGGTTCAACTTTTGCCAACCAACCCAGCACGCGCCTATGACTCATCATGCGGGGAATTTCCAGTAGTTTCGATGATGAGTCACCCGATCATAAAATTTTTTTTTCTTGTGTATATAAAATAACAAAAAAATTTTCTTGTATCAGTATAAAGATAATATCTTGTATATAAAATGAACTACGATACGTATAATCTGAAACAATTACGACAAATTCCTAAACAAAGAGGACAAAAAGGATACTCAAAACTACCAAAAGAGGAACTTATAGCGTTCATAAAGCATGGAGATAGACTAAGCGCTCGGACACCAGACATTAAGGTTCCAACGCATACTCTGGGTACTATACGAGAATAGCGAGAAATTGCGAAACAGAGAGGCACACGAGGATATTCAAGATTAGGAAAAGAGGAACTTACGGCATTATTGTCTAATCATACTTGGAAATTTTTGAAGTCGAAAAATCAATCTTTCACAGATTGGCTGAATAGTGAGATTAGTCAGTTACCCCCTCGAATAAAACCACCCGTTCATAGGTTCAAACTTCAAGAGACTGCGACGGCTATCAAAGGGTTTACTAAAAAGATACACGATCGAGGGCAACAACAGGGTCGATGTTGAATCTTTTCTCAAGGCTGTAAGATCGCAGGTAGTTAGGCTGTTAGCGAAAAATCGAGGGGTAAAAGTTCAACTCAATCTCATGTGTGTAATGGAGAAAGTAGATATAAAATCCGGTGAAATAGCAACGGCTGAGCCTAATTTCAAATCAAAGACTGATATTATTTTAGAAGCAACCGATGTGAAGGAAATATATACCAACGCAGTGGATAAAATTAAGGAGAGTATGGCGAGTTATCAGATGCGGGGTAGTAATTGGCGATTCAAGGCCGTTTTGAAGTTGGATATCGATACAGTGGTATACAAGCCATTGAAAGGTAGTTCATATATTCAGCTTCCCGAGTATTTGGTAAATAAAAAGGCTATTATTAATATGAAAAACGAAGACGAAGAATGTTTCAAATGGTGTATTACAAGGGCGTTGAATCCAACTGAAGATAACCCGCATAGAATCACTAAAGATCTGATAGAACAATCTAAGAAACTCGATTGGAGCGGTATCGTGTTCCCAATTGCGGCTGATGCTAATATTATAAATAAGTTTGAGCGCCGTAATAACATTAGCGTTAGCGTATTCGGCTTTGAAAAGAGCGTATACCCATTATACATATCGAAGCATGAAAGTGATACCTGTGTAGATCTACTGCTTATTTCCAACGATGAAAAGAAGCATTACTGCTTGATCAAGAACTTTAATAGATTGATGGCGGCACGAACAGAAAAATCTGTAAATTCGATGCACTATTGCAGAAGATGTTTAATAGGCTACAGATCGATAGACTCGCTTAACAAACACATCGAGTACTGTTCGCAACATGACGCCCAACGAATAGAACTCCCAAGCCCAGGAACTATGTTGACTTTTAAAAATTATTATCGAAAAATGCGAGTACCTTTTATTATCTATGCGGATTTCGAATCCTTCATTAAACCGATCGATACATGCCAACCCGATCCCAGCACGTCTTACACTAATAAATACCAGAAACATACTCCTAGCTCGTTTTGTTACTACATAAAATGTTTCGATGATGACCTATTTTCGCAAGCTCCTGTAACGTTTACAGCGAAGAGCGAAGACGATGATGTAGCGCAGATATTTATTGACAGTCTTATAGTGGATATAAAAGATATTTATAATCGATTTAAATTCCCAAAGAAAATGATATTTGGAAAGAAAGACAGTAAGCTATACAACTCGGCTACTGTTTGCCATATATGCGGGGGTGAGTTCTTTGTTGATGATGATAATGACAATAACATGCGAGTAAGAGACCACTGCCATCTTACTGGGGAATTCAGAGGCGCAGCTCATAAGATTTGTAATCTAAAGTATAGAGTCCCCAAGTTTTTCCCAGTAGTATTCCATAATCTAACCGGCTACGATAGCCATCTATTCGTGAAGAAATTACGAGGTGGTGATAATGAACAGATTAAATGCATTCCCTGCAACGAAGAAAAGTATATCTCATTTAGCAGAGAGATCGTAGTCGATAAGTTTATTAACAAAGAAGGGAAAGAGAAAGTGGTCAAGCGTGAATTACGTTTCATCGATAGTTTTAGATTCATGCCAGCGAGCCTCGACGCTTTATCGAAGAACCTAAGTAAAGACCAGTGTAAAAATATAAGCAAGTACTACTCAGGTAATCAACTCGATCTCTTGCTTAGAAAAGGGGTGTATCCGTACGACCACGTTAGTTCCATCGATCAATTGAATGAAACAGAACTACCACCAAAGTCGGTATTCTATTCGAAACTAAACGACTCAGGCATCAGTGACGAAGACTACAACCACGCACAGGTGGTATGGAAAGAATTCGGTTTCAAAACATTCAGAGAATATCACGATTTATATAACGTGAGCGATGTTCTCCTACTCGCCGATGTCTTTGAGAATTTTAGAGACGTTTGTATGAAGAACTACAACCTAGATCCCGCCTGGTATTATACTTCTCCAGGTCTAGCATGGGATGCCTCATTAAAGTTGACTGGAGTAAAGTTGGAATTATTAAACGACTATGACATGATACTAATGGTTAAACATGGGATAAGAGGCGGCGTTAGCACAATTTCGCATCGTTATGGGCAGGCAAATAACAAGTACATGTCCACGTTTGACGAAAGCAAGCCCTCATCATTTATAACCTATTTAGATGCCAACAACTTGTACGGGTGGGCAATGTGTAAGAAACTGCCGACTCATGGGTTTCAGTGGATGACTGATGATGAGCTAAACGCATGGAGATCGATACCGTGTATATTAGAGGTGGACTTGGAATATTCGAAAGATTTACACGACCTTCACAACGACTATCCTCTTGCTCCTGAGAACATTACACCCGAATCTTCGACTGTACCTAAACTCATCCCAAATCTGAATGATAAAGTAAAGTACATAACCCATTATGAAAATTTGAAGCAGTATGAAAGCCTAGGTTTGAAGATTACCAAAATTCATCGAGGAATTAAATTTGAAGAAAGCACCTGGTTGAAAAAATATATCGACCTAAATACTAACCTGAGGACTAAAGCAACCAATGATTTTGAGAAAGACTTTTTCAAACTTATGAACAATAGTGTGTTTGGTAAGACTTGCGAAAATATAGAGTCTCGCGTAGATATTAAGCTGGTTTCAAGCGAGAAGCAAGCCATAAAACTAGCAGCGAAAACGAGTTACGACACTAGGACTATTTTTGACGAAAATTTAATTGCCATTCACATGAAAAAGACTTCGTTGCTCTATAACAAGCCAATATATCTCGGTATGTGCATCCTAGACTTGAGTAAAACTCTAATGTATTCTTTTCATTATAATTACATCAAGGACAAGTATGGAGATAGGGCTAAACTATTATTCACCGATACTGATTCACTAGCTTACGAAATTAAAACCGTAGACTTTTACGCTGATATATCCCCCGATGTTAGAAGCATGTTTGATACAAGCGACTATGCGAAAGATCATCCGTCCGGTATTGAAACTGGAGTGAATAAGAAAGTAATAGGTTTGTTCAAGGACGAAGCTTCAGGTAAACAGATTGAAGAGTTTGTCGGTTTGAGATCGAAACTGTATTCGTATAAGATGGATGGAGTGGATCATAAGAAATGCAAAGGTGTTAAAAAATACGTTGTTAAGAAAACCATAACCCACGACGATTACAAAAACTGTTTATTCACCAAACGAGAACAATCTAGACGTATGAATGTTATCAGGTCACATCATCACGACATTTACACCGAAGAGGTGAACAAAGTCGCGCTGTCCGCGGAAGATGATAAGCGGGTAATACTTGCAGACGGCATACATACCTTAGCCCACGGACACTACTCGTTGAAAAACTACTTAGGCTAAAGAATTTAAAATAATACAAAATGGAAGAAGTCACTAAAGTGTGTTCCCAATGCGAAATGGAAAAAAATATCAACGAATTTTATGAAAATAAATGTAGTAAGAGCGGGTATTACTCCAGCTGTAAAATGTGCAAAATTACCCGAGCGAAGGAATTTAGACAAAAATACGCAATGCTAGGGGCCCGGGAAACAAAATATAAAAAAGTTTGCGGTAGATGTAAAATGGAGAAGAACATTTCAGAGTTTGTGAAAAATAGATGTTGTAAAGACGGGTTTGGTGCGGAATGTAAAGATTGCAAAAACAAATATCGAAGGGTGTATTCTAAAGCCCGAAAGCAATATGACCCAGGGTATAAACTACTAAAAAATATACGCTCTAGGCTTAGTGATATACTAAGTGGTAAGGCGAAATCCCAAACGACGCAACAAATCATCGGTATCGACTTTGAAGCATTTACCAGATGGATTGAATTTCAACTGGAAGAAGGGATGAATATGAAAAATTACGGATCAGTTTGGCATATCGACCACGTTCTACCCCTATCATCGTTTAATTTGCTTGATGAAGAAGAACTCCAAAAAGCTATGAATTGGTTGAATATTCGCCCATTGTCCCCACTTAAAAATATGCAAAAATCTAATAAAATAGATCCCTGGCTATTTCTAATGCAGCAAGTAAAAGCGGATTACTTTCTAAAACATTTAGATGAAATATAATTTTTTTTATTCTAATATAAAATGGAAATCCCAATATGTCTCAAAAGTAAAATAGGCATCAGCTTTAAAATATTTACGAAATGGATTGAATATCAGTTTGAAGAGGGTATGAATATGGACAATTTCGGCTCGGTATGGCATCTCGATTTTGTTTTACCAATATCATCGTTCGATGAAAAAGAACTTCATAAAGCTATGAATTGGAAGAATATACGCCCGGTGCTATTGGAAAAAAATATGCAAAAAGTGAACAAAATAAGTGAGAGGGAAAAAACGTATTTTTTTATAAAATATTTAGGTGAAATATGCAATAAATAAAAATTAGCTTTGAGACAAACAAAGATATAAATGTCGAAGGCGTTGTACTACCTAATACTCCTCTATCAAACATACAACTGATCGATACCGCAAAGAAACTAAATATCAAAAACTTCCGTGGCGTGTTTCTTCGAGATGAATTACCAAAGAAACCTAGGCGAAACGAATGCGGGATATTGAACCTAGATGACTCGAATGGAACAGGAACCCATTGGTGCTCGTTTTTAAAGAACGGCAAGGAGAAAATATATTTTGACAGCTACGGTCTCCCACCACCCGTAGAACTCGTCAAGTATTTACACAGTCCCGTCTACTACAACAGCGAACGCATTCAACCGGATAATGAAGTGTTTTGCGGTCATCTATGTTTGTATGTTTTGAAAAAAACGATGACTGACGGTTGTAAATTTCAGGACGTTATAAATAATTTATACTAATAAAATGCCTGTTGATATATTTGGTCGAATGGATAACGGTTCAGCGCCACGAGTAATATCGGGCGGCGTCACATTAACTCAGGCAAACAGTACTTTTCTAAGGGTAGATGGAGCAAACCCTGTTACTGGAGATCTAGATATGAATGGCCACGTGATAAAAGGTCTACCTACAACTAATACTTTGGAAGCGGGAAAAGACGAGGCACTAAGTCGTGGACAGGCTATAGATTTAATAACTAAACAAAATGTAATAGGACCCGCGATTAGCGCTTACACTCCAAATTTTCAAGCCATAAGCGCCAATACTTTCACAAGAGTTTCTTTCGATATAGTAAGATTCAAAAGAGATAGCGCTATTAGTGCGGAACTAACTCGTTTCACTCCTGGTAAAGCTGGTTGCTATATCGTTTCGATGTACGTAGAATTTGTTGACTCTGATACTATTTCTAGTAGTTTCGTCTACCTTTATAAAAATGAAGGGGTGTACATACAAATTTCAGGCAGAGAGGGTTTGAAGGCATCGAGTAGTCACTTAGTTTTTCTAACCGAAACCGATTATCTCGAGATTTACGTTTATTCAACCATCAAAACATACATAGAAGCTAAGGACTTTTCCGTAGTATTCTTAGGACAATAGCGACTGAAAAAAATAATCTTAATTATATAAAATGCCTGTTGATATATTTGGACGAATGGATGGTGGATCAGCGCCACGGGTAGTATCAGGTGGTATCACATTATCGCAAGTCAACAATACTTTTCTAAGGGTAGATGGAGCGAATGCGGCTACTGGAAATCTAGATATGAATGGCAACTGCATCACAGGTCTACCTATAACGAATAATCCGGATGCAGGAATGGATGAGGCTCTAAGTTACGGACAAGCCATAGATTTGATAACGAATCACGAGGGGATTCCGACGAACGATAATCATTTAACAAATAAAAAATATGTCGACGAACAAATTGCTTCGACCAACCGATTCTTTGGCCCGGCGTTTTGTGGCTACTCCCGCGCTGTTCAGGCTATCCCCGCTAGCGTTACGACGCAAGTAAATTTTCCGAGAAAAAGATTCGATCAGGATAATTGTTTCATGGATACGAAACGTTTCTTTCCTCAGAAAGCCGGATGTTATATAGTTACGGTGTTTGTGGAATTTCACGCTAATAATGCTAGAACTTACGGTAATGTTTCCTTGACTAAAAATGGAACAACGTACATGAAGATGCCCGGTGGTGGAGGTGACTTTGGTGGTGGAGGTACGGCTGGAGCAAATAATAATGTATCGGGTACTTGTCTAGTTCGATTAGATAATACCGACTACCTCGAGATAGCTGTTTTATCAGACGTTGACTCAAACATTAAAGCCCATGAGTTTTCAGCAGCCTTCATACGACCTTAAAATTCGAAACCACATTTAGTTTTGAATTTACACATTTACCAAATCACCCTCTTTCTCATGAACTTTAATTTCGTATCTGTTTCTCCATACTCGGCCATTGAAAAATAAGATTGTTCGTGCGCTTTCCCCGTGTGCTTTACCCGCCTTGTAAAGCGATGAATACGAGCTTACTTTGCCCGTTTCTCGGTCTAATATATCTACTCGTCTCGGTTGGTTTCTGATATTTTTCAATCTATCATATTTTGGATCCGTGCTTGGCACCTTCGGTTCTCGCCGTTGTTTCTCTTTTTCAGCGATATCACGCGAAAGTACACCCTTCTCGAGCAATAGATCGATAAGTTCTGGCTTGTTGAGATGAGTCCATCTTTTGATACCGTGCTCTTTCACCAGCGTTTTCAATTCTGTCAGTTTCATTTTTTATAGTACAAGATATTTTTTTAATACACCGCGCTCAATTTAGTACCATCCGATTGAAAATTGAGTAACTTGTCGTAAATCTGCACCGCGTACGCATTCGTATTAACCGGTGGAGCAGCACTAAAAGTACCTTTGATCTGGATATCGACTACCGAGGACTTAAGACGCTCAGCTTGCTTGCTTACATCAAACACCATAATCGGGAACAGGTCTTTGAAGTCTACCGGTGTGATATTGCTTTGCGATACCAGTTCGTCCGTTCCGTAGAATTTTTCGCTAAACAAGGCTGCTTCTCTGTACGCTCGTGAGAATTGCTGATTCGGGAATGATAGGTTGTAGTCGACGGCTGGGTATCGTTCCTGGTTCAACGTGACGTACATGTTCGTTATATTGCAATGATCGAAAATCGATGGGGTTTTTTTCTTGATCACCGTCACGATTGGTTTGAAATCCAATGATGATGTACCTTGGTTTCTCATCCCCTGACCTGGCGCCAAGTGACCAGTTAAAAGTAGTCGTCATAGGGACGCCTATAGTATCGCATTTACGACTTCTGTAGGCAACAGGTAGAGGTGCTTTCGATTGGATCGTTTTGACCAGTTGCAAATCCTCCATGAGAGATGGCTTAACGTGCGGCATGAACCACGAGATTTTGTCTAGCCTAACTTTCCCAGCACCCGCAGCGGCGAGTCGAAAAATTGCGTCATCGTCGGCTTTACGAACAAGAGTTAGCGTGTGTTTCATTCCAAAAATAACCTTGTCGTAATCATCACAAAACCCGAAAATATGGCTTAATGGAACGATAAAACTAAACGTGCCTTTTGCTCCCGGTTTTTGAATTAGATACGACTGTCTAACCTTGAAACCTATATTATTATCGATAACAGCTGTATCAGCACTGTCCTTATACCACAGCTGATTCAAACCTTGAGCTAGTTGAAAATCATTTGGGTATTTGAGTAAACCAAGCATCGTAGTCGCTTGACCTGGGTGAAATAACGATTCAATTTCTTGAGTTCCTCCTAATGTGTATTTAATATTGCTGAAAAGATGCATGAGTCCATTATTCGTAAGGGCTACGGCATCGGCATTAGCGTAAAAGGTGGTGGGGTTGTCCGCCTTCGTCAATCTCCCCTCGAATAATAGGTAAGATTCCGCCGGATGGTTGTAAACATCTTGAGAATAAATGTCGATTCTAATCTCTCCAGCGGTGTTTAGATTAGATCCTGATATCGGTTCATACTGGTAACATTCGTAGCGCTCGATACCCTCGTCAATCAGAGGTTGTTCGGTAAATCTTAGAATATCTGATTTCATTTTATTGTAGAATAATTTTTTTTTACGCAACCTTCATTCCCGCACCGTTTCGTGTACGCACTAAATCTTGGATCAACACGGCATTCTTCAAACCATTACCCATCATCAGATTATTGATATTCTCCGGATTCGCCCCGACGCTACTATATCGAGCAAGAATATCTCTACTTTCTTGATTAACCTGATTCTTTGGAGCAGCCAACAGTTTCGCCGCCACTTTTTCCACTGCTCGTTTACCAGCGTCGATTGCGGTTGATTTTCCAACATCGATAGCCTTTTTCCCAATTTCTGTCGCCACGTCTTTACTCGCACTAAGAGCTCTCGCCGCTAACTGTTTGGCAGCGTTCGATGTAACAAGTCTTTTGAAAAATCCTGAAATATTATCGAATATTCCTGATCCGCCGATAACGTATTGCTTCCTGTACCTCCTTCTATTAATAATCAGCATTTTTATAATATTGACATTATATTTTTGTAAATATCCTTACTCATCACTCCTTGTCGTAGTAGCGCGTCGCATATCGATACGAGCTCGTTTCTTACTCCGGTGTTACCCGCGTTGAAGCCGTTAACTAATAAATCTAGCCGTTTCACTAATACATTCGGGTCTTCAGAGATGACGATTACGTCGACACCTTTACCTACCGCACCTAGGGTTATCTTTTCCCATATCGGTTTGACAATTTGTTTATATTTGGTGCTCGTAGATGATTTAGGTTTGTTTGGATTTTTTTCCTGTCTTATAGCATTCGTTGTGGTGAGAATTTCAGCGTAATCGTCCTTGTCATTATCATCGTATATCGCGACGTCCGGCTGTTTCATCGTCAACAACTCCCAAAGCCCGGGTGTTCCTGTGTAAGTCTTATTTACAACCGTCACGTCATCTCCTTGAATCGAAATCGGGGTGTCACCGATATAGAATTGGTTATTTTTTTCTTTTATTCCAAACGTCGTGTCGGCGATTTTTTTATCGGAGGCGTATTGACGAAGGTACTTAGTAGCCATATCTCCTAAATACAGGGTTCTGATATCCTCAGTCGGATTGGGGTTATACGCTTCTATCGCCGGACGCTGAAGACCCTGTAACGATGGAAGTGCTTGTAGCGCATTTGAAGTAGCTACCGAATTTTGGTTGATCGCGGACAATAAGACATTTTGCTCTTTGGAAATTGCGGATTGGGAATCGACGATAGGTTTGAAGAACTTGGTTAAATCTTGTTGAAGCCCCGAATCTCCTAATTTCTCCGATAAAAAGTTTTGTTGAATATTCTTCTTTGTTTTCAGATATTCAGCAACGACAAGGTCTCTTTTCGCTGGGTCGGTTATTTTTAGAAACGACATTTTAAAATTAGGAATATAATGTTTTCAGACGTGTTTTTAGACGTGTGAAAAACATAAGTTGGACGTATTTCCAGACGTAACGACATACGTCTACATGTTTTCACGTATGTTAGTCTTTTTTGATAGATTCGTTACCAACTGAAAACCATTTCGAACATTGATAGTCTCTTTCTTCCCCTTCCATTTCGGATTTAATAACCACCTCTATTTTAATATCTACCGGACCCTCCTCATCTGAAATGTTATCGTCTTGGAGAGCTTTTAAAATATACTCGTTGATCGTGTTGATTGTCTCTATAGTTAGCGTTTTGATCTTTTCATCCGTCTCAGCTTTCATCATATGCTTTTTATCGATATAGTCGAGGATTGTTCTTTGCACCCACGAATCATCTATTATCTCCGATAAATTGCTTTGTTGAATATTCTCCCTGTTTTTTTGATATTTTGCACTGTAATCGTCTCCTTTCGCGAAGTCTTTGATTATTATACCCGGCATTTTAATTAAGTAAAAAAAATATAATATTTTCAGACATAACGACATAGGTCTACATGTTTTCACGTATGTTCGCGTTAGTCGTTTTTTTGATAGATTCGTTATTTTTCTCAAACATGGATTGCAAGCGCTGCCTGACTTCTTCTCTTCCACGATCGATGAGTGATTGTTTCGTCACCTCGTCCATCGCGTCTATCGCAACTTTAATATTACTCCTAATTTCTTCTTTCATACCGTTGAATTTTTCAATCTCGCTCAGAATCAGGGAATATTCCTCGTTTGAAATGTTATCATCCATGAGAGCTTTTGAAATATGGTCGCTGATCGTGTTGAGTTTCGCGTCGGCTAGCGTTTTGATTTTTTCATGCTTCTCTGCCTTCAACGCAAGCTTCTTACTGATATAGACACCGATTAAACCTAGCAACCCCATACCTATTCCCACTCCTTCCATAGCAACGACAATGGGTGCTGCGACTATAGTAGATAATACTGCAATTCCTGAAATTCCGAGTCCCGTCCCAGCCGCTACGAGGGCGCTGCCTACTGTGCTGATTACGCTTACACTTCTATGGTACTTTTTACTCAACGCCGCTCTTTTGTCGCGTTCTTGTTCGATTTCCTTCTTAATTTCACCAATCTTTTGGAGACGAGACGTTTGCGCCGACCCTGTGACGATATGTATTTCTCCTTCCGGTGCTGACGGTAGCTCCGGATAGAGTGAATGTGTTACTTTAATGCCTTCGTATTCCATTCGTTTTATTTACGCGATATTTTTTTTTTATAACAGATAATTTACACGACATAGCGAATCTCCCGCGTTGATAGTTACCACTGAATCGGAGTTGTTTTGAATAGTGACTATGATATCATCAACCACATCATCCGAAACCACTTCGTTTTGTAGACTGCATCTTTGTTCTTTGATACTCTGTTTGAGGGAAACGAGACAAAGTCCTGCACTCATTTCTACCCCGAGTCCAAGAGTTAGCGTAGTTGTCGTCTTTGGTTGTATCGTTATAACATTTTGCGCAAAAATCTCCCACCTTACGCCTTCTAGTAGCCTAATTGGATTGTGGGTAATATCCTTCTTCACCGTCCAATGGATTTGTAAGGGTTGCTTTCTAACCTCTACCTCCCCAGTTGGTTTAGTTCCAAATTTGTGTAATGGTCTCGACATTTTATAAAGATTAAATTATAATATCTTGCCTAGAATCGGAATGTTTTGAAACGGAGAATTAGGACCTAGTAAAAATCCTTTACCTACAAGCTCATATCCCGAACCCGTTTTCATGTATAGGCCGTTTGCTTATTGAGCCGCCTTTCCGCCATGGGGATAGGAACAAACCAGACCCAGCTGCTCTTATCTTAAACCACTTATCATCATCCTTAACATACGCTACCCCAGATCCGCTGAATTTATCGACAATCTTCGACGTGGCTGCGGAACCTAAACCAGCCATAGCCCCCGTAGCTAAACTAGGTAGCAAATTAGATACAATAAACCTGCCCGCTGTTGCTAGAAACGGAAGAATGGCGCCTATGAACCCTCCTTCGATTTTTCTATTGTTCTCCAATTGCGTTTTACTCATTTTGATGATCACGCCAGTTCCTTTTTCATACGCTTTGGCTAATTTATTGACCTGTGCCCGCGTGAAAGCCAAAGCATGCTCTCCGTTTATATCACTATGACTTAGTTTGATACTCACACCAGTTCCCGCTTGGAGAGATTTTTTAATTTTGTCTTGTTGCGCTTCTGAAATATTAACTTTTACGCACGTGTAATGACTCATTTTAGTTTACAAAAAAAACTTTCAAACTTCTCTGATATGAAGACGAATCGATAAGATTTCTCCTCTGAGATTTATCTGGTTCCCATCTTGGTCTGTGAGCATCGTTGTCATCGTTGAAATTGTAGATAGCGTAATGGGAAGATATAATAAATTCTTCGGCACTTCGATAATTTTGTAACCCGGTCCTACGTTTACTGCAAAAGAATATAACACGTTCGCCGTTGATCCATTAATATACGAAGACCCGATAATGTCGTTAGTCACTAGTATATCGCTGACACTTGTTATATTTACCGTCTTCTCCGAGTCGAAAGATCCGCTTCGAAAGGGTAATCCTTCTTTTTTAAAACCTAGAACTGATCCGATCGAATTCTCGAGTCTAAAGTTAACCCGATAGCTCCCCGCTATAGTTACCACAGACTTTAGCGTATTGCTGTCTGGTTGTATCGAGATACAGTACTCTCCATTTGTTGCGTCGTAATGACCACTCTCCTTCATTATTTTCTGTGCGATTGTTGATATCAGTTATTTAATAGCATCCTTCGGGGACTTTTATAGTAATCCAGTCTGTGGCGTCATCCGGTGAATACGTAAAGTTGTTGTTTGTCTCGTCGATATTTGGAAAAGAATAGTACGTTGCGAGACGTTCGAGGGCCATTTCATAATTTTTATTTTTGTCTAGTTCAAGTGGTGGATTAAGCTTGCTTCTGATTCGTGTGTTCTTTGCGAACAGGTTAATGGTAGTTGACGTTTTTGGTTCCGTGTTACGAGCCGTCTTTTCCGTATTATCAGCTATCTGTTTGAGAAGCGATGATTCCATTTTTTTTATTATACAATAATTTTTACTACAGCGGATCCTCGATTATATAAAATAAGTCGAATCCGCATCGGTATTTGCCATTGTCCTTTTCACTACTCAGGTCAATAACAAGGAATCCGTGCTGTTGTTTCCACACCGATTTGCATAGTTTTCTAAATTCCTCTTTATGCATGTCTGTACTAACATGGTCGATGTAAATATGGTCTAGGTTTTTCGTGTCCTGTTTGAACAGGCAAATAAAGTTTGCATTCTCTCTGATCGTTTGTCGCGGTAGTTTGAAATAATTCTGAGCGAGGTAAAAAACAGTCCACATTACTATGCCTCCCCCGAATATAATAATCTTCGCACTTGTTTTGTTTTTCCAATTGTAAATCATCGAAAATCATCAGATTCTTCTTTACGCTACTCATGGCTCCCGGGTCCGGTACATCATCGGCTTTTTCAAAGAACTTGGCAATTATATCGGATTTGGCTTTTGATATTTTAGCCATTTCTTCCATAACGAGGGCTGGTGACGCATTTAGTTTGGGTATTTCATCTTGAAGCTCGAATAAACTAACGATCGATTCTTTCGGTAATTTTTCTTCGAAGGCCTTTTTAATAATGCGATATTCTGGTTGAAACAGAGATTTACCAAATACCTGGAGGTTATTATAGTCCAACCAGTTCGGCCTTAGTAATAGATTCAGAAGAAGCGTCGTTTTGCCACAGCCTGACTTTCCGATTATGAGCCCCCGTATACTTTTGGGTAGCAAAGGATTATTAAATCTTTTCGATAGCGCAGATCCCCAACTTAGATCTTTGATTTCCATTTTATTTATGTATTAAAAAAGCGAGATGTATTGCGTAAAGTGTAAAAAAAAGACTGAAACGAGAGATGAGCAGAACGTAGTGACAAATAACGGGAGATCGATGCTTCGGGGTGTTTGCGTTGTATGCGGGAAAACAAAAACTCAATTCGTAAAAGCTTCCGCTGCGAAAGGAGGAGATTTAGTTAGTTCGTTGAACGCAGCTACTAGTAACATCAAGCTACCTTGGGCTGAATTTCCCGGTGAGATGCATTTGCCAGGCCACCATTTTACAGGCCCAGGTACAAGGTTAGACAAGAGACTGAATCCTGACGGGACTTTCAAAGAGTGGAGCAAACCTGTGGATAGGGTAGATAACGCAGCTTATATCCATGATTTGGCTTACGATCAACACACCGATACAGCTTCTAGGAATGTTGCTGATAGAGCCATGATTAATAATTTGAACAACATTCCTAATCCTACTATCCGGGAGCGCGTAGAGAGGGCAATCGTTAAACCAATCTTGTCAGTTAAAACGAGCCTTGGTTTGGGTTTACCTTCAAAAAACGGCAAAGTCGCGGGGAGGAAGAAAAAACGCTAAAGTGGACAGATACGTTGGCGAATGAATTGCATAGGCCGGTGATTAAACATTTTAGAAAGAGAAAGGTGATTGTTAATGGGATAGATGATATATGGGCCGCTGATCTTGTAGATATGCAGGCATTTGCTAAAGATAATAATGGGGTGAAATACCTATTAACCGTTATAGATGTGTTTTCAAAGTTCGGTTGGATTGTGCCATTGAGTGATAAGAGTGGGAAATCTACAGCTAGTGGTTTTGTGAAGATACTCGAGGGTGGACGAAAACCGGGTAAATTATGGGTCGACAAAGGGAAAGAATTTTATAACAAGGATGTAAAGAATTTGGTTGAATTGTACTCTACTGAAAACGAGGAAAAATCTTGCGTCGTTGAGAGATGGAACAGAACGATGAAAGAAAAGATGTTCAAGTACTTTACAGCTAATTCAACGAGAAGATATATCGATATATTAGACAAAATGGTGGGTAGTTATAACAACACAAGGCATTCTTCCATTAAAATGACACCCGTTAAGGCTAGTATGAAAGTGAATGAAAAGGTCGTATTTATGAATTTATACGGTAAAGAGATTTTGGAGCCTATTGTACCAAAGTTTTCAATTGGTGATAAAGTCAGAATAACTAAGAAGAAGAATATTTTTGAGAAAGGATACACCCCTAGATGGACTGAGGAGGTATTTACAGTATCTCAGATTCAATACACGGTTCCGCCAACTTATAAGATTACTGATTCTAATGGTGAGGAAATACAGGGGAGCTTTTATGAACAGGAGCTACAGAAAACGACTCAAGAAATATTTAGAATAGAAAAGATTATTAGGAAACGTGGGAAGAAATCGCTCGTGAAGTGGTTAGGGTATCCAGAGTCTTTTAATTCATGGATAGATAATGAAGACTTAGTGGCCATGTGATGATGAGGAATTCCCCAATCACCCTATGACTCATCATCGAAACTACTGGAAATTCCCCGCATGATGAGTCATAGGCGCGTGCTGGGTTGGTTGGCAAAAGTTGAACCATGGTTATGGGTTGGTTGGTAGAAGTTTAACCATGGTTTGGGTTGAATGCACAACGGATCAAGAAAATATTTTTTTGTTATTTTATAAAGTAGGGAAAAAAAATAAAAATTGTGTTGGAAAAAGTTGAACCATGGTTATGGGTTGGTATATTTTTGAACCATGGTTATGGGTTGGTATATTTTTGAACCATGGTTATGGGTCGACACATTTTTTGATGAGTCGGCATATTTTTTGAACCATGGTTATGGGTTGGTATATTTTTGAACCATGGTTATGGGTGATTTGGAAAAGTT
Source organism: Lumbricus terrestris (assembly GCA_949752735.1). Lineage (NCBI taxonomy): Eukaryota > Metazoa > Annelida > Clitellata > Crassiclitellata > Lumbricidae > Lumbricus > Lumbricus terrestris. The sequence continues at coordinate 6,369,705 of OX457047.1, read as the reverse complement.
GAACCATGGTTAAGGTCAAATGTTCCAGAATAGTCTTAATCTATCTACTATGTTCGTTACTTGAATGGGTTATTCTAACACCAGTTAACATTTTTGTGTTATTCTTCCTCATTTGACAATGATTGAACAACAATAAAAAGGTGTCTAAATGACAGTGGAATCAATTCCCTATGAACATACAACTTCAGAGAGAATAGTTTCCCGTCGCATTCGCATACTCCTCCTGGTCCCTCAAGCATAGCAAAGCCCTCGCAAGCCACAGCAGGCCCCCAGCCTCCGCCGAAGAATCCTTCCGTCTCAACAGCTGAACATAGTCGCATAGTCTCCGGACATATTTCGTAAATATGGTCGGCCGCATTGTACGTGTACTGCGAGGAGGAGGAGGAGGAGGAGGAGGAGAAGAAGGAGGAGGAGGAGGAGGAGGAGGAGGGGGAGGAGGAGGAGGAGGAGCTGCATGGTGCTGTAGTTGAGTCCATCTGATCCTCCTCCTTAGTGCCATCATACCCGATGGGGGGCGTTGCTCTGCTGCAGTTTATAATCTGGGCGTTACTGCTACTGCGTTGGAGCAATCGCATTCGCATTCAATCAATCAATCAATCAATCAAAATCATTTATTGATCCACAATAAAACATAACAAACAGAAAATAATGCAAGACAATTTATATTTAACATTGTAATGTATTCAATACAGAACTTTGTAAGATAGAGAAGGGAGCAATAGGCCCTCCAGAAGGGACAAGTCCCGCTTAATAGGGAGCCTATATACCATGAGTAGTTTAAGCAAGATGGTGGGGTATGATTAAATGGGGAAAGAACAGGCGCTATAGTAAAGTGCATAATAATTACTATACATTATTATTTCATGAATGTTAAATGAAAGCATGTCTTAACTAAAGCTTAACTAAAGCTTAACTAATAAACAACGAAACTGGTATTAGGAGATGTAAGTTAGTGTGTGTGCACGTGCAAGGGTTTTAAAGTGGCTGAGGGATGTAACCAAGCGGATTTCTTTGGGTAAACTGTTCCAATTAATAGGGCCCTGGACTCCAAGTGAAAACTTACGGACGTTAGTTCTAGCAAACACAGGTCTAAAATCATTACTGCTTCTGGTGCATATCAGCTGCGGTGCAGGATCAAAATAGGAAAAGAATGATGGTGGAAGGAGGTTATTAATATATTTGTACATGAAGATGCAAGTTTGTAGAAATTTAATTTGGGTTATGTTTAGGAGTTTGTGTTCGAGGAATAACGGACTGGTGTGTGAATTTAGTGGAGATTTAGTTATCACTCTTATGGCCTTTTTTTGAAGGATCCTTATATCGTTAAGATGAGAGTCGTATGTGGAAGTCCAGATCATATTGCAGTAAGTAAGATATGGGTATATGAGGGTAAAATAGAGATCCCGTAAGATATGAAGAGGAAGAAGATAAGACACTCGTTTTATAATGCCTAGGTTCTTCTTAATTTTATTGCTAATTTCAAAAATGTGAGTTTTCCACTTCAGGTGTTGGTCAATGTAGATACCTAAAAATTTTGTTGAGGGTACTTGAGGAATTACGATGTTGTTTAAGACAATTTGACTATTGTCATAGGGAATGGATTTTCCTATGGAACGAAAGACAATGCAATTTGATTTTTTTGCGTTAAGTGTTAATTTATTACTTATAAACCATTCACTTGCAGACATAAGTTCACTATTAACCAATTGTATTAAGTGGTCATATGAGGTATGGGAAAAAAAGACATTAGAGTCGTCTGCAAACATGATGAAATGTAGCACAGTTGACGAGTTTGGCAGATCGTTAATAAATATTAGAAATAAGAGTGGGCCAAGAATTGATCCTTGTGGTACACCAAATAGAATGGGTAAAGGGTTTGAAAGGAAACCATTACATATAACTCGTTGATAGCGATTCGTAAGATAACTAGTAAACCAATCCAATGAAGTACCTCTAATGCCATAGTGTTCAAGTTTAGTTAGAAGGATATTATGGTCAACCGAGTCAAAGGCCTTGGCGAGATCAAGGAAAATTCCAATAGAATATTCATTTTTGTCCATCGCAGTGGCTATCCTATCTTGGATATCTAATAGGGACATTGAAGTTGAGTGACCAGATTGGAAACCATGCTGCGAAGGGTATAGGATAGATTTATAATTAAGGTAGGAAAAAAGGCGATCATACATAACTCGTTCATAAAATTTAGAAAAAAATGGTAACACCGAAATAGGTCTATAGTTAGCTATGTCACTTTTAGAACCTTGTTTATGAATTGGGACGACTTTTGCAATTTTGATTTCAGTGGGGACAAGCCCAGTTGTGAGTGAGCAATTAATTATATCGGATAACGGTGAGACTAAAAATTCCATAACAGGAGATATGAGGTGAGGGAATAAATCATCCATTCCTGAACTATGAGTTGATTTGAGAGTTTTATTGATCGACATTAGCTCTTGCGGACAAGTGGGTAAGAGAGCAAAAGAATTTATCGAACGTGGAGACAGATAGTCTTTAAAATTCTTCTTACAAGGGGGTAAGTCAGAGGACAGAGATTTTGCTATTCCGGTAAAATAAGAGTTAAAATGTTCCGCCATCAAGGTGGAATCATAAATCGTGGCGTCATTTACCTTGATTTCTAAAATGGAAGTGTCTTGGTTATCAGCTTTGATAATAGTTTTGATTGTCTGCCAGGTCTTTTTAATATCCCCGCTATATTTGATAAATTCATTAGTATAGTAAGTTTGCTCAACTTTGGTGCGTATTAATTTATAGCGGTTACGATATTTCGTAAAGATATTTTTGTTTTCGATCGTAGGATTTTTTATGTATTTAATATAAAGTTTTTCTTTCTTTTTTGTAGAATTTAGCAGTCCTCGAGTCATCCATGGTTGAATAAATGAATTTTTCTTAGAAATCTTCAGAGATTTAAGGGGAAAGGATTTATCATAGCAAGTTTTGACTTTTTCAGTAAATAAATTAAAGGCCTGATTTGATTCATGCGCATTACATAATTCTGTTACTGAGGTCCAATCGATTTGGGATACAAGTGCTTTAAAAGAAGCAGTTGTCTGGCTATTTATGGTCCGTTTCAGCTCTATTTTACCCAAATTACGTGAGGTAAAGGGCTCAGTTTTAATCCAGGTTATTATTGGTAGATGGTCCGAAATTTCAGATGTAATTATAGCTGAGGTAATAATGCAGTCAGGGGTATTAGTGAAAGTATTATCAATTAAGGTAGCCGAGGTGGGAGTTATTCTAGTAGGTTGGTGGATAAGTGGGAAGAAGTGGTGGGTCATCATACATTCAATGAATTCATTGGTAGGGTTGTGATTACCATGTGCTAGTAAATCAACATTGAAATCACCAGTTAAGAATATTTTCCTGTTCTTACAAAGGGTGAGATTGTCCAATAGCGAGTCTACTTGGGTGTTAAAGTCATCCATATTGAGACTAGGAGGCCTATACAAAACACCGAGTAGAATGTCGGCGGACTTAACAACTTTGATACTAATGAAGAGGTTTTCGAACGATGTCGTTGGTGTGCAAATGTGCATCTCACTATAATAGATGTCTTGTCTAATAAAGAATCCAACCCCTCCTCCCATTCCCTCCTCCCTATGCTTATGTACGAAGTTATAACCAGGTATGAATATTGAGTCAGCCGTTGAGTTAGTTAACCATGTTTCGGTAACCGCTAGGACAGAGACAGGAAGCTGAGTTAATAAAAGCTTAATATCGTTAATTTTATAAGTAATGCTGCGACAGTTAAGATGCATAATCGAGAATGACGAGGGATCGTTGGCAAATCTATGGGTTAACTGGGAAGCGCCGTAATATCTGCTTTCTTTTACGATATCCAAAAAATAATTAAAGTCAGGGTCTAAATCCTTATTGTTGAGAAGGGGTCTATTTGAATCTTCAGATTCATAAAGGTTTGATCGAGGTAGGTCAGGTTCCAACAGGGTCTCCAAGTGGGTAGAATTAGAAGTCTTTGTACAGTATGCACCGGCTACATACGGCCAATCCTCTGTGTTTAACTGGTCGGAGGCGTTCATGCATGCAGTATGACAAAGTGTAGTGCAATATTCGCAGGCACCAACATCTTGCCCTGGGCTAATTAGTGCAGTGCACACACAACATTTATCTAAATTAGAACACGAAAAATTAGAAAACATATACACAAGGGGGAAAGAAACAGAAGAAAAAAAAGAAAAAAAAGAAAGGAGTGAAATAGAAACGAGTGGCAGCTGACCATGTAATCGACACGGTAGAACAAATTAAAGTATCAAAGCAATGGCAATGGCATACATTCACTTTAGCTGAACAAAAGCAAAAGGATGACACTCGAAGAAACGGAGGACGCTACAGATTAACAGAATAAATCGTCGACAGTTGGTATAGTCATAATATACCAGACGAAGAAAAGAAAAAAGAAAAAGTACACAATGACTAGGCAAGTTAATCGATGAGTCGACAGCTTAGTGCAACAACTCACAATCATAAGGCTAGATAAAATGACTAATTGCATCTAGTGCAGGCACATAACCACAACATAATCAAAAGATAATGTGATTACATAGGTTATGCACAAAAGCAGTAATGGTCGATCCGACCTTATTAGTGTGCACTGGAACCAATAAACAATTAAAAACAATTAATTGCATCGGGTACAGGTGTGAGTCCACAACATCAGCGTAAGATAGTTTAGAGTATATGCACAATAACAGTGATGGTCGATCCGACCCTATCAATGCGCGCAAAGTAATAAAATGCTTAATGCATCGGGTGCAGGCATGTGCCTACAACATGAGCATAAGATATATTATAGTTAAGAAAATATGCACAATGGAAGTAATAGTCAAACCGATCGATGCGCAATTAGAAATAAATGGTCTCGTCAAAAAGCAAAACGAACCGCTGACCAGTAGGGTCGTATATAATGCGACTATAACATGAGCATAATGTATAATTATAGTTAAGAAAATATGCACAATCATATGGAAGTAATAGTCAAACCGATCGATGTGCACTAGAGCTAAACGATCTCGTCAGTAAGCTTTGAACGACCAGTAAGGTCGGATATAATAGAGATAACAGATCGACAGATCGATAAGATAATGGAATATGATCGTTACTTTGGAACGAGTTTGTTGAGGTCTTCCATCGATGATATCTTCATCGGAGCAGCGCCGGCCGTGAGTGACTTCTTAACGTAGATGTTACCACCGTATGACCATGATGAAGCGATGGTCTTCTCCTTTACCATAGCTCGCGCAGACGAGAATAGGAAGGCAGCGTTGGTGGTGAGATGTTCATTGATGTAGATCTTGGGGTATTCCGAGTGAGAAGAGTTAGAGGCTGGATGATGACTCAGAAGTTTCTTAGCTTTGAAGACTTCGTTTCTTACTCTGCGAGTAGTGAAGCTGACGATGACAGGTTTGAGAGGCGATTTCTTGTTGCCTGGCAGGCGATGGGTCGTATTGATGTCGTGATCAGTGAGATGCAGGTTAAGACGGTCTCGACAAAGTAGGATGATTCCATTGGTGAGCGCTCTTTCGCTTTCGATCTCAGTGTGGTACTGGTTCTGAGATAGAAGTCCAGTACCGATATCGTCAGAAGAGTAAACCGGTACTCCATGGAAGATCAGGTTGTTTAAGCGAGCATGTCTCTCGAGATCATCAACTTTTGCTTCGAGTATTTTCGTGGAGGATTTGATGGCGGTTACCTGGTCGCTGATTACGCGGATGGAGTCGTCGAGTTTAGCGAAGGTTTCAATTTTAGTTGCTTCCATGTTCTTGGTAAGTGAGGTGGTCACATCCGCAGTCACCTCCGCTGCGAGTTCCTTGACGAGGGATTTCATCATGGGAATGAGAAGTGTGGACAGGCGGTCAAGTAGAATATTTAGTATTTTATCGTCAACGATTAACTCAGACAGTTCGTCGACTTTAGCCAATCTTTTAGCCATATTCTTGAGTTAAACCGCAGTAGGTAGTCCTTACGTGTTGTATAGGCGTGTAAACAAGGTGTGGCCGTACAAATGCGTAGTTGATCAAAGTTCGAATTCCTCCAGCGATGAACATGAAATTCCTCAGAATGTTAAAAGTATTCCAAGACTGTCAGTGTAATACAGCATCCAGACGTTTTTTACAGTTTTTCATTGCTTAATCGAGGTTTTAAATCATAATTTGATCGATTACTTCGGTCACGCCACTATCAGTCCACCGCCATCATGCCCATCCCATACAGTCTGCATTGTGGCAATGTACTCGTTCGTGGATGATATGCAGACTAATTCTTATCTTCGATGGATTGGTTGGAATGGAGAGCAGCTGCTGCGAGGGTCGTTGTTAGTCCAGATGATACACGATACGCAGACTTTTCTCTTCTTCTTCCGATCCTCTTTCACCGTAGACTACGTCGTAGTCCTCATCTACTGTGGCACATGATGTCAGCTCCAGGGTCACTGATGCAGGGTAGCGAGACGCGTAGTCTTGTTTCAGGCGCCTGGAAAACCGATTATTATAACAGGCTTCATCATCATAGTCATCATCATCGTCGTCATCTTGGTTTCCTCATCCTCATAATTGTTTATCACGATTTAAATCCATCGAACGAATAAATGATTGAAGGACATTACACTACCATCGCCAACAATCGTCAACCTGCTCTTTATTATGCTATGATTGCTGACTTATGGCAACGTAGTTTTGATGAAATTTAATGTGTGATCGAATGTATCCTGATATGACGTGACAAATATAAATTGCATTAGTAAGCAGCTTTTAAAAGGTGTCTAAGTTTATTCCATGATTATTTTAACAACGACTTCTAGAAACTTTATTGGACTTCGAATCCCAGAGAAATCAAAACAAATACGGTGCGCTAGGTATACATAGCAGAGTATAGATACGTTTTAATGGTGTCTAATGATCCCTTATTTATCGTGTACTATTTCAATACACGTTGCGATTGATTGGTCGCCTAGAGCGGAATTGTCAAACTTAATCAACATTTACGACTTAATTTTCCCAACCTCGGCATATGTGTGTTCTTTACATTACGTCTCATCTTTGCATCTACGGTTGTAGTTGTGATTACGAAGATTATTATTGTCGCCCACCTCATTCAGCGAGGCTCGAGACTGGCACTGATTGTTGTCGATAGTTTGCATCAATATAATTATAAGAAAGATGCAAACGTTGATTTTCTTTATTTAACAAAAAACAGTCGTTTAAAGTTTGTATTGACCCGGAAATTTACGAAAGCCTACCACGTGATTCCGGAAGTGAGAATGACGCAGACGACAATGATGGCGATCACCGAAATTATGACGACAGACGTTGTTATGGAAATAGAAACGTCACAATTGAACGACGGGAGACATCGGTTGGCGTTGCCAGGGGCAACACGAGGGTAAATCAATCGGATGAGTAAAGAAGAGAATTGCGAATAATATTCATATCTTGGTTTGTCGTGAAAAATATTGAAAAACCGGGTACAACGCAGATAAAACAAATACAAGCAGACAGTCAGTAGTTTAGTCAGAAGAGAGTGTTTCAGCGTATGTCAATTCTTACAAACTTAGGTTTGTAGTTTTTTTTTTTGCAAAACTATAGCCATGGTCAACCTTCTCCACTTGCTACGATCTTCCGTCGCGTTTCTCAGTTCCTCCAAGTTCATCTTCGTTCTCTCGTGTATTTCTTCCACCCATCTCCTTCTTGGGCGTCCTCTCCTCCTTCCTCCCTCTCCGCAGGCCAGCATCATCTCCTTTTCCAGGCCGTTTGCTCGCATCACATGTCCGAAGAATGCCAACTTCTGCCTTGCCGCTCTCTGCCCTAATGACATATTCCCTCGTGCCTGACCTATCTCTAGTAATAGGCCTATGGATTCATTTGTTCTTTTATCGGTCCATGAGGTTCTCAATACCTTCCTCCAAATCCACATTTCGCAAGCATCGATTTTCCTTTCTAAGGCCTGTGTTTTTGTCCACGTTTCACATCCATACAACACCACTGGGAATATCATTGCCTTTACAATTCTTTTCTTCGTCATCAGGCTCACATGTTTATCCTTCCATATTTTCTCTAGTCCCTTTGCTGCAGACTTTCCCAATGTAATCCTCCGTCGTATCTCTCTGTCACATCCGCCATCATTTTCTATCATGGCTCCCAAGAAGCAGAAACTTGTCACCACCTCCATCTCCTCTCCATCTACCTCGAAGTTTGTCCAATTTTCCGTGGTCATGATTTTGGTCTTCTTTAAGTTGAAATACAGTCCAGCCTTCTCGCTTTCTGTTTTTAAATTTCTGATGATATCTTTTAGATCTTCCCCTTTCCCTGCCAGTAACGTTGTATCGTCCGCATATCTTAAATTGTCCGCTATCCTCACACCAGCATTTGTTTCCTCTAAGCCTGCTTTCCTCACTATCATTTCAGCATAAAGGTTGAACAGGTATGGCGATAATATGCACCCCTGCCGAACTCCTTTCTTTATTTGGAAGGTTATAGTTTCGCCATGCTCCGTCCTAACCACGGCCACCTGGTTCCCGTATAGGTTCTTGAGGAGTTTTATGAGGTGTGTCGGGATGCCCATTTCCCCCAGAGTCCTCCACATCAGAGCATGATCGATGCAGTCGAAGGCCTTGCTATAATCTATAAAGCATATGTGTACCTCCTGTCCGAATTCTCTCTGTCTCTCCATTATCCCTCTGAGGTTCGCGATGTGGTCTCTTGTTCCTCTCCGTCTCCTGAAACCTGCCTGATGGACAGGCAGTTCCCTCTCAATCGTGCTCTCCATCCTTTTATGTATAATCTTCAGTAGGATCTTACTTGCATGTGATATCAGCGCTATTGTTCTGTAGTTTTCACATTCCCTGGCGTCGCCTTTTTTGAAGATAGGTATGAATATGGACTTTTCCCAGTCTTTGGGCCATTCTTCTGTCTCCCATATCCGATTGCATAGTGCTGTTAGTTCTTCTATCATTCCGTCTCCAGCCTCTTTGATCAGCTCAATGGGTATCTCGTCCGCCCCAGGTGTCTTGTTATCCTTGATTTGTTTGATTGCCCACTCCACCTCCGATCTCAAGACACTTGGTTCTTTCTCGTAATCCCCTGTGGCCATCGATATATCTTCCTCCTTGTTCACTCTATCATCGACTTTGTAGAGATTTTCTGTGTATTCCTTCCATCAACCGACCCTAACGACGTCTAATCTGATCCTAACTACTATGGTAATGACGCTGTTTGCCGGAAGAGTTTTAGCGCATATCAATTCTTACAAGGTCCGCTGTTTGTAATTGTTTTAGTGATTACTGACTATATAGCTCGTTGGCTGACACGGTTGCCCGCTCATAGGGCACATGGGGTCATTCAGCAATCCACGAAGAAACGACACCTTTTTTCATCTGCTACACTTGATATTTAAAGAAATCCGATGCACTGAGGTTTTAATGTCATTCGTCTTCCTTTAAAGTCTCATCAAAAATTGGCAATTAAAATTACAAAGCAGTGGTTAATTTAATTTCTTATGTGTGGACAAAGAACATTAATCAAAATAAGAGGTTGAATCGTTGCCGTGATGAAAGGGTTTGAATATATGCCGCATGTAGGTGAGAAGTATAGGTGGATATTGCATTTATGTTAGGCGAAGTGAAAGTACAGCCTTAGGTCCATGCCGCGCGCTTATGTCTGCGCGCAAATGACTTAATTTGATGATGCAAAGGTTTTGTAGCTTGTAAATCTGTCGATTCAGGTTTATGATTGTTTATGATTGTGTATACCTCGTACATTAAGATTCCTTATGGGAAATTGTTTTACTTTAAGATTTAAATTAGTATGCACGAATTATAAATGCTTAAAAACATATTATTTCTCCAAAGCTCCAATCATACCATGGACATTGACTGATAGTTTGCTGTTAATTGTTGAATATTGATGACAATGTAATGATCTGCTTTGATGCATTTAACTGTTGAATACCGGAACCGAAGATTTCTGTACATTTTATCTATATTGTCATCAACGGCTTTATTTGTTTGTATGCGCACTTGTTATAGCACCTCTTTCAATCTCTCTACTCAGAGGCGCTCCAGATTACAGCGCGGATACTGCATCGGAATTTCACGCCGAAGCGCTGAGCAATTGTTAGTGAAGTACTTGCCCAAGGTCCCTACGCGGCGACTTGAGGTGGATTCGAACCTGCAATCCTCCAGCTGCAAGGCAATGAACATACCCACTACACCACCAAGCTCAACAGCGCATTTTAGTCCACACCCCTGTTTTTTTTGTTCTACTAGGCTACTATACTTCGGTCTGCATTATAGGAAATGACCGCAAGTCTTGAAAATTAATGGTTCGATCGTCTTTCTATTTCGCTCATAATAATTACTCGTCAATAGATACAGTGGCTCTTAAAATACGAAAATTCAACACCACGATGTTTTTTTTTCTTTTTGCTATTTTTTGCCACAGCTTTTTTTACTAGTAATATTAATATAAATAGTGGTATTAATAGTGATAGTGCTATTGATTGTAACAGAGGCAGAAACATTAGTAGTAGGCCTAGTAATAATTGCAATTCCAATTTAATTTGGTGCGCTACAAACACCTTTAAAACGGTGGAAGCAATTGTTATATGCTGAGTTATCGTTGACAATCTATTGCTTATATTCGCGTATAGGAATCAGTTATACACTGTTTAATCAACTTATTTTAAGGGTGTCTAACATTATCCGTCTTCATAACTTAATTTCCGTGTGTGCGTCTGCTATTATGCTTATAAAAATTATCCTACAACCTCGGTCTACCAAATAAAAATCATTGCTGCCTGCAATCCACATGTTTATTCCCGTTGCCTTTGAAACTCTTGGACCTGTAAATGCTGAAGGCGCAGAATTTCTCTCAGAGCTGGGACGTCGCATTTCAGCAGTATCTCTGGAGATCACCGTAAACCCAAAAGTCCTGTTGCAAACGTCTCTCTATCTGTATTGCGCGTCACAATACATTCACTCTTCAGCACATACAAGCACATACAAGAGCAATTATAACAAAAGCAGAAATATTAGTATTGTATGTGAAACCTGGGACAGGACGAGGCCTGGTTTCTCGGAGATTCATATTTTAGTAAAAAATAATTGAATCCAAAGGAATCATTGAAACCTCGGGTTAAAAAATAGTAATGATAATAACTACTACAAGAGCCATAATAACAATAGCAGCAATATTAGTATAGAATGTGTCTCTAGAATATTGTCAATCCACGATATAATTACCTTAGGTATAAGATGACAACGGTACTTCTGTGTCCTCGTAGGTCCTCTGATCGGCTTGATCTCTTTGTTCCCCGCGTAAGAACCGCTGTGGCTCAATCCAGATCATTTGCCTGCATTGGTCCCTCCCTATGGAATGAACGTCCCCCACCGGTTCGCTCTGCCAGACTGTCATCCTCTCTGGTGGTCTTTCGTCATCTTTCTCTCCTCTCAAAACCTGCCTTTCCACGGGCTGCACGCACTGTGATCGCTTCTTAAAGGTTATTGCTGTGAGAAGCATTTTCTAAGTTGTCAGATACAAAACAATACAATAACAAGAGCGGCAATAAAGGCAAATTCTATCGGTCTCATATTCTATTCTATTTTACTTTGGGATTTATAAAGTGAACCCTCTCAGAGTACAATTTAACCAGAGGCGCTCCCCACAGTAAAGGGCAGACAGAGGCAAAGGCGCGATGTTGGGCTGTGGCAGTCCGAGATCGTGGAACAAGAAGATCATGACGGTCTAAAGAGCGGAGAGAACCTCCAAATAACGTGTAACGCTTTTAAAATTTAAATGTTTCTAAATTTTTAATACAGCTGAAATGGATGGATGGATCCCATTTGACCAGGGTCTATGAAAACAGAGGCCGTTATCCTAGACAGAAATTTGTTCGGCATATTACAGCACTTGTGAACAATTTGAAATCTAATCTACCTTGCAGATGTACCAAGCACTACTTCAATTATTTTCTCTTACATAAAATTTCTAGTTGCATTATAAAGGTGTGATCAGAAATCGCCCCATAGCCTATAATTGCTGTACATTGGATGAGTTGCGTGCCTGGTTAATTTTTCCGTCTTTTCCGAAGGTATCATGTCATTCTGGCGAGGCCTGGGACTCAGTCCCTTGGAATGGCCGTGGTTCAAATCACTTTGGTCTGCGAGTTTCGTGAACGTTCGGTGTTACCCGTCGGTGGCACTAGTTCTAGAGTTGCTGTCTGTAATATGTTACGCCGGAAAGGAGATCGGTCGGGCAAGGCAAAGAGGCCCGTGGCCGTGAAGAGTAGCTCCAAGCGAGGGTCTGCCGCCCGCGAGTCAGTGAACCCTATGTTGAGCAACGGCCATCGTCAGGCTCAGGATGTTACTCCCAAAGTGACCGTGGAAGGGGCAGAGGCAGACTCGGAAGCGACCGAGCTTTATACCCTGTCGCGTGCGACCATCTCACAAACCTCTTCGGTTGAGAGTGAAGACGGGAACGGTGCAACCGCTCCCCGTCGGGCGAGTCGAAGGCACAGACGCGATAGCGACTCGAGCGACTCTCGGGACCCTGGTAAATTCATGGATCGCCCGGGAAGCGAGCAGCTCGCTGCCCCTTGCGTGTCTACCATAGCAGCAGGGGCACGTCCGCTATATATATATATATATATATATATATATATATATATATATATATATATATAATGGTTATTCGTGTTATTCGTGCATTTGATAATGTTGCACATGAGGACACAAACTTGCATGGATTAAGTACACATTGGATGGGTTCACCTTCTGGCCATCTAATATGGATTGAAAGCAGATATTTGTTCGTGGTAATCGTCTGTTTAGTTGATTATTGATCATAGAAGAATAGTTTAACTCAACTTAGTATCTTCCATTTGATATCGTGGTTTGAAAATAAAAATATGTATTGAGGTTTGTCAAACCCCACCTCACCTCTGGCGTTTCAAATCGTCACCTCACCTCCGAAGGGTTAAAACATAATATAATCACTCAAATGCAGACACACCATCCTCCTCCTTCTTCTCATCCTATTCATCCTAATTCACCTCTTTCTCCTCTTCAACCTTTTCCTCCTAATAATAATAATAATATTCCATTATTCAGCAATCCGGTAAAAGGACCGCAATCGCTTACAGTAAATAAAGCTATGCAGGTATTTTGCAGGTATAGATGTTTAATTGTATTGTATATGATTCTGATAACGAAGTTAATTATGATGTTGATAAAAAGAAATGACAACGAGTTAGTTGTAGTTATAGTAGAATAATAGTTATAAAAATTGTAGTAATGGTAGTAGTGGTAGTAGTAGTAGTAGTATTGGTGGTGGTGGTGGTGGTGTTTGGCAGAATTATGCAGTTTGTGGAACGAGATATTTACCATCCAAGACAAACTTCAAGTTACAGAACCTGTTTCTGAGCTGCTGAGATCACTCTAGATCACTCTATGCACTGAGAATGCTTAGAGCCCATGGACTGCCCTCTGACGCTCTGCACGAAGTAGCTCCAGTCACTTCTGTCGCGAGGATCCTTTATGCTGCCCCAGTCTCGTGGGGATTTTAGCGGGAATAATTTATTGTTTTGTGCATGTATGTAGGTGTGTAGCCTATGCGTGCATTTGAGAGATAATTTTTTATTTACTCTTTTAAACACCGTATTTAGGCTGTAAAGTCTCTTTATAAGTTTGCGCACACGCAACTGAAGGATGATAACGATGAACGTCACATCTTTAACTCTGACCCTCGGACAACCCATCTTACTATATGCAGCTCTCGTCAAAAAAGCTGGTACCATGCGCATGGCAATCAAGTGGCGCTTTAGAATTCTCAGTTTACGATTACGAGCTTCACCCTCAAGCTTCGAAGACCACGGGACATGGACTACCAAGGGGGGGAGAAGTTACCACCCCTCCTGGACTTTTCGTTTTGTTTGTTATGACTTGTAATACATCAATGGAATCAACATTCATTTCTGCACAAAATGGATTATTTAGTTTCAAAATATATGAATGCATCTCGAAAATACGCAATTTTTAACATGGGAACCCAAACATTCCTCACAACGTCCACTTTTGCATGAATCAAAACATGATTCTGTGTGTGTTGAAGATGACCTATGACTGCATGTATACATGTATACATGTACGTATGTGCACTTGTTACAGCGCCCCTTCATGATTACTACTCAGGACCGCTCCCGACTATTGTGTGTACATTGGATTGGAGTTTCACGCCGAAGCGCTGAGCAATTGGAGTGAAGGACTTGCCTACGGTCCCTACTCCCTACGGTTGCAAGGTAACGAGCATGCCCACTACACCACCGCGCATCAAAACAACATGTGTAGTTTGCATGCAGTGAAGACTAGTGTGGAGTAATATAAACTAGCTAATGTATGAATCCATTTTAGGTCTTATCAAAATCATAGGACATTCATTCATTCATTCATTCGTTCGTTCATTTGTTCGTTCATTCATTTGTTCGTTCGTTCATTCAGTCAGCTTGACGTAAAAGATGGGGAATGTAAAAAAGAAAAGAGCAATAATAAAAAAAACTGAAATCACAGCAATCTTATGAGTTCAGGAAATTTTTAATGCAGGTGTCCAATTGGTTGTCCAAACGTTCTTAAACATTTACTTCGAATACAAGTTTAATCTTAAAAAGTGACGTTAAATGAACTTAAATTCCATTTTAATCTGACATAGAAATTTTTACTTCCGTGGAGGATATAAAAAAGCCAATCGGGATCTTTTTATGGCAAAATGTTTAATTAAAAGACTATAATTATTTGTTTGGTGCAGTGGTTATGTTCGTCGCCGAAAGGTTGCAAGTTCGAATCAACCTAAAGTCGTCGCGTCCTTCACTCGCAAACCTTCGCTCGCAATTGCTTAGTCGTTTTCTGGAAAAAAATTGCCAGGACGAAAGATAACGTCGGTCGAAACATAGATATAACATCAACTGCAACACTTAATTCAACTTCCACTATGCAGAACCGTGCTTTCTCGGTGATAGTACCCTCAGGCCTCAGTCTGGAATGGTCTTAATCTGACCCTCCGATCTCTTTGTAAAAATCCTTCTCACACTTTCCTCTCTCATCCTAAGACAGTTTTATTTGGCCGCGCTGAGGTTGGGAGCGCCTCTGAATAGGTAAATAAATCTAATGGATGAGTAACAACGGTCTTGTTTTAAATGATGATCGTCGTCATCTTTTGATCCATACTCTTTCGTACAGCCGCCATTTCGATTGTCTTTTGAACTCGCCCTTTTGATACGATACCAATAATAATAATATTTGGTAAGACATGATGGGAGGGACCATGCATTTCGAGAAGCAGGATGAAAAGTGAAAATGTGGCAGTGATTGATTAATTGGCTGATTCTAGACTTGATTAGATTTGATTTTGAGTTCATTAGATGCAAAGTCGCCGATTTAGACGAGTAGAGTAGTAACAGACAAGTTCAGTCCCCAAAGACGCGTTAGTTAAATTGTTGTGAGACCTTCAATCCTATGAAACTTATTTGTTTGCGTATTTGTCGGCATTTCTATCAAATGACAGAGAGAGACAGATTTTCATGTCTTTCAAATTTTTGAAATGTACATGGCAAGACAATAATATTATCATCTATATTCTGGCACAACCATAGGCGCAACCACGTCCTAAAAGTTGAGGGGGACCAGGGACCAAAAGAAAATTTTTAGTAGTAGTAATAATAGCGAGAGCGAAGCGCGCGAAACTGAGATTGCCGAAGGCAAGAAGCCCCTAACGATTATGGGGTATGGGGGGAGCGTCGTAAACTTCCCCCATTGGGGTCTGGGGCGGAGCCCCAGAAACCGAAGCAATTTTGAGCATTTGATGCCAAACCGAGTGCATTTAGGTTGTAGTTTCCATGAAATTTTGCAACGATGATATCGGAAAAAAAGTACCTAAACTATCTCGATCTGTGAAAGTCTAAATCTAAATCAGTCGATCAATCCCTTAATTAGCCATAGTAATCGACATTAGGCATTGCTTACAAAAAACGGCCCAACTTCTGGGGATGCAAAGCTTCACCCTACCCTAAAGGCACAGAAGTCATGCAATAAATATCCATTGATTTTAATATAAGTCTACACATAAACTAAGACACAGTGGAACCAAAGAATGAGAATCATGAGTGCTCATTTCCGTCTAACCGGAAAAAGGTTAGAGATCTTTTTGGACTACTCTAGTATTATAGAGAAAGCTATCTATCTTAGAAACGGTAAAATGGTGCCAAAATTATAGTCGTGCAACAAATATTCAAATTATACATTGATTCAAATGCACGTACATGTATAAATGAGCATACAGCGGAACTAAGGAATGGGAAACATGTGCCCATTTCCATATCCTAACAGTGTAGACCATAGGTGAAGACTTGGTGCTGACTTTGGGGGACAAACGAGCGGCCGAATGACGATCGCCGAGGCACGAAGCGCCTAGCAGGGGAGAGTTTGGGCAGAGAGATATGCCCCCAAACTTGGGAAAAAAATTTCAGCACTACAATGGTAGCATTTCAGGTAGTCATATTTACAAATTTCCTAATCATTTTAGTACTTATAGTCTTTGTTTAAGACTTCAAAAGTGCCCTCCCCAATGTCGAAATGCTATGAATTGATAATCGTTTAGTAAAGTTAAAAGAGGTGTGTAAGAGACATCTGTGATTGGAATTCTCTGTTTAAAACAAATTATTATAGTTAACTTGTTTGATGATAATAGTTTAGTAAAGTTAAAAGAGGTGTATAAGAGACATTTGCAATTGGAATTCTCTGTTAAAAAAATAGCTTATTTGTTTGACGATGATAGTTTAGTAAAGTTAAAAGAGGTGTGTAAGAAACATCTCGAATTGGAATCTCCAATCTGTTTAAAAATAATAGTTAACTTGTTTGATGATATAAGTTTAGTAAAATTAAAAGATGTGTGTAAGAGACAATTGGAAATCTCAGTTTAAAACAATAATAATAGTAAACTTGTTTGATGATAGTAGTCTAGTAAAGTTAAAAGAGGTGTGTAAGAGACATCCAATTGAAATTCTATGCTAAAAAATAATAGTTAATTTGTTTGATGATAATAGTTTAGAAAAGTTAAAAGAGGTGTGTAAGAGACATCTTCAATTGGAATTCTCTGCTCAAAAATATAATTCTTAATTTGATCGATGATAATAGTTTAGTAAAGTTAAAAGAGGTGTGTAAGAGACATCACCAATTGGAATTATCTGCTAAACAATAATAGTCAACTCGTTTGATGATAATAGTTTAGTAAAGTTAAAAGAGGTGTGTAAGAGACATCCAATTGGAATCCTCTGCTAAAAGAAATTCTTAATTTGTTTGATGATAATAGTTGAGTAAAGTTAAAAGAGGTGTGTAAGAAACATTTCCAATTGGAATTCTCAGTTTAAAAGAATAATAATAGTTAACTTGTTTGATGATAAAAGTTTAGTAAAATTGAAAGATGTATGTAAGAGACAATTGGAATTCTCGGTTTGAAACAATAATAATAGTTAACTTGTTTGATGATAATAGTTTAGTAATGTTAAAATCGGTGTGTAAGAAACATCTCCAATTCGAATTCTCTGTTAAAAACAAAAGTTAACTTGTCTTATGATATAAGTTTAGTAAAAATTAAAAGGTGTGTGTAAGAGACATATCCAATTGAAATTCTCAGTTTAAAACAATAATAATAGTTAACTTGTTTGATGATAATAGTTTAGTAAAGTTAAAAGAGGTGTGTAAGAGACATCCAATTGAAATTCTCTGCTAAAAATAATAGTTAATTTGTTTGATGATAATAGTTTAGTAAAGTTAAAAGAGGTGTGTAAGAAACATCTCCAATTGGAATTCCCTGCTAACAAAATTCTTAATTTATTTGTCGATAATAGTTTAGGAAAGTTAAAAGAGGTGTGTAAGAGACATCTCCAATTGGAAATCTCAGTTTAAAACAATAACAATAGTTAACTTGTTTGATTATATAAGTTTAGTAAAATTAAAAGATGTGTGTAAGAGACAATTGGAATTCTCAGTTTAAGACAATAATAATAGTTAACTTGTTTGATGATAATAGTGTAGTCAAGTTAAAAGAGGTGTGTAAGAGACATCCAATTAGAATTCTCTGCTAAAAAATAATAGTTAACTCGTTTGATGATAATAGTTTAGTAATTATATTATATTTAACTTGGGATTTTAAATCGTGCGTTTTTATTACCTATTGCTAATCCGTTGTATAATAACGATGTTCTTTGTCCTATTGTTCGTTTTCAAGCGGAGTAATAAACAGAATACTGACATACATACTAACTTACTTTCTTGCCATATTATTCCCAATGTCCAACTGGAGGTTGATTCGAGCCTGAAGGAAACCTTTAGGGAATGTAGCAGAAGCCCGATTATGACGTTGTGGCGTTATTTATTATTATTAATCAGAAGTTTAACGACATCTTATAGCTACAAAGGCTGTTGACGTCTTTAAAGATTTTTAACAGTGCATTCCACTTTTTTTCTCCTCGCATTTTTTAAGTAGTAAGATTGATATATCGTTCTTTATACACGCAAGCAGCATATGCTCACTGCTCAGTTGTTTCAAGCAATTGGCATTTAGAACACAGGTCTGTTGTGCTTTTACCTTCCACTTTCAGCCAAGTGTGATTAAGGACATGCCACATCCTAAGTCGGGTAATTTGAACTTCTCTTCTCCTGATGGAGCCCATAAATTTTATATCAGTTGCGACGTTGGGTATTGGCAATGTTTTTATAATAACCGGTAATATGTTAAAAGAGGTATCTTATCCACACAGTATTATGTTCGCAAACTATTCAACGAGGGACTAAATAACTATTGGTTAGAGCCTGGATTGCCCCGAAATTCAAATCATTAGAAATATGAACTTCATCTGCTTAAGTTTTCTTTCTCTAGAACTCTACTGACGTGTGTGTGTGTGTGTGTGTGTGTGTGTGTGTGTGTACATGCCCTAACGCTTAAACATTGGGGGGGGGGACAAATGCATGGGCCGTCCCCTCACCCCCAACGCCTCCATTGGAGGGACCGTCCCCCTGACCCCCCCACCCCCTAGGGCTCCGCCCGTGGTTTCACGTGCTATTTGTGTGAGACGCCAACACTGTCGAGTTAGGATGTTGGCCTACAGGCTGGATTAAAACACTCTTGATTCAGCCTTAATTCTAAGAAGCTACGTTCTTAATATGCCAGTCTATATTGAAATGGTTATTAGCAGTAGTCGGTTGCAAAAGTCCCAAGCCTCTCGTCGAAAGTTGGAGGGGACCATTCGTCGAAAGTTGGGGAGGAACCATATGCCGAAATTTGGGGGGACCGTCCCAAGCCTCCAAAAAGTTGGGGGGGGACGCGTCCCGTGGGTCCCATATGGTGGTTGCGCCTATGGGCACAACGTCTTTTTAGAGTAACTGAGGTTTACTAACCAAATAAGTTATCTGAACATTTGAACACCTTTTTAAAAGAAAATACATTTTTGATAAGTATATCATGATTTCACCAAGCTCATTCCAGTTGATAATATAAGCTTGGAAAATACTTAAAAAAATTAATATTTCATTCCATTTCTAATCTATATGATTTTAAGAACGATTTAAGAGCAGTGTTTGAATTTAGAATCCAATTTTTTAATGTAACCTGTAACTAGATGAGGCATAGCATATAAAATGAAGTAATTTACTCATTCACTCTAGCATTTATTTAACCCTTCTCCAAGGAGTTTACTCGGAAGCGCAACCGGCTCTAGCAGTTCTACAAGACACAGTTTTTAGTTTATTACTAACTGAATTACCCGGCGTTGCCCGGGAAATTTCGATATTTGGTCCATTGCCACGCTGACCCCGTTCCCACTTAACCTTTCTCACCCCACCTTCTTCCATCGGCCCCAACCCGGTCCCAGCCTGAGGTGCCTGGCGTTGTCGGTGAAATGTAGATTTTTCGCCTCAACCCAGCTCCCATTGCAACCGCCCCTGCGGGGCGGGTTCGTCACCCTCCGTTGTGGCCAGCATTTGCCGGCGAATTTTGGTTCTTTTGCCTAAACCCGTCCGCCCTAAATACCGTAATGTCTAGATGGCCTGTATACGTACGACGACACGTTACTATATTAATTACCGGTATCCATTGTCATTGTCTTGCGATCAACCGTTCATAATATTATTATCAGTGTTTTTAGTATAATTTAGCGAAAGCGCGCGCTATAAAATCGGCCGCCTAAAGCGAAGTAAAGAAGTGATGACGTCATAAATCTATGGGTTCTTTGAAAGCGATCCGGCGACCAATCTTAAATACTGCATTATATTAGCTTTCGTCGGATTATTAAAAATTAAATGTTTCAAATTCGGCAAAGGTAAGATTTTTGGATCGCGAACCCCCCTATGTTTGTTAAGGGGTCCTAAAAAGTATTTTTGTAAATATTGGGAAATATCGGTCGGGCGGATAAGAAGAAAATTGTTCGCAAACATTGGAAAAGTTCGCCTTTATAGTTTTAGATTAAAAAAACTTCAGTGTAATTCCCAAACAAGTAGACGTAGCTCCACCTCCAATTCAGTCAACTGATTTATGATCCTATTTTGCTGACAATTTGTAAAAATGAAAAGCTTACAAATCTTATATATTCATGAAATATTTAATGCAGGTGTCCAAAATGTTGTTCCAAGTCTTCACCTGTATTCAAAATAAATGCGGAAAGAGGTGGTCAACTTAAGTCTTAATTAAACGATATCTTTTTGTATTTTTTTTATTGTATTGTATTAAACAAACATTTTATAAAGCGAATCTAGTAGGGTGAGCCGTTCAGAGGCGCTCCCAGTGCAAAGTCCCCGCGAGAAGAAGCAGGTTTTGAGAAGAGACAAAGCAGAGGAGAGACTGACAGACAGAAGTGTAGAGCGAACAGAAGGAGAAAGAGCATTCCAAGGAGAAAGACCAATTGAGACAAAAGATCGAGACTGAGCCATAGCAGTTCTAGACCGAGGAACCAATAGGTCAAGTCTGTAACAGTTGGATGAGCGAAGCGGACGATGGGAGGAAGCTGAGTGAGGACGAAGTAAAGCATTAGTCAGATATTTTGGGGCAAGACCCCGTTGAGACTTTAGGATCAGAGTGAGGATCTTGAACTGTGTGCGAGCTCGAGGAGGAAGCCAATGAAGTTCATCAGACATAAAGGTAGAGATGCGAGAGTACTTGGGAAGGCGGGTACAGTAGGTATCTTGGCGCAATATGAATTCTAATTGATTAATTGATTTATTAATTTATTTATTGGTTGATCGATAGTTTTACTGGTTAATAAAGAAATTAATTGATTGATAAACTGGCTGTTTGATTGACTGACTGACAATAGATTTGGTAGATTTTAGTTGACTTTGCACAGACGAGTCGGGTAGCAATGGATATATGTCTGTCCTCAAAGATACGTCGCACTGCATTGAGACCTTTACCCCTAAGGAACTAATTTGTGTACTGGTCTGTTTTTCTATCTAGTGACAGGGGTCATTTGTATGGCCCAACTTGCACACTGTTCAGTTCACAAAAGTACAGAATAAACTAATGTTGAGCAGGAGGTAGAATCCATGGCTGATTTTATGGCAACAGAGACCGTGCAACACGCATAAAATCGAAAGAAATTGTACTTATAAAAATGAAAGTTTACTTTAAAAAGGTGTACAAAATATTCAGATCATTTTTTTCGCAAGTCTCAGTAATTTTTCAAAGAAGTCAGACAAGCAGACAAACATTTTTCTCATTCAAAGCAAAAAATAAAGCGTCACGCACACACCTTTTTTCAAAAATAAACATAAGTTTATAAAAACCGAGGTAATGACCGAAAGTTAATTATTTCTTCATCTGTTAGTTGGGCATAAACATAATCGGTGACATCTAATAATTAGCCACACGATTAAGCACGAGATCAGTAATTCTGCCAGTTCTGGCAGTGCCAATCCCAAGTCTTGGTAACGGAGGAGGGCGTCGCTAATGACATTTGATATCACACAGTGAAATTAAGCTGAAACTGCGAATGCTGTTTGCGAGTGCTTGTGCTAGACGTAGACCAACATTGAATGCATCTGTTTAATTCATTCTGACATTTATATAGCGCTCCTCTTTCAAGAAAAAAAAACTACTCAGAGGCGCTGCCGACTCCAGCGAACCCAAAACAAACAGTTTTAAGTGTAGTAAGGAAGGATCCTGGAATACTAGACCTAGGATGTAGGCGTTTTAAGTGTTGCAGTCTCTTAATAAGAAAACAATGGATTTTTATGGTTGTCGGCTGGTGGTGCGAGTCCCAAGTTTTGGTGTGAGACACACAAAAATCAACTTCTTCGATAACAGCAACGAAAGCAAGAAAACGACTTCATTTTTGACCTCGGCATATGAGGCAGTGTGACTAGTCATCTTCTTCGCTTTATCGTCTTCCCAACGACTGTCAACGGTTAATGCACTCATTCATATGGATAACGTGGATTAGCCGAGCAGGTAGAAATGTGAAATCGTCGAACAAATTTCTAATCTAATCGTTAAATCCAATTTTATCCTTATTGAACAACCATCCAGTTGACAGACCGCAACCGGTTACTGTGTACAATTTCACAATTTAAACATTTAAATTGCAGAAGACATAACTTGAACATCAGCTGAACAACCATACGGATAAAGTGTGAGAAAATACGTGCCTGGCCGCCCCTTACCTTTCCAAAAGAAGTGCCTGGATGCCCCATACTTCGCTAGGCTGTGCTGGCCAAAAAATGGCATGACGGCGCTCAGATTTTAAAATAAGTGCATGGACGCTTCCATGACCGTCCAGCCAACCTTTTTGGCACCATGGGCCGCAGAGGCAATAATTCTGATGCCGAGGACCGCAACAATGAACTCAAAAGGAGCGGCTATAATTTTTTTTAATAATTGACTCTAATGTAGAATTAATCATATAAATGTGTAATAGAGCATGGTTACACGTGCCATGTTTGACATGATCCGTAATATTTTAGCACCAAAAAGTATAAGAGGGCTTTTTATTCCTGCCTTACCTCCATGGGCGTAGTTTATCAGGGGCTAGGGGGGGCTAAGCCCCCCCAAGAAGGCCCAGATTCAGATTTTTTACCATTGTAATCAAGACAATTTATATAGCATCGTCGGTAGCAAGCTACTTCTAGGATGCTTTACAAACATACAGTAGCTATTTATATTATAATTGTCAAAGTTTAACAAAAATGCAAACAGCCCGGAACCAGATGCAGCTTCAACTGTTTTCTACAAGCAGATTGAGTTTTTATTTCTTGAATTGATGCTGGAAGACTGTTCCATGCGCGTGGGCTAGCGACCCGAAAGGCACGATCACCCGCTTTAGTTTTAGTTGCAGGGACTGATACGTCGGCGGTTTTGGACGACCGCAGACGCAATCTACTAGGATCGTCTGCCAGCGATCAGATGCTGTCCACAAGGTAGGGTGGTGCGCGGTTGTTCAGACACTTTGTGCATCAGAGTGCAAAGTCTGAACTTGATGCGTTCGCCTATTCCAAGAGTACGCGGACGGTTGATCACCGGACGGTTGATCCCCGGACGATTGATCACTGAGGACGTTTGATCACCGGACGACTGATCACCGGCCTAGTGGTCATTGCAATTTATTAACTAAGGATGAAAGAGAAATGTCGCAAATACCGCTATTGTAAAGAGAAACATTTATATAAAGCGATATGATACATACTCAATCTACCACCATTCCAAGCCATTGAAGCTGGTCTCGGATCGTGGTAGAAACATGGTCGAACTTATTTAATCGCAGGACTAGGCGAGCAGCAGCATTGATGACCGCCTGAATCCGAATGATACTACGCTGTGGCAAGCTGGAAAAGGCGACATTGCAGGTATCATTTCGGCTCAGGATCAAACTTTACACCAGATGGCGTGTCACGTCTTGTGTGAGAGAGCGAGACACAGATCTCAGCTGCCTCATTATTTGCGAAGCTGGTTTGCACAACATTACTCCAGTAACACTGGCCAACAAATTTGAACTGTTTTTGCTACTGGAAAAACTTCAGCTGTTTCTTATAGTAGATCATGGTCTGTTGAATGCAGTGGTGTTTTGTTGTTCTTGCAGCACGTCAAGTTTTTAAGAAAACTGAAATATTTAGTTTTGGCACACATTTGCAACTGCACACATTTTTTAAATTATAGTTGCAATGATGGACATTTCAAATCAACGGACTTTTCATTTATAGCACAGATTCGCAATTGCACATCTTTTTATTATAGTTGCAATTATGAACATTTAAAAACAAAGAAATTTTTAGTTTTTGCACACATTTGCAATTGCACACCAATTTTGGGTTTTCGCACACATTTGAAATTGCACACCGTTTTTTTTTATTATAATTGCAATTATAGACATTTCAAAACAATTTACTTTTCAGTTTTAGCACACATTTGCAATTGCACACCTTTTTTAGTTTTGGCACACATTTGCAATTGCACACCTTTTTATTATAATTGCAATAATGGACATTACAAAACAATTTACTTTTCAGTTTTAGCACACATTTGCAATTGCACACCTTTTTTAGTTTTGGCACACATTTGCAATTGCACACCTTTTTTATTATAATTGCAATAATGAACATTTCAAAAAATTTACTTTTCAGTTTTAACACACATTTGCAATTGCAACCTTTTTAAAATTATAATTGCAATTATGAACATTTCAAAACAATGAACTTTTTTAGTTTTAGCTCACATTTGGAATTGCACACTTTTTTTAAGTTTTGGCACACATTTGCAATTGCACACCTTTTTTTACTATAATTGCAATTAAGAACATTTCAAAGCAATGGACTTTTCAGTTTTAGCACACTTTTCAATTGCACACCTTTTTAAAAATATTATAATTTCAATTATGAACATTTCAAAACGATGTTTTTTTAGTTTTAGCACACATTTGGAATTAGACACCTTTTTAAAGTTTAGGCACACATTTGCAATTGCACACCTTTTTTTATAATTGCAATTATGGACATTTCAAAACAATGGACTTTTTAAAAGAACTGTCACTGTCCGGAAAAATGGTATGTTTTTATGAGCTTTTCAAATCGATGACTAAAAAAGGCCATCAACTGCTATGGGCCGAGAATTTTTTTTGTTAGCCCTCCAAGATCGGCAACCAAACTCCGCCCATGCTTACCTCACTTCATTTTGTTGGCTGGTGCGCCGAAGTACCTGCACGACCGACTACAGTCTGTGTTGAATGCAGCGGCGAAACTCGTGTGTAATCGGCGGAAGTATGATCATGTGACACCATTACTGCGTGACGTGTTGCATTGGCTTCCAATACCGTACCGCATTGAATTCAAACTCTCATTGCTCGTCTACATGGCTTAGCACCGGACTACCTCAAATCCTATTGCGTGCAGATGGCGGCGTCAGGTGCTTGTCTTACGCTGAGATCCAGTGTGAAAGGAGATCTGTATGTGCGAAGGACGAAGACACGCTTCGGGGAGCGTGCTTTTTCAACTGCTGGCCCCCGCTGCTGGAACAGTCTGCCTTCCACAGTTCGTTCTGCCAACTCTGTTGGGGTTTTCAAAACTCGTCTGAAGACATATTTGTTTTCTAAGGCGTACCTTTGACTGAATATATTATGTTTGTGTTTGTAGAGGCGCCTTTGTAACGGCATGTGCTGTGTTACGGCGCCATAGAAATTGTCGTCATTATTATTATTATTATTATGACTACCTATGCTTTCAGCATTGAACGTCTTTTATCGCTCGCTGAAATGGATTGGAGAGAATACCTAGACAACAAAATCACGTCATCGTTGCTATGGCGACGATTTCAGTTCTCGCTAAAACGTGTCATCGTCCGAGAATTCGATGACCACTTCTGCCAGAGACGCAATCACTTCCGGTCTCG
>OX457047.1:6223765-6341265 GCA_949752735.1 Lumbricus terrestris | reverse complement strand
TTTGTTAAGATGACACCTTAAAATGCTGCCATTGCAATTTGGAAATTCAAAAATTTTCTAATGGGTCACTGAAAATGTACAGCTATTTTGTGAAGATGACACCTTAAAATGCTGCCATTACAATTTGGAAATTGAAAAATTTTCTAATGGGTCACTGGAAAAGTACAGCTATTTTGTTAAGATGACACCTTAAAATGCTGCCATTGCAATTTGGAAATTGAAAAATTTTCTAATGGATCACTGAAAAACTACAGCTATTTTGTTAAAATGACACCTTAAAATGCTGCCATTGCAATTTAAAAATTCAAAAAGTTTCTGGTGGGGAGGGGAACATCCCCTCCCCATACCCCTCCCCTTCCGGTCTCGGCGCTACGCATATCACGAGCGTCCTTCGGACGCTCAATTGTCTCCCCCCCCCCCAGAAACCTCAATTCCCCCCCCCCAGAGTCGGGGGACTAGATTAAACACTGGCAGGCCGCCTATTCTATTAGCAGTTAAGATGGATGGTAATGAAAATAACTCCTTAACTTTATACTCTAGGCGATTGCGATCTGTCAACCGGATCGCTGGATAATGGGATAGTATTAGTAGGAGAAAAGGATGGAGAGGAGAAAGAGACGAATTAAGATGAGGAGGAGGAGGATGGCAAGCAGGAGGAGACAAGCGAGAAGAACACGTATGTAATAAATGCATATGCACGAATGATTGTTTGCGCGTTTGTGAAATTATTTTATATTGTAACAGTTCGTACCAGTCCCGTATCATACGTGATGGTCAAACAGATCGATGCTTGGGTGACGAATCATAATTTATATTTCATTTAATTACCGGAAAAGAGGTGTTTAAATAATACATGGCGTAGCGTTTAAATGCTGCTTAAACAAATCAACTGATAAACTGATTAATATTTAATTATAAGTAGAAATTAAGCTATACAATTAAGCTGGCGTATTCTAGTTAATTAATAGTAAAATGTGACATAGCAATATAAAATGAGTATACGACAAATATACTGGAGCTATAAAAGACCGCAATCAATATTGCTTGATAGCGATCAGCGCTACGTAAGCCAGCAGACGACACATGACGTAAACATTGACGGAAACGAACGAACCGAGCAAGGCGACGGCGATCCAGGCCAAGATGGTTGAAAGTGAGACACGGACATTTGCGAATGTTGCGTGCAAAGTTAAAATTCAACCGGCGCTGGTGATTTGTGAAGGAGAAAATTCAGCCAAGTTGTGGGCGTGAGCTTCAAGAAGAGATCGTAGGATTTGGGGATCGATGCGCGATCTCCAGACAGATTTCTAATCGAACATTCCAGCGATTTGTTGTGGGACGTTACGAGAGTTTGCGAACTTTGTGAATCGTCCATCGAGTTATTACGAACTGGGATTGCGAACTTTGCGAATCGTCAGTCAAGTTGTTTCGAACTGTGTTTGCGAACAAGTTACGAAGGATTGTGTAAAGAGACATTATCGAATCGGCTGCGGTTAAATATTCGAGCGGACAGCAACGAAGAAGGCGAGTCGAAACGCATCGCTTTCTGCAAGAAATCAAGTACAGTGGTGAATTCGCGACGAAGGGTGCCGGAGAAAACTGACCTGATCTTCTCCACTTCCTCCGATCCACATTCCCTGTGACTTGGAAGAATTCACGACGAGAAAACACGAAAGATGAACTCCTCTTCATGCCAGTGAAAAGAAGACTCGTTTGAAGAGAGATAAGCTCAAATAATAATATTATCTAATTTAATGAATACGCCACATTAGGTAGCTAGGTTTATTCATTGCATTAATATTTCTTGACATGGTTATTTTTCTTATTACAAATTCATAATCAACAATACAGCGTGTTCTTTGTTACAGGTCAATTCAATAACCTATAATCAGTTCAAACCCATCGACCTCTGGGTTATGTAAAAACTCTTTAAATAGGGTTTGCGACAAATAGCAAAAGCCCGATGTTGGGTTAATGAGGTTCATGATATAGATACAAATAGATCAAAGCGGTCAGCAGAAAGAAGAGGGCGTAACGATCTTGCAGACAGAAGAACACACATTAAGTCGCTGACGTATTTAGTGCTAAGCCATGCAGGGACTTAGTAAGACCCACTTTTCCCGCAGCGCATCTCATTTAGGATTGCATCTTTCGTGTGGCGATGCTTATCAGGCTGGGCACTCTCTTATCTGTGTGAGCTTTGCCTTCCTCTTCCCACTCGCATAGGCCCCCGCGCACTCCGCTCTGCTGTCCATGGTGACTTAATGGTTCCTTTCACTCGCTCTGCAACAAATGCAGAGGCGTTCATTCTCTGTGGTTGGTCCAACAACCTGGAATGGACTTCACTTGACTATGCGACACCTCCCAAGCTGCTCTCAATTTCACAAACTGCTGAAGACTGTTTTTTTCCTGGATCTCGGCTGGGAGCGCCTCTGAGTAGAGTCACAATATAAGTTACGATTGATTGATTGATTGTTTTATATCCTAAAATATATATTAAACCTCTTCAATGCACGCAACTGATCATTATTATAAAAAAACTCTACTACGTGACTTTCTATGACTACTTTCGGTGACAGGACAATTACCCCCTGGACAATTACCCCTGGACAATTACTCCCCGGACAATTACCCCCAGGATAATTGTCCGGGGGCAATTGGCACGGGGGTAGTTGTCCGGGGGGTAATTGGCACGGGGTTAGTTGTCCGGGGGGTAATTGGCACAGGGGGTAGTTGTCCGGGGGGTAATTGTCCGTGAATTATATTATCTTTCATGTCATTTTAGACACCTCTTCTAATCTTGTCATTCAGTTTACAAATGCTGACTTTGGCTCAAATAATTAATAAAGCATTGATCGAGGGTCTGAGTAAAAAAATGCCGTAATATGACATCGGTTGCTAAGTATTGGCAACAACAGTTTCTCGGTCTCGGCAGTCAAGATTATTGGCAATTGGCTCACACCGAGTTTTCTGGCTGCTGTATATTATACGCTGTAAACACTGTACGTCTTTCTTTGCAATGGTGAAGAGAGAGTGAGGCAGGTAGAATGGAGATCTCATTCATTCATTTCATTCATTCCGAAAACTTACATAGCGCCCTGTCAACCTTCAATTGACCTTCAAGTTTTCTTCCTTTTTCTTCAGTGTTCAGTAGCGCAGCCTACGCCTAACCTAGTCACTGTATTTCGGTATCTAAAGCTAGTGTATAAGTTTCTAAAGTTCTTAACTTGTTCAATTACAACAAAGCTCTCTTTCTTGTATTTTCTTCTTCGTTCATAACAACGCAAATAACACAACAATGGATCAACGACGACAAACGCTTGAATTCTACGACAGCAACGCAACTATTATTATCTAACTCCACTGTTCTCTAAAACGTCTTCTATTCTCTACTACCAACTCCTTCTTCTACGACTTAACTCACTGTCTGGGCGTACACTCTTCCCCTTGCCGCTCTGTCCTTCTATCTGCCTCTCTCCGTCTATCTGTCCGTCTGTCTGTCTGCCTATCTCTCTCTCTCTCTCTCGCTCTCCGGCGACGGTCGGCCGAGCCGCGCCAACTTTCCCGCCAGTCTGTCACCTGCAGGCCTAACTGTCTAGACGCTGACCTTGAGCTGGTCTATTCGTACGCCTAAACATCAACTGACCACATAGACTATACAAAATTAGCTCACATTACCTCCCTCCTTTCTTTTAAAGAGAGCTAATTATCTATAAAAATTAGCGAACGTACCTTAACTAAACAATGCAAATAGTCCATAACATAATACATCATAAAATATCTTACACTACAATCTAGACAGACAATCAGCTACTACATTCAATTTACCTTTCTTATAGTTCAACAGAATGTCAAAATTTTGCAATGATAAAGACCATCTGACTAATTTAGCAGATTTCGACATTGATTCAGTCAAATAAACTAAAGGATTATGGTCTGTAAACACATTGATTTTATAACCAATAAGAATTTCTTTCAACTTGTTTAAAGCCCATATGATTGCATAGGCTTCCTTCTCAATCGTCGCCCACCTCCTCTGAGTATCTGTCAGCTTCTGACTGATAAATGAAACAGGACGTTCAATCCCTTCCTCGTCCACCTGAGACAGTACAGCTCCCACAGCAAAATCACTGCTATCACAGTACAAATTAAATGGTTTCCCAACCTCAAACATATATAGAATCACATTTGATAAGACAATCTGTTTAAGGGAATCAAAGGATTTCTGATGTGCATCAGTCCAAACAATGTTATCAGGTACTTTCTTGCTGGTCAAGTCTGTCAATGGTTTAGCAATTTCAGCAAAATTACAAATAAACTGTCTGTAAAACCCAAAAAATCCTAAGACTTGCTTCACTTCCTTCCTGGTTTCAGGTTTCTTCAAATTAATTAAACTGTCAATCCTGTCTGGATTCATCATCTTCTTCCCTGATCCTATGAGGTGACCGATGAACTTCACCTCACTCTTACCAAACACACATTTCTTCAAGTTCAATGTTACATTATGCAGTCTTATTTGTTTCAAAAATAATTCCAAATGTCTTAAATGAATGTCCCAATCATTAGAATGCACTGCAATGTCATCAACATACGGTTCAGTAAAATCATGAATCGGTTGCAAGATCATATTTATCGCTTTTACAAAAGTCCGTCCAGAGTTAATCATTCCAAACGGAACACGCGTAAATTCATACAGTCCATTATGTGTAACAAACGCAGTCTTCCATTGGTCACTCTTTTTCACAGGACAAGTCCAATATGCACTGCGACAGTCCATAACAGAAATGAACTTGGATTTTCCAACTTTGCTCAAGACATCGTTGACGATTGGCATAGGATATCGGCAGTTTTCAGTAAAAGAGTTAATGTATCTGTAGTCACAAGCCAATCTCAAGGATCCATTCTTCTTTTTGACAATGACAAGTGGACTTGCCATTCTGCTTGACGATGGTTGAATGATGTTTTCTTTCAGCATCTCTTGTATTTGTTTTTTCACTTCTGCTCGGTATATTAGTGGTATTCGATATGCCACGAATTCTTTTTCTCGAAAGTCTGGTCTCAGCACCACTTCGTGTTCTACTAATGTACATAATCCAGGTTGGTCTGAAAATCTGTCTGCATATCGATTCAGTACATCAAGTAATTGTTTCTGCTGTTCGCTGGTCAGATGTCCAATTTGTTCGTAATCCAATTGAAGTGACTTCTGTTTTGTCTCTGAATAGTCTTCCTTCAGCGGTATTTCTACCACTGATCCAAATTCGTCATCCTCTTCCACGATCAGACCACAAGACAATGTTCTCGTAATGAACTTCCTCATCTTGTTAGCATGAATAATCCGTCGACCGTTTTCGTTCATGTCCACCAGATACGAATATTTGGATCTTCTTTGCAGGACCGTGCATGGACCATGCCATCGGGAGATCAATTTATTGGTTGACGTTGGATACAGCACGATGACGTTCTCTCCTAGCTCGAATTCTTTATCTTTTGCTCTTTTGTTGTATTGACTGGCGTACTGTTTTTGCTTTTCTTCAGCACAGCTCTCGGCGAATGTCAAGGCCTTTTCCATGTCTGCTCTTAAATTCTTCAGGTACTTTGCCGGTTGCACTCCAATGTTCGGTGGTAGATTTATTTCTTTGGTCCAGCTTTCTTTAAGGATGGTGAGTGGCCCTCTCGGCAACTTTCCATAGACCAGCAAATACGGTGCCACTCCTGTAGTTGCATTAGGCACTTCTCTCAATGCCCAGACTGTAAATGGAATAATTTTATGCCACTGTCTCGGATTTTCCACAACGACATGATGAATCATTTTCTTGAACGTTTGATTCCATCTCTCCACCAATCCTGCCGCTTCTGGATGTCCTGGCGAATCGAATCGAGGACAACATCCCATCAGTTTCAGAAATTCTCTTGTTAGACTGGCTGTGAAATTCGTTCCTCTATCACTCGTTATCACTGACGGAACTCCCACATCCATGAACAGCTTCATCAAAGCTTCGCATACAGCCTTAGCGGTCAATGACTTCATCAAGAATATTGTCGGCCATCTTGTACATGAGTCCACGATGCACAAACAATACTTATGCCCTGCTGCTGAAGTCGGTTCGATTGGTCCTACGACGTCCATGGTCATTCTTCTGAACGGTACATCCTCTCTTGGTATTGGTGTAATCGGCACTCGATCCATCACCAAACTTCGTGCTTTCAACTGACACTTCTCACAGGACTTGCAGAACTTCACCACATCTCTACGCATTCTTGGCCACACAAAGGACAACTTGATACGTTCCCTTGTCTTCTCTTCTCCCAAGTGTCCGCCAAATACTGACTCATGTGCCAATTCCATCACCTGAATTCTTCTTTCCTTCGGCAACACCAACTGATAAACCAACTGGTCCAACATTTGATGCTTCTTATACATCAACCCATTCACCACACTAAACTCTGATCCTTTGTCTTCAGCTATCTTCCACCACGACCTCAGTGACTCGTCATTTCTCTGCTGCTCTTCAAATGTCTTTGCGTCTGCCAATTGTCTTTCATCACTCGTATTCTCGACAAACAAATCCCTCATACTCGTGTCTATTTCACCATCACTCTCAGAATCATCATCATTATCACGTTCACATGCAACCATCTCTTCTTCAATTTCATTGTTTCCGGATGTTATTCCTTCTTCTTCTTCTTGAACGCTTTGTTCATCATCGCTTTCTGTGTCCTCATCTAGCAAACTTTCATTTGACTTTTCCTCTTCTCCTTCTTCCACTTCTCTTCTCCGACTCTGTGCTCTTGTAGTCACATTCGCTTGCAATTCTCCTTGTAGTACACTCACTGGTGGAACCTCTTTCAGTTCTGATATTATCTCTGGATGCAGCAAGAACTTTTCTTTGTTATCTTTGCACAAGACTGCCGGAATGCTGGCACACACCAAGGTTAAATATGGCGCGATATTTACTCCCTTGTCTTTCAAATCTCCTCCTTCGTTATGACAACTCATCC
Organism: Lumbricus terrestris; assembly: GCA_949752735.1. Lineage (NCBI taxonomy): Eukaryota > Metazoa > Annelida > Clitellata > Crassiclitellata > Lumbricidae > Lumbricus > Lumbricus terrestris. The sequence continues at coordinate 6,334,266 of OX457047.1, read as the reverse complement.
GCACTTCGATTTTCACCAACTTAGCTGGAATGGGTTCTCCAGCCACACATTGCAAATGTACTCTGCCAATTTCTTCCACTGTCGCTCCTTTCAACAATTCCTCATTGATTACTGGAATCTCAGTACCAGAGTCAATCAGCGCTCTGACTTGCACGGGATGACAACTGTCATCATTTCCACGTATCTCTACATTAACATGCTGTAGTAAAGACTTCTTCGTACGTTGACATTCATCTTTGCTTTCTGTTTCTCGACCAGTATCTTTAATTGGAGCAGAATTTACTATTTCTCTCTGTATAGCAAATTGAGGCGTGCACTTCATCACTGACTTCACTTCCGTTTCGCGGTTGTCTTGTTCTTCAGACTGATTCGGTGCATTCATTACTTGTATCTGATTTACTCTGAGATTTTCTGCACTTCGAGTAAATCTATTTCTCAGATTCGTCATTCTTGGTGGTACTTTGCAATCCTTTATCAGATGTCGGTCTGACTGACAATTATGACAACGTTTCTTAACAATCCCTCTCTGTTCAGTGCTCTCCCGCCTGTAATTGTACGCTGTATTGTTTTCTCTTTGGCGTCCCATCACTGGAATTCGACTGTACATTTGTCTGTCACCCGTTGCTTCTCTTCTATCTTGACCAAACTGTCTTCCAGGAGCACCATCATTCCTTGCTTCGTTATTTCTGGCTTGGTTTCCTGTTTCTTTGTTATTACTATTCCACCTGGGTTGCTTCGAACTATTTCCCCATGCTTCATATTTCGGTTTGTCTTGAAACATTAGACCAATTCGATTGTTCACGTGTACGTCTGCGAGTTCTGCAACATTACTAGCTTCAAAGCATTCAGTACCCTCTTTTGCTAGTACGAACTGTAGTGGACCTGGTGGTAGACATTCTTTCAATTTATCCGCCACCAATAGATCAAATAACTTCTCGTAGCTTTTGCCCACTCGCCTACTTCTGACATAATAGTTCAACAGATTCTTCAATCTTGCTGTAAACATCGTGTATGTTTCTTCTGCCGTTTTCCTCGCATCTCCAAATCGTGATCGATATTCTCTCGCTGTCAATTTGAATTCTTTCAGTAAATGTTCTTTCACTATGTCGTAATCGTCTAGATCAGCGAAAGACAATCGGTTCAACACCGTTCTTGCTCTTGGCGTCATTAGTGGCAACAGCAATTTGACCCAAAACTGCTTTTCCACCGTAAAACTGTTGAATGCATTCTCAACTGTCTCAAAATATAATGGCACCTCCATCATATCATATGGCATCTTAGGTAATACGTGTTTCATTGCATCACCTATCTTTTTAATCTTGGACACCATTGTCTCACTTTCTCTGATCCTGTTTCGTTCTGACTCCTCACGGCTTCTTCTTTCGTCTTCATTTCGTTCCCTCAGTCTATTTTGATCTTCTACCCTACGCAGTTCTTCTTGTTCTATCTTTTGCTGCAACAATTCTAACTGTCTTCTGCGTTCCTCCTTTTCAATAGCCATTTCTCGGAGCTGAGCTTCCTTAAGAGCGAGTTTCTTTTGTTCTAATTCTAATTGTTCTTCCCTTTCTCTTTCCGCTTTTTCCAAATTTTCTTTCTCCATTTTCAATTCTTCCTGTCGAATCTCTTCGGCTCTTTGTAATTCTGCCAAACGCATGGCTTCTTTGTCTTCCTCACGAATCTTTTGCTCTTCAATCTGTTGTTTTCGTATTTCTTCATCACCTTTCCTTGCCCTCTCGTATTCTATCATCAATTCCATTCTTCTTCGTTCTGCTTCGTCACGATCTCTTTTCAGTTGTTCTAGCTGAAGCTGGAACTGCTGCTTCTGCATCTCAATCTCTTGTTGTCTCATCCTTTCTGCTTTTTCCACTCTTTCTTTTTCCTCTAGTCGAAGCTTTTCTGTTCGTTCTTTCTCCTCCTGTCTCCGTTTCTCCTCTTTCTCTTTATCTTCTTGTCTACGTTTCTCCTCTTTCTCTTTATCTTCTTGTCTACGTTTCTCCTCTTTCTCTTCTCGTCTACGTTGCTCTTCTTTCTCTTCTTGTTTTTGTTCTTTCTCCTCTCGTCTCCGTTGCTCCTCTTTCTCTTTCTCTTCCTGTCTGCGTTGCTCCTCTTTCGCTTTCTCTTCCTGTCTGCGTTGCTCCTCTTTCGCTTTCTCTTCCTGTCTGCGTTGCTCCTCCCTCATCATCATAAATTGCATCAACGCCTCCATAGACATCGGTGCCGGTGGTTTTTCAATTGGTTTCTCCTCAACGCCACCCACTGCACCTTTCTCTTCAGCTTCCTTTTTAAGCCAACCCTCTGCTAATGCTCCCATCAAATTTTCTCTAGACATCTCTTCGACTTCTTCTACGTCTAGACCCTCTTCAATTAATAACTTTATTAATCGATCAGAAGACATCTTCTTTATACTGGCTTGCTTTTGTTCTGTAAGTTTCTCCATCTTTCTTCTTTACTTCAGTGATTACCGTGAAGAAATCGAGGGAGTGGCTATGACTATCTGTGATTGGCTGACTTTAATTCTTATGGCTCCTTGGGTAAACAAGCAAGTTTTGTATACCTCTCTCTGGCGTTGCGTTGTCGTAATGTCGTTCGTATGCCCGTTGTATCTTCTCACCAGACTCCGAAATGCGTCTCCAATCGACCGGATGTTCAGTTTCCTTCTCCCGTGTGGTCGGCTCCTCAGATTGATTCGATATTCACCGTCCGTAACTTGGCGTCGAAAACGCTTCGTAAGCAAAATCCACCGTAAATATTCCTCCGACTGAAAATATTCCTCCAACTGAAAATATTCCTCCAATTGAAAATATTCCTCCAATTGAAAATATTCCTCCAAATGAAAATATTCCTCCAACTGAAAATATTCCGCCAAGTGAAAATATTCCGCCAATTGAAAATATTCCTCCAACTGAAAATATTCCGCCAATTGAGTTCGCTATCCCAACGTCCTTTGCTTGAATTCAGTATCCCGCCGCTGCCACCAAAATGTCAACCTTCAATTGACCTTCAAGTTTTCTTCCTTTTTCTTCAGTGTTCAGTAGCGCAGCCTACGCCTAACCTAGTCACTGTATTTCGGTATCTAAAGCTAGTGTATAAGTTTCTAAAGTTCTTAACTTGTTCAATTACAACAAAGCTCTCTTTCTTGTATTTTCTTCTTCGTTCATAACAACGCAAATAACACAACAATGGATCAACGACGACAAACGCTTGAATTCTACGACAGCAACGCAACTATTATTATCTAACTCCACTGTTCTCTAAAACGTCTTCTATTCTCTACTACCAACTCCTTCTTCTACGACTTAACTCACTGTCTGGGCGTACACTCTTCCCCTTGCCGCTCTGTCCTTCTATCTGCCTCTCTCCGTCTATCTGTCCGTCTGTCTGTCTGCCTATCTCTCTCTCTCTCTCTCGCTCTCCGGCGACGGTCGGCCGAGCCGCGCCAACTTTCCCGCCAGTCTGTCACCTGCAGGCCTAACTGTCTAGACGCTGACCTTGAGCTGGTCTATTCGTACGCCTAAACATCAACTGACCACATAGACTATACAAAATTAGCTCACACGCCCCTTCAAGAAGGCTACTCAGAGGAGCTCCCAGTCCAGCCACAGCTAAAAAGATAGGTCTTAAACAACTTGTAGAAAGCAGGCAAATTATTCCGAGGTAGTAAGCGTAGTGCAAGTGGGAGCCCATTCCATGTGGACGGGTCAACAAACGCGAAGACTCGACGCTGTCTGGTAGCAGAGCGGGTTCGAGGGACCAGCAGCTCCCCATTGGCCGAAGAGCGTAAAGTTCTACGGGAGACTACAGCAGAGACATGGCTTGTGGCTTGGCATCAAAACTACTTCGTCGTTGCTATGACAACCATTTCAGTTCTCGTTTATACGCGGGGTCGTGCGTGATCTGGTTCGGATGTGGTTTGTTACATTAAGGAAAAACGCATTTCATTCTAATAGTAATGATAATAGAAAACAACAATGTATGTATGGCGATGGGGGGTTGATCCCGGTTGAAGAGAGGAGCGTTGCTGGAGGTGGGGGGTGAGAAAGCAGATTGAAAGGTGGGACCCAGTAGCGCAATGAACAGGAAATTTATTACGTGTTGGTATGAAACGGTGAATAAATATTGTGGTACATTTTTTAAATTTTACATAAAATATTGCATCGAAAATTCAGACACCTTTTCTAATTGGTTCAAACAGAATACAAATTCAGCCTATAGAATGTGTTTATATATTTTTTTATGCTTTCGAATGTACTCATGCGAATCTATAATTGCGCCAATGTTGGATCAAGAAACTCAGTAAGTGACATGATATTGGTTTCTGATCATCGGTGCTTGCAGTTTCTCGGTCTCGGCAGACACGAGGAGTGGGAGGAGGAGGATTAATTGAGAAATGCGTAGACGTAGATTAGTGGGATAGATGGATGGAAGAAGGGATTGATTTAAGGTGAGGGTATCTCTCTCATATTATTGGTGCAACTAAAATAATGTATTTTTAAATAGTTAATAATTAATAAATAATTAAATAATGAATTGTTTTGCTTTCCTTGTGTTTTAGACATATTAAATTGTGTAAACGAGATATTCTTTTTGCTTTAATGTATGTTTCACTCGCTTTGTAACTGATTGCATTTGAAGTAATAAATTGTCGTTGATTACAAAAATTATTGCTATTATTATTGATATCATTGGATCACTCCATCCCTATAACAATAAAGCTGTAAAAAATTAATTCGATCACAGTTTGTGCTCTGTTTTTCTCAAGTGTCAAGCCGGGGTAAAAGGAGAAATAATGAAAGAAGAAGAAGAAGAATAGTTTTTTGTCTTAATTATAGATAATGGAGGTGCGCGAGGCTAATGAGCTTTGTTACCTGTAGGCTGTACACATTGGTGAAGGACATTGACCCCTGGGCAAAAAACCCAGACAACCCACTCCGATTTAGCCTAGGACATAAACTACCAGCCCCCGGACAAAAACCTGCTTTCTGTGCAAGTAGCCTATTTCTGGAGTTAATTGATAAAGCGCGTTTAATCAATCCAGCTTCTATTTAAATAGCAACAATTGCTTTTTTCAATCCAACTTCTATTTAGATATCAATTAATTTTTATCAACCCAGATTCCACCTAGTAAAAATTTCATTTAGTCGGTCCAGCTTCTACTTAAATATAGAAGCAATTCTTTTATGAATCCAATTTCTAAATTTAAAAAAAAAATCATAAATCCAATTTAAGCAAAATATATTTATCAATCCAACTTCCATTTAAGCCGTTACAATATGCAAACTAAAGGATCATATCAAAAAATCTGTATTGCTTTTCAACGAAATAACTACTTTAATTCAGCAGTAAGTTCAGCTAGGTATCAATGTTTTCTACGAAATGACTACATAATAGTCCAACCTAATGTTTGTATCTTCAATAACAAACTGAGATGATGTGCGCAATTCCTTTCAAATATTCCAACAATGGTTGCCGTAACTTGTGACCAAAGCTTGCAGGTATAATATGCGAAATCAAAATAAGAACAATAGGCTGGTAAACAATAGGTTTATACACGACAATATTTTAATATAGGTTTATACTCGAAGAGAAACAGTAGTACACATCAAAGAGCGAATAATATATGCCTACCCGTCATAAAGGTATGTAGGGCGCAGTGGTGTAGTGGTGGCGTCGTTGTCTTGAAGCCAGAAGGTTCGAGGTTCGAATCAACCTCGCCGCGTAGGGACCCTGGGCAAGTCATTCACTCACAATTGCTCAGCGCTTCGGCGTGAAACTCCGATGCAGTGTTCGCTCTGCATTCGGGAGCGCCTCTGAGTAGAGGGCGCTATAACAAGTGCACATACAAATAAACAACGAAACAAACAGGGGTTCGCTGTTTGATCATACGAAGACGGCAGACATAGTATTAAAATTCAATCCACACTGCGCACGCGCGGGCAAACGTCCCGCGCGCAAACGACAGTGCGCCGTGCTTAACACACCTCTTTTAAGTGTCTTCATTTGCTTACAAAGTTTGTTCGTCTTATTTTAGCTTTGAATGCCTACCCTGTGCCTCTAATTTAGACACCTCCTCTAATCGTTTCATACAGGCTATAAATACCGTTTCTGGAATAGCAATATTATTTTGATCATTCCTTTATTACACAAAATAAAAAAACGTATAATTATTTTCTTCAGAACAAACAAGAAAGCAAGAAACACGAAAACGGTAACTCATACTAGTTTCTCGGTCTCGGCCGACACAAGGGCCGCTAGAATTCTCATGACTACCTACGCATTCGCAATTTTATATGTCTCTTCCCCGTTTAAATGGGCTTGAGGGGAAACATAGACACCAACATCTCTTCATCGTTGCTATGGCGACGATTTCAGTTCTCGCTTAAGCGTGACGTCTCACAGTGCCTTGAACACAGAAATGCTACACTGATTTGGTGTTGTCTTCTTGGCTGTGCTCCGGTCTATCTATGTGAGCTCTGGCGTCCACTGTCTGTTATTGAGGCTCGAATAGCCCTTCGCTCTGCCTCTAGCGGTAAACTTATCGTCCCGCGTATTGAAACATCAACCTGCCTCCCGTTGGAGATGCACCTTTTTACCTAAGTCGGAATCGATAGTTTCTTTCACAGTCACTTTTAAAAAATTATGAGCTGGCAACGCCTGTGCGTGGACATCTAAAAATGCGCTACATAAATTTCAGAAATGAATGAAAGAATGAATGAATGAATGAATGAATGAATGAATGAATGAATGAATGAATGAATGAATGAATGATTGATTGATTGAGTCTGAAAATATTTTTCCGTAGACTACAATTGCTAAGAGCTCTGCTGGCAGCACTGGGTAGCTAGGAAACAAGAGATACTATTTAGGAAGCAGTTCCACTTATTTATAGACTGATCAGTAGCTTCGAAAAGGTGTTTTGAAGCACTGCCTAATGAGTTTAAAAAGCGAGTTTGTAAAAGCTTCAGTTAAACGACCAACACTGTGTGGTAAGAAGAATTATTTTTGCTCCATCCACCTCCTTCATCACATCTTTCAATTTTTAGTAGCTGCTCAAACACATTGTGTCAGAATTGCGATTGAACAATTACAGCTGCTGCAGGTGTACGGTCAAAAGCGCGCAGGACAAAAGCGCGCAGACAAATGCGCACAGTAACAAAAGCGCGCAGGACAAAAGCGCGCAGACAAATGCGCACAGTAACAAAAGCGCGCAGACAAATGCGCACAGTAACAAAAGCGCGCAGGACAAAAGCGCGCAGACAAATGCGCACAGTAACAAAAGCGCGCAGACAAATGCGCACAGTAACAAAAGCGCGCAGGACAAAAGCGCGCAGACAAATGCGCACAGTAACAAAAGCGCGCAGACAAATGCGAGCAACAGGAAAAAGCTTAAGTATATGTACAGGGTGGCCCAGCATAAAAGTCCCGACTTTGCACGTGTATAACTTTGCCAATTTTTAACATTTATTTACAATATAATGCGCATTTCTGTATTCGAGGCACTGTGAGACAGGGAGCCAGCGTATGGTGCCGTGTATGTAAAAAACGAGACAAATTTCGGAATTCGCCCACTCAGCTGATGAGCAAAGGACACGATCTGTTTATGTTGCGCCAATGTTTTAGAGTCAGAAGCATCAGTTTCAAAACAATCAAGCAACCCCCCCTTGGTAGCCCGAGGGTTAAACTGTATGTCAACGCAACGGTTCGTGCACGAAGATTGCTTTGTTGAGAAACAAACTCGAAATAATGTAATAGTCAGTCAAGAAGAACTCTAAGCGCAGCCTTACTTGTTCATTCGTTTGTATACGTTCGCGTTTGAACTAATGCATTGCCAAATATCGTGGACTTGCGGCCTGTCTGGTAGAAGATCCCCTAAATAGGGTACTGCGCACCGCTGCCCGAATCATAGGCCGCATTCCAATGTGGGATGATCTTAACTGGATCCCTTACCCACAGTGCATTGCTTACCGAGTTTCTGTCTTGGTTCGGCGCTGCTCTGAGGGTTTATACACTTTATACTTGCAGGAGCTATACCACGCAGCTGGAAAAGGTGTAATGTTATGACTTATTCGTTGTTTAATCGCGATTCTGACACAACGTGTTTTAACAGTTAGTAAGGCTTTAAAAAATAGTGAATGAAGGAAGTGGGCGGAGCAAAAATAATCCCTCTTTTCACACGTTCAACTGAAACTGTCACCAAATCACTTTCAGAACTTATTAGGCAGTGCATCAAGACACCTTTTATAAACTATTTCGAGGTCTATAAATAAGTGGAACTGCTTTCTAAACATTATATCCTGTTCTTTTTTTACCCAGGGCGGCCAGCAGTTAACAATACGATTGTAGTCTACGGAAAAGTAAAAAGTCGATATTTTCAGACTCATTCATTCATTCATTCATTCATTCATTCATATTTACTCATTTGTTCATTCATTCATTCATTCATATTTACTCATTTGTTCATTCATTCATTCATTCATTCATATTTACTCATTTGTTCATTCATTCATTCATTCATTCATTCATTCATTCATTCATTCATTCATTCATTCATTCATTCATTCATTCATATTTACTCATTTGTTCATTCATTCATTCATTCATTCATTCATTCATTCATATTTACTCATTTGTTCATTCATTCATTCATTCATTCATTCATTCATATTTACTCATTTGTTCATTCATTCATTCATTCATTCATATTTACTCACTTGTTCATTCATTCATTCATTCATTCATTCATTCATTCATTCATTCATTCATTCATTCATTCATATTTACTCATTTGTTCATTCATTCATTCATTCATTCATATTTACTCATTTGTGCATTCATTCATTCATTCATTCATATTTACTCATTTGTTCATTCATTCATTCATTCATATTTACTCATTTGTTCATTCATTCATTCATTCATTCATTCATTCATTCATTCATTCATTCATTCATTCATTCATTCATATTTACTCATTTGTGCATTCATTCATTCATTCATTGATATTTACTCATTTGTTCATTCATTCATTCATTCATTCATATTTACTCATTTGTTCATTCATTCATTCATTCATTCATTCATATTTACTCATTCATTCATTCATTCATTCATTCATTCATATTTACTCATTTGTGCATTCATTCATTCATTCATTGATATTTACTCATTTGTTCATTCATTCATTCATTCATTCATTCATATTTACTCATTTGTTCATTCATTCATTCATTCATTCATTCATTCATTCATTCATATTTACTCATTTGTTCATTCATTCATTCATTCATTCATTCATTCATTCATTCATATTTACTCATTTGTTCATTCATTCATTCGTTCGTTCATTCGTTTCAGAAATTTATATAGCGCCTCTTCAAAACACACTGTGATACAATTTCTTTTATAAAGAGACTGTGTAACAAACTGTCTATTTAGCCGTAGGAGACAATCAAAAAAGCATGGCGCTGACAGGTTGAGGTTTCAACACGTGGGACCAAAAGTTGCTATAGAGTCAGAACGAAGAGCCAGGACAACAGATGTTCGACGCCAAAGCTCACATAGATAGGTCACAGCACAGCCAAGGAGACAACACTAAACCAGCATTTCTGTATTCGAGGCACTGTCATTCAGTGAGCCAGCGTAGAGTGCCGTGTATGTGAAAATAAAAAGGCATAGGTAAATTGAGGAATTCACCAGATATAGGCTGAAGAGCAAAGAACACGATCTGTTTATGTTGCGCCAATGTACAGAGATAGAAGCATCAGTTTCTCGATCTCGGCAGACACGATCCGTTGTAATTCGTTCACACAGAATTCTCTGAACATCCAATGCAAAACAAGGATGCGGCGTTTTTAAATGGGAAGAGAGAAGCTTCAATTTCTCGATCTCGGCTGACACGATCCGCTGTAACTGTGGCGTTTTCCCATTCCTTTGAAATTGGGTTGGAAGAGAGAAGCATTTTTTTTTTTTGGGGGGGGGGGGAAGACGGCCTCTCTTGTTAAATCTACAATCTAGGGAATGAAGAAAGAGCTAAATTTATGAGTCCTACGAGATTCGAATTTAAGCATTGCATATCAGAGTTTTATAACAACCTCAAAGTAAAAAACGACTGCTTCTGTCCATAAATAATTATTAATTAAAACTTTCGCACTCAACTTCCGTGCCTTGGTGACAGACAGTGCCAGTCCCGGGTCTGGATAGAGAAGGAGGGCGTTGTTATTATGGTTCTTATTATCACAAATTGACTTAAAAGTGAAACCACTATAATCTGTCTCTTATTGTCTATGTGCTGTAATATGCCGAGCAAATTTCTGTCCAGGGTAACGGCCTCTGTTGTCATAGACCCTGGTCAATTCGGATCCATCCATCGTACATAAGTTGGCTTTTGAATGCAAGCGTCGTTTAATTTAAACACCTCTTCTAGTTGTTTCATGCAGGTTACAAATGCTGTTTCTGGAACGCTCTCTGAGTATCTGCAGCATCTTGGCCGTCAAATTAAAGGGCTTTAGAAATTAGAATTTTCTTTACTTCATGCGCTATCAACACTGGACGTCCTTTCATCCGACAGAGATGAGAATGATGTGATGGATGCTTGGAATATCACTGGAGGACATGAAACGAAGCGAGGACATCAGGAAAAAGGTCGGTGTGGTATGCATCACTGACAAAGCACGGGAGACCAGGCTGCGGTGGAATGGACACGTAATGAGAAACGAGGCGGGTAGCTGTGTCAAAAGAATCATGCAAGCGGAGGTATATGGTCGACGCAGCCGGGGACGACAGAAGAAAAGATGGGAGGACGTGATACAACAAGACCTGAAGCTGCTCAAATGAAGAAAGAAGACACTGGAAACAGAGACAAGTGGAGGATAAGGATCTGAGTGACTGACCCCTCGCCAGAGGGAATAATTCAACCCTGAAGGGAAAGAAGAGTGCAATGGGATTGAGGGGCAGAAGCTAAACACAATGACCACTTACTTCATTGTTGTTATGGCGACGAATTTCAGTTCTCGCTTTAACGTGCCACCGTCCGTGAATTCGATGACCACTTCCGCCAGAGACGCGATCACTTCCGGTCTCGAATGTCCGACTTCCGGTCGAATGATAACAACATCCGATGTTGCCGTTTCCGGTCAGGATTTCAACACTTCCCGCAACGATGGGTATACGCAGTGCTGGCGACTTCATTTCTTGACCTCGGCTTATGAGGGAGTGCGACTAATCCTCTCCTTCGCCGTATCGTCTTCACAATGTCAGTCTACTGTTAGTGTGTCTTTCTTTTAGACGATAAAATACTTCAGTGGTGCAGATGGATCCAGTGCTAAATTTTATCTAGAATTTATCACTTTCCATTTCAGTTTCAATTTTCAAGTGATCTTCCGAATTTAATTCTCGCATTGCCTTTTTGTGTATCGCGGAAGAGTGGGGGGCATAATTATTGTGGATATTGCGTTAAAATTATAGAATTACTTACACTCCGATTTTAACTGTTACATTCTTTCTATAAGTAAGTGCTCAAATCTATTTTTGCTGGAAGTGAAAGAAAAAGGTCCCGTTAAAACTTCTGCAACGTGACATACAAATAATCCGATACGCAGTGCTTTAGACACCTCTTCTAAAGTTGCAATTTTGTCAATAAATACTGTGGTACATACTCTAACTTTAGAATCTAACTGTGACGCATCGGAGATTTAGACACCTCTTCTAATCGGTTTATGCACAATACAAATACATTCTCTGGAACAATAATTATAATTTGGTCGATTTTCGTACTTACATTTTGATTATGGGTCCAGCAACATTGCAAGTCATATGAAATCGATTTCTGATCATCGGTGACTACAGTTTCTCGGTCTCGGCCAACACGAGGGCCGCTGGATTATTCTCTTTACTTCATACGCTGTCAACAGTGAACGTCTTTTACCGCCATTTGAAATGGATTGGAATGGAGAACTTAGACACTCTACTATGGCGACGAATCGAGTTCTCGCTTAAACGTGACGCCACCGTGAATTCGATGACCACTTCCGCCTGAGAAGCAATCACTTCCGGTCTCGAATGTACAACTTCCGGTTGATAAGTCGCATCCTCCAGCATAGATGTGGATTTCATCATTTCTGGCATCGATGTGTTCACCAAATCGTTCGATCGCGACCTACACGGCGCCCTGTAGAAAGTCGAAATTCTGTGAGACTACACTTATAATGAAGGGCCCCATAACATGTTGTCATTGAAGCGCCGAATTTAACAGCCGATGAGTAAAGCTGCATTACACAACCAGAGGAAAAAGAAAAACGATTACAGATATCAAAAAGAAATGAATCCAATATGGCGTCACTTGTCAGAACCAATAATAACATTATAATTATAGAGACACAGCCATCAATAATTGAAATAGTTTCTTAGTCAACAAAGCGACACTTACACACCGTTTCAAAGAGCTAATCGTCATTTTATTATTGTCGTGGTATTGGTCGGCCAGTTAATGTTGACTATCTCCCTCCAATGGTATAGGCCTAAGCACAAACATGATCGGTGACACCCAATGATCTATAATTGTATTTAACCAGATGATTAAGGTGAGCACGAGATGAGCTACGTATACAGCGATGACACTGTGCAGACCAACGTCTGCACCATCGAGCAGGGTTGTAATCATCGCGATTCAAAATGGTAGAAATAAAATAACTTGTATGCAGTTATAGAAGTTAAGCAAGTGAATAGCTCCACCACTGAAGGCGCTCTGCCAATGCCAACCCAAAGTCTAGGTGAAGGAGGATGAAGCTAGGCTGAACTAATTCTAGGTGCATAAGCTTGTGTTATTCGAAGACCAATCTTGAACACACCTCTTTTAAACATTACATTATTTCTTTAAGTAGGCTGGATGATGAATTTTGCAATTGGTGAGAAGCAGTGTGCGGTATGAGAAGAAATGACTTCTTCAGGTTCGACGTTAACTGACGGGTCAACCATGATACCCAAGAAAACAACATTTTGGATATGAAACTTCATTTCTTAGCATTATCATGATTGCGTGTGGACCGTCCTCTTCGTAACTATATCGTCACCTCTTTCAAAGTCCTTCTCATTAAACCCCCCCCCCCCCAACAAATGCGTCACACCCACCCCCTTTTTTAGCAAATTATTATTTTATAGATGAAAACATGGGTTAGTGGAAATGTGAAATGCTCCAATATCGGTCCTCACGATAATATTTTCAATCCGGAAACAGCGTGTATTTATGCAATAATTATTTTGACAGTTCACTAGGGAACAAATTACCGAAGACATAAATCTTAACGATTAACAGAATAGACAACCTACAAAACACGGCGCTAATATGGAAGCCTAAGAGACCTTCGCCCTAACGGGGCCTCGAACTCGTTACCTATCGATCTCCATACATGTTAACGTGTTATTGAATGCACCCACCCACCATCCTATCTATGGACGTAAGCGCTTACTTTTTAATTTACTTTTGGAAGTGATCTTCTGAATTTTACCTTTTGAACCAACTTTTGTTATGACTTTCCATCTTTCCATTTACTTCCAAGCATTTCTTTTTCACCTTTCGTTTTTGATTTACATTTCCAAATTGCTTACGGCATCTAGTACCATGTAATGTCACATGCAATGTCACAGCATTGTCTGAAAGTGATTTACATCAAATAGATATCTATTGTTGACTTCACCTTGTCGCCTTGCGCCATCAGTTCGGGTAACTCTAGCGACCGTCATGACCAGCCTTCTCCACTCCATTCTATTCTGCGTCTTGTCCTTCAGGTGTTCAAGATTCATCATTGTCCTCCTGTGTACATACTCCATCCATCTGATCCTCGGCCGTCCTCTTCTCCTCGTACCCTCGCCACATGCCACCATCATCGCCTTCTCCAGTCCATCCGTGCGCATTACATGACCGAAATACACCAGCTTCTGTTTGACAGTCCTCTGCAGCAATGACATATCACCTCTTAGGTGTCCTATCTAATGGATCACAGATTCATTTGTTCTCCTTTCTTTCCACGATATTCCCAGCAGCCTTCTCCATATCCACAGAGTGGAATGGAGAAACTGCATTGCCCGATGTGCAGAGCTGCACGGGAAGGACTAAGGTCTAAGGTCTTCTCCATATCCACATTTCACACGCAGCAATGTTGTCATCCAACGCCTTCGTCTTCGTCCACGTCTCGCTTCCATATATAGCACTATGGGGAAAATCATTGCTTTAACAAGTCTCGTCTTTGTTTGCAAGCGAACATTCCTGTTCCTTCATAAGAGTCCATTATCTTGTCCATCCCTGCTTTGCAGCCTTGCCCATTGAAATTCTGCGCCACAGATCATCTAAAACGCGACTGACTAAGGGGGGTGACATATTACTCTTATTTGTCTGTGGAAAAACTTAATGAAGGTGTGCAATAGTTCGTCATAAATCTTCAATGGCAGCCTGTATGTAAAACGTAAAGAGATGTGTTTAACAGAGGCGATACCATGAAATGTTTGTCGACGCAACGTTTCGTGCATGAAGATTGTCTTGATGAGAAACAAACTCGAAATAATGGCGCTATATAAATACTAGCCAGATGCATTCAAGAAGTTCTCCTCAAGAAGAACTCGAAGCGCAGCCTCACTTGTTCATTCGTTTGTAGGTTCGCGTTTGAACTAATGCAGCGCCATATAGCGTGGACTTCCGTCCTGTCGGGTCGCCTAAATAGGGTTCTGCGCTCCGCTGCCCGCCTCACAGGCCGCATTTCCATTGTGTAGCCCAGTCTCTGAGTAGTCTACATGCGGGATGTTCTTAACTGGCTCCATTACCACAGCGCATATCTTACTGAGTTTCTGTTTTGGTTCGGCGCTGCTCTGAGGATTTACCCACTTTATAATTGCAGAAGTAATACCACTGCAGCTGGAAAACGTGCAATGTGATGACTCATTCATTGTTCAATCGCAATTCTGACACAACGTGTTTGAACAGTTACTAAGACTTAGTTTTTAAAAATAGTGATTGATCTGATGAAGGAGATGCGTGGAGCTAAAAGTAATCGCAAAGTGTCGGTCGTTCAACTGAAACTATTACCAACTCATTTTTTGAACTTATTAGGTTGTGCTTCACGACACCTTTTCTACAGAATTCCTCAGTTTATAAATAAGTGGAACTGCTCCTTAAAAACATTATGCCCTGGAACTTCCAATTAACAATAATTATTATTGCAGTCTACGGAAAAATAACAAAGCTGATACAGTGGTGTGCAAAAGTCTGGAACCACCTAGAAATATCGTGTTTTTTCGACTTTCCAACCTCTTACTCGCATATATTCATATGCCCAATACAAACTTTCGTGTGTAACATCATGGGAGATATATTTGGCCATTAGAATCAACTTTTTATTCTAGGTTGAACTAAATTTTACAAATATTTTCTTGGTAGTTGCCATGGCAATGGTTTTTTGTGTGTAAATCTCGTAATTTGTACTTCGTTGGCCATTGGTGTAAAAATATATTAGTATGGTTAAAACAGGTCATGTATGGTATGAATTCGTTTATAATCATTCATTTATTCATTCATTCATTTGGAAAATTTATATAGCGCCCCGGCCTTCAAGGAGACTACTCAGAGGCGCTCCCAGTCCAACCACGGCTAAAAAGACAGGTTTTCGAGCAACTGATAGAAAGCAGGCAAATTATTCCGAGGTATACAGTAAGTGTAGTACTAATCATTTAGTTGGCATTGAAAAGGAAGTTTTGTGGACAGTTATGCCTCAGCATTTGGTGAGCCACCCCTTATTCTTGATCACCTGTCTGCACCGTGTCTGCATTGAGTACACCATCATAACGAGGTGGTCATGGGTAAAGACATTTTGCCTGGCGGCGATGAGCTACTCGCTCAGCTCGCAATTACTGGTGGGATTTCTCTTTGATATCTTTAAGGCTATTTTGTGCCAGGAATTCTCAATCGGATTCCAATACGGGGACTGGACAAGTGGACAGACCAGTCCAGCGTCCTGATGTTGATCTGACACTTCCAGTGAGTGAACAGTTTGGCGCGATGGCATGTTGCACTGTCATCATAAGAGAAGAACTGATACTGGAATAGGCCTAGCTGTTGTGCTGATGGTGCCCTGCAATTCTGCAGTAGGCTATTCCCACTGTTCTTGGTTGCGTTAACCATTCCATCGATGACGTGAAGGCATCCTACTCCAATGGCAGCCAAGCAGCCCAGACTGGAAGTGTCAGATCAACATCAGGACGCTGGACTGGTCTGTCCACTTGTCCAGTCCCCGTATTGGAATCCGATTGAGAATTCCTGGCACAAAATAGCCTTAAAGATATCAAAGAGAAATCCCACCAGTAATTGCGAGCTGAGTGAGTAGCTCATCGCCACCATGCAAAATGTTTTACCCATGACCACCTCGTTAAGATGGTGTACTCAATGCAGACACGGTGCAGACAGGTGATCAAGAATAAGGGGTGGCTCACCAAATGCTGAGGCATAACTGTCCACAAAACTTCCTTTTCATTGCCAACTAAATGAATAGTACTACACTTACTGTATACCTCGGAATAATTTGCCTGCTTTCTATCAGTTGCTCGAAAACCTGTCTTTTTAGCCGTGGTTGGACTGGGAGCGCCTCTGAGTAGTCTCCTTGAAGGCCGGGGCGCTATATAAATTTTCCAAATGAATGAATGAATAAATGAATGAATGATACAAGAATTCATACCACACATGACCTGTTGTAACCACACTAATATATTTTTACACCAATGGCCAAAATTAGTACAAATTACAAGATTTACACACACAAATCCATTACCATGGCAACTTCGAAGAAAAAATTTGTAAAATTTGGTTCAACCTAGAATAAAAAGTTGATTCTAATAGCCAAATATACCCCCCATGATGTTACACACAAAAGTTTGTAATGGGCATATGAAAATATGCGAGTAAGAGGTTGGAAAGTCGAAAAAACACGATATTTCTAGGTGGTTCCAGACTTTTGCACACCACTGTATTTTCAGATTCATTCATTCATTCATTCATTTATTCATTCATTCATTCATTCATTCATTCATTCATTCATTCATTCAATCTTTCATTCATTCATTCATTCATTCATTCAATCTTTCATTCATTCATTCATTCATTCGTTCGTTCGTTCGTTCGTTCGTTCATTTGGGAAATTTATATATAGCGCCTCTTCGACGCACAGAGACAAATTTGTTTCTTTGAACATGTTCGTGATACTATAATTATTTCATGCTTGTAGCAGTGTATTGTAGTGCTAGTAGCGCCACCTTTTATGGTTATACATCTCCTTAAACTTTGTTCGACAGTGAATCAGCTGATGCATTCCTATGCAATGGTCGCTGATGGTGATAAACGACGTCATTCCTATTGTCAAGTCTAGGCGTCGTTTGCTTATTGTGACGTCAAGATTAAAATAATATTTTTACCATACAGTGTTAGTGTTGGTCGTTCAACTGAAACTATTAACAACTCACTTATCGAACTTGTAAGGCAGTGCTTCAAAACACCTTTTCGAAATTGTTCCTCAGTCTATGTAAGGAAGTGGAACTCCTGTTTAAAACATTACCCAGCAATTAATAATAATAATACTATCAGTGCAGTCTACGGAAAAATAAAAAGTCGATATTTTCAGATTCGTTCATTCGTTCATTCAATCATTCGCTCGTTCAATCATTCCTTCGTTTGTTCGTTCATTCGTTCGCTCGTTCGTTCGTTCATTCATTCATTCGTTCATTCGCGTTATCCAATGCGCTACTGTGCCAACCTTCTTGGCTACAGACTTAGGCCTAAACACTGACTTTTCAATTTACCTTTTGAACCAACTTTTGTATTGTCTTTCCATTAACTTCCAAACTGTACCACTTTACGTTTTCTAGTTACTTTTTCGAATTGCTCACGACATCGAGCGCAATTTTTCTCCAACTGTTCGTGATCTGGGTTTTACTCTGGATCAAATTCTTTCTCTTACTGATCATGTTAACCGAATCTCTCGAACATGTTTCTATCACTTGGGTCAATTGCGTACTATCCGCCACTCACTCTCCCTTCAAGCGGTCAAGGCGCTTGTCCATGCTTTGATTTGCTCTAGAGTTGACTTTGGAAACTCTGCCTATAGTCTAGGCTTGGAATCTCAAAAGGGCTCTAGAAATCACTGTTAGAAGCAAATCATGTAACAATTTGCTAACCGGTGTTTCTAGACTAATCTGACCCTGCTGAAAACGAAAATCGCGGTTAGCAAGCTGGATTTTTGGCCGTTCAATGGGAAAACAAGATGGCGGACAAAATGGCGATCAGTTGCTTCAAATGGCTATAAGTAAAGTATTGTATGTGACAGGAACACGATTTTAGACTCTAAATTAAGATTATAGGGTGCAAGGAATACAATGGAACCAAATACACATATGTAGCACTGCAAGAAAATCAAAATGGCGGACAAAATGGCGGCCAGAATCTTAAAATGGCTGTAAGTGAAGTTATGTATGAAGTGGAATCATGATTTCAGGGTCTGAATCAACATTTTCGGGGTCAAGGAATGCAATGGAAGCAAGGTAACATATGTGGCATTGCACGGAAACCAAGATGGCGGACAAAATGGCGGACAAAATCTTAAAATGGTTGTAAGTGAAGTTATGTATGGAATGGAATCATGATTTCAGGGTCTAAATCAACATTTTCGGGGTCAAGGAATGCAATGGAAGCAAAGTAACATATGTAGCATTGTGAGGAAACCAAGATGGCGGACAAGATGGCGGACAAAATCTTAAAATGGCTGTAAGTGAAGTTATGTATGCAGTAGAATCATGCTTTCAGGGTCTAAATCAACTTTTTCGGGGTCAAGGAATGCAATGGAAGCAAGGTAACATATGCGGCATTGCACGGAAACCAAGATGGCGGACAAAATGGCAGACAAAATCTTAAAATGGTTGTAAGTGAAGTTATGTATGCAATGGAATCATGATTTCATGGTCTAAATCAACATTTTCGGGGTCAAGGAATGCAATGGAAGCAAGGTAACATATGTGGCATTGCACGGAAACCAAGATGGTGGACAAAATGGCGGACAAAATCTTAAAATGGCTATAAGTGAAGTTATGTATGCAATGGAATCATGATTTCAGGGTCTAAATCAACATTTTCAAGATCAAGGCATGTGATGAAACCAATGTCACATATATAGCACTGCCTGGACACCAAAATGGCGGCAAAAATGGCGGCCAGATTCTTGAATTGGCTGTTAGTGAATTTCTGTATCTAATGAATACATCAATTCAGAATGTAAATGAGAATTTTCGGAATTAAGGAAAGTGATGAAATTAAAAGCACGGAATATATTATGTGACACTGCCAGAAAACCAAAAACCAAAATGGTGGACAAAAACTTCAACTGGCTATGAGTGATGTCTTGAACATATGCGATGGAGACTTGATTTCAGTGTGGACTAGTAATTTCCAGGTCATATGCTTCCAACAAAATCACATGCAATGTTATGCAGTGAAATTGTCATACCTATAGTGAAGATTTTTAGTAGCCTATGACTGCACTGCAGTTTAACTATTGCTGGCTTTATGTATATACAGGATGCATGCTTCAATGTTTCATAACTTGGCCTATCAATAGTTTCAACTTTTCATGACTTGACGGATATAGGGTACCGTAGAGTCAATTCAGGCCTTGTTGCTGTCAATGCAATTGCACCTGAGTGCACATGACAAGATCGCACTTCGATAGCAGCAGGGCCTGATGTTACGTTTGTCAACTCCACATGATTTGCTGTAGACAAACTCTATAATGTGGCTTTGGCACACACTGGTAAAGATTGCTTTCTTCCGCCACACTCCATCCGATGAAGGTGAGGATGATATCTGAACATCAATATCTAGAAAAATGGGTCTTTCCAAACTTACAGCTTGGTAATGAGCTCATAATGAAATGTTCCAACTGTAGAAAGTAAGTGGGAACTTTCAAGTAGTTTATTCATGCATTCTTTCAGCTGATTGCTGCTAAATATGTCATATCACATCCAGTTGTAGCATGAAGGACACTCAATTCTTCATAGTTACGTGATTTGGTGAGCTTCCGTTCCGCTGATGTTCCTGACATCACCAAAACACCGTTAAATATAAAGCAAACACATATGACCCGGCAGTGGACAACACCTTATCTTTTTCACGTAACCACCAGCAACCGCTCTAGTCCATATCTCCAAATGTGGCTGTTGAGAGCTGAATAGACAGGAATGTTCAAAGCTAGATCAATCTTTCTTTCAAGCATAGGGTCTACCAAGAACATTCACCCAATTTTCTGACAACGAAGTATTTCAGGACTCCACACAGTGACAGAGTTGTGGTGGTAATTTTCTGTACAATTTCACTTTTTAAAAGCATTGTCCACTATATCTTTCGAAGGCAATAATTATTAACCCTCTTGTAGCCAATCGAAAGTAGGCTACCTGTACACAGGTATCCACTGTAGCCTATCTGTCAGGTCACCAAATGTCTTCGCGTTTGGAGGTTCCCTATTGCTTGAACCATTGCTTGTCCATCAATAATTTGACTGCAACAGGTTGGATGAACTGCGTCGCGACTTATGGGCATATCACAATATTTTGTCATGTCCCATACAATATGCGGGATGTCTTGCATTGGCCCCCTTTCCCGCAGCGGATTTCCTGCAGGGTCTGTGTGTTGCTTAGGTAGTGCCTTGATGGACTAGCCCCATTATGTCTGAAAGAACTCTTGTTTTTCAACCTCGGATGTCCAGCGTTGATCTACTCTTCGGTTGGCGGACCAAGCTGAGCTGGTTCACTCGTGGTCTGCTATTCGACATCACCTTCCATTCTCTGTAGCTGGTACTAAAATATGGAATGGGAATGGCCAACCCCTTTTCACAGCGCTTATTGCATGCCCATGGGTCACTTCATTCTGTTCCTTAAGAATCTAAAAACTGTCCTATTTAGTTGTAGTTAAGTCGGGAGCGATTCCGGACAGCCCACCTGGAAGAGGCACTACGTAAAATAATCTAATTAAACAAATGCTATGACTCTGCTATAGAAATGCGGACTGAACAAGTTACTTTTGCAGAGAGAATCCAATCCCATTGGTTTTGAGAAAAGTCCATGGCACAATCGTGTTTCAAGATCCATGGGACAGTCAGCTTGATACGATCTAATAAGGCAAGTTCCCATTGCATGCATGACTTCACTAACATCCATTTTGAAATTCTTGCCGACATTTTGTTCGCCATTTTGGTTTCCAGGCAGTGCTATATATGTGACATTGGTTTCATCACATGCCTTGATCTTGAAAATGTTGATTTATACCCTGAAATCATGATTCCATTGCATACATAACTTCACTTATAGCCATTTTAAGATTTTGTCCGCCATTTTGTCCGCCATCTTGGTTTCCGTGCAATGCCACATATGTTACCTTGCTTCCATTGCATTCCTTGACCCCGAAAAGTTGATTTAGACCCTGAAAGCATGATTCTACTGCATACATAACTTCACTTACAGCCATTTTAAGATTCTAGCCGCCATTTTGTCCGCCATTTTGATTTTCTTGCAGTGCTACATATGTGTATTTGGTTCCATTGTATTCCTTGCACCCTATAATCTTAATTTAGAGTCTAAAATCGTGTTCCTGTCACATACAATACTTTACTTATAGCCATTTGAAGCAACTGATCGCCATTTTGTCCGCCATCTTGTTTTCCCATTGAACGGCCAAAAATCCAGCTTGCTAACCGCGATTTTCGTTTTCAGCAGGGTCAGATTAGTCTAGAAACACCGGTTAGCAAATTGTTACATGATTTGCTTCTAACAGTGTCATTTTGAGATTCCAAGCCTAGACTACTATGCTGGTCTCTCCTCTCTTAACCTCTCTAAACTTCAGTCTATTCTTAATGCTGCTGCCCGCCTAATTGCTGGTCTTCCCAAATTCTCTCACATATCTGACTTTATTCGGGACACTCTTCATTGGCTTCCTGTACCTCAGCGCATTGAGTTCAAGATCCTGACTCTTATCTTTCTTTCATTGCTATCTCCTAACGACCTCTTATAAAAAAACATACATACTATAAAAACATTTATAACTGGAAAGAGCTTCCTATATTGAGCTGCCCAGTGACGTTGAAACAGTGGAAAGAGCAGAAAGCAAGAGTATAACATAAAATATTATGGGGCAAAGTGTGGTATGCGGAGCAATGCAAATAAGACATGTCATCATGTCATCGTCATTTTGTCTCCTGCAAGCATTTCTTCATAAAAATCCTATACTTCCCTTACCCCAAGATCTTTCAGCAAAAACCACGTGATCCAAGCAAGCGCAAAGACGTGCCTTAGCTAGAATCGTCTCAGGGCTTATGCGGCACTTAGCGTAAGATACCGTCTCAAATTTCACCTCTGGTGGCAAAGGGTATACGCCGGCGTTGGGAGGATGGATGGATCCGATTTGACTGCAGGGTCTATGACAACAGAGGTCGTTGCCCTGGACAGAAATTTGCTCGGTATATTACAACACTTAAGAGCTTGATAATATCAAGAATTCAGATCAACGACAAAAAGGTTCAAAGTACGAACTGGATTTGAAAATTAAGTATATCAGTAGTTATGTCTGAGGTGTTTCAGACACAGTGGTGTCGGATAAGAATACGTAAAATGTAGCGAACAACCAAATAAATTATGTGTTACAGGCTCGCATCTTAACGACACTGAATCTTTGTGAGGATAATAATAATTATTATTGTCGTATTCCTCTTCATTTGTATTTGCAACTACCATCACTCAAGACCGACTCGGGTAGACACACTTGACAAAATAATGAGTTTTGATTACTTATATTTAAGAAATCATGCTTATAAAAGGTGTATAAATCGCGGCACCCCGTCAAAATAGCCCGGTCAAAATAGCCCCGTCAAAACAGCCCCGTCATAATCGCCCACCGACAAAACAGCCCCGTCAAAATCGCCCAGCGACATAATAGCCCCGTCAAAAGAGCCCCGTCATAATAGCCCGGGGCTATTTTGTCGGGAAACGGCCAAGTCGCGGAAGAACACAATTTTCGTAAAAGTATAGACCGACGGAAGCCGAATTGATGAAAATAATGCTTGTAAAGTTTAAGATGGCTTTCGGAAATGATCGCGTTGGTAAGTAGAACTATTAATATAAGTCGGAGTTAAGCCTTTTGGTCAATCCAGACTCTATTTAAGATCTATAAAACTTTCATCCAGCTTCGATTTCCCAAGCGTTTTATTATCCATCCAGCTTCTATATAATATATAAATACCTTCATCCCGCTTCCATTTCTTAAGCGTTATGTGACTCATCCAGCTTCTATTTCATATATATGAAAACCCCGATCATGCTTCCATTTCTGAAGCGTTTTATCACTCATCCAGTTTCTATTTCAGATATATAAAACCTTCATCCAGCTTCCATTTCTTAAGCGCTTATCATTCATCCAGCCTGGTTCGAAATGCCCGGTGACAAAAAATATCACAAGCTGGATGGATGACAAAATGCTTGAGAAATCGAAGAGGGATAAAGGCATTTTATATTATCTTAAATAGAAGCTGAATGAATGATGAAACGCTTAAGAAATGGAAGCTGGATAAAGGTATTAGAGATCTTAAATAGAAGCTTAAATAGAAGCTGGATTAATGTTTTTATAGATCTGAAATAGAAGCTGTATGAATGATAAAATCTGAAGAATTGGAGGCCGGATGAAGGTTTTCTAGATCTTAAATAGAAGCTGGAATAATGTTTTTATAGATCTGAAATAGAAG
The DNA here is from genome assembly GCA_949752735.1 of Lumbricus terrestris. Lineage (NCBI taxonomy): Eukaryota > Metazoa > Annelida > Clitellata > Crassiclitellata > Lumbricidae > Lumbricus > Lumbricus terrestris. The sequence continues at coordinate 6,310,462 of OX457047.1, read as the reverse complement.
CTGGATGAATGATAAAGCGCTTAAAAATGGAAGCAGGATAAAGGTTTTATAGATCTTAAATAAAAGCTGGATTAATGTTTTTATAGATCTGAAATAGAAGCTGGATGAATGATAAAACGCTTAAGAAATGTAAGCTGGATGAATATTTTTATATTATCTGAAATAGAAGTTCTGGAACTGAGTTCTCGGTGGCGTCTTTGACTGGACTATTTCCACGGAACTGTTTACACGGGCTGTTTTGACGGGGCTATTTCGACGGGGCTATTTTGCCAGGAACTACTTTTTTCGGGGCTGTTGTGTCGGTGGGCGATTATGACGGGGCTGTTTTGACGGGGCTGTTTTGACGGGCCACCATAAATCGCGCCTGGTCTCATTTAAATTTTTCGGTTAGCGTTATTAATGCAGAAAATAATAATTAAGAAGAGGTGTGCTACACGTCTGAAATCAACAGCGAGTTCACGTTCTCGCCAACACTTATCATCAATACAATTTGCAGAGTAAATGTATCTGTGTATAATGACTACAGCATATACATTATACAGACTTTTCAAATCACTGATTTGGCGTTGTGTAAAATTGAAATAAATTTGTGTTGTCCTGACACAGGTTAAAATGCATGTAATGTTAATAATTTAATAAATTTCGTTTGTTCAACAATCCGGTTGACACACCGCAACCGGATACAGTGTACAATTATTGTGTAGTTGAAGCAATTTACAAGAACGCAAACAACAGAAGACATAAATCTTAACAAATAGAACATACAATCTGCAACACATGGCGCTAATTGCAGCCTATAAAGCATTTCGGTCATGCGGAACACAAACTCTTTACCTCTCGCTCACCATGTCAGCGCGTTGTCCAATGCTAATTTTAAATTATTATCCTAGCAGGGACTTAGTTTTGTAAAGCAGTATAAGATGCGCGGCACATAGTTATTGTACTAGATGACATTGCTTTAATGGGGAAGAAACCCATAGGAATCTGTAGCCTAAAGACAGCTTATGATAACAGAGGCCGTTATCGCCGACTAATTTCTTTTGGCATAGTATACAACCCTTTTAAAATTTTCTCGCATCTACTTTTTCTTGGAATAGAGACTCGCACCACTCAACTGTCAACAGCACAAGCTTTGACACTCAAATTTCACAAATTAACCCAGATTTCCATGTAAAATATACCCAGACTTAACTAACAGAAATGACCTTTGCTATTTAAAACAAGATACACAGATTCTTATACCGTGATGCTGTTTACTATTATATGATCATAATGATATTACTTACTATAGTAATAAATATATATTTCAACGAGCGTTTGCAAATGGATCACAAAAGACCATTTTTTTACCGTACTTACTTACATAAGATAACTGCCAAGTCCAGTAACAGTAGGTCTACTAGAACCAACAGACCGTTAGTGGAAATCGCACCAATGGTAAGAAGATATTGGTGCATGTACAATGTCTATATTGATTGTATTTATAATTATGGCTATGACTAAATCAAGAAATAAATTTGTTGAAACAAAATTCATGTAGCGCATAACATTGTGTATTGAATTTCGCTATAAATACAATGTATAGTGCTCATAGTTATAAACGCAAGCGTTCAAATAGAACAAGATTTTTAAGAATTATGCTCCAGCCGAATGCCAGAACACCCGATCATGTAAAATATACTGCAGTGACATCACGGAACTACTTGGCAAATTCAACATGAAATTTGATATATCGCATACTTATATTCATATAAATGTTCTTTTAAAAGGTGTTTAAATCTTGTGCACACAAATCTGTTGTCGCAAGGTGTCGTTAAACACTTGGTGGGTCCCGCAGCTCAGTGGAGAGAGCGCTGGTCGTTAAACTGAGAGTCATCCGCGCGACCCGGGTTCAAGCCTCGCTCAGGGCATTAATTTATTAAAGTGTCTGTTAGCTGCCATTGGCGCTTTGCTGTTGTGTTGCTTGACTTAGGTTCTGTAAAAACATAAAGATAGTCCCTCCCACTTCTGGCCAACCAGGAGTGATCCAGTACTTCGGCCATTAGTGTTAAGTTACCGAACCCACTGCTGTAAAGCCGACCTGCGTGTCGTTCTATAGTGGGCCGTATTTCGTATAACATGTACTTGTAATCATTCTACAGTGTGTCAGATTGAGTGATTAAATGAAGATTATTAACACTTGATTCTTCCTTCAGCAAATGGGAAATGTCTCATTCACTGCTAAACTAATTCGAATTATTGCAGACATAATAATAATAGTATTTTAGTCGGATTTCGGAGAAACACCTCCGCAGCAGGACCGTTTGTTTATCTGCCTCTCGGTCAGTCTGCCTGTCTGTCTGTCTGTTTGGAGGCCAATGTTCTTCGAGTTTTCAGTGTCTCCGCACTCCAATTTAATATTATGTTGTACTGCGCAAGTTTTCGAAGCCGCTCTTTGTTTGTTTTAGTAGGCGGTTCGGTTAGAAATTTTGAGCTCAACCGATGCCATATTGGGCATGACTAAATCAGCGACAAAGGGGTGATAAGCACGAACTGGATTAGAAAACTATATCGGTTTTCATGTCTGAGTTGTTTCAGACACTATGGTGTCTGAATAAATACGGCAAATAGCCAGAAAAATTGTGTGTTAAATACCCGCATCTGAACGAGGATAATTATTATTATTATAATTGTTATTGTCGAGTAGCCCTTCGTTTGCGTTTGTAACAAATACCTGCGCTCAAAAAGATTCGTTCATGCATTCATTAAAATTTCGTGTTTCATTTACATATAATAAAGGAATCATCGTGTTAAATGGTGTCTAAATTGATCCCAGGACCTTGCAGATATATTCAATATTTTGCTAGATTAATCATATTAATGTAAAATTATATAACTAAAAAGAGGTGTTCAACATAGCTGGATGCAATTACTGCGCGTTCACGTTCTCGCCAGCATTTACTAACAATACAATTTTTCGGATAAAATTAATATGTCTCTGGGAAAAAGTGTATGATAACATCAGCATAGTGTATAAGACATCAGTTAAGTGGTGGTCCATTTTAAATTGAAATTAATTTCTGTTCTCCTGACTAAGATGCTAAACAGTCGGTTACATAAAATTAAACAGTCACACGAGCCCAAGCGTCTTCGAATTTACTACATTCTAGCATCGTTGGTTTCTCGTTGCTGTCAGACATTTCTTTACAAACCAGAATCCACATTAAACTGCACTGTTCCAATCAGACATGCAGCCTTTCTCTTCGGAATATTTGACAAGGCCTGTGAGTGATTGAAATATATAAATAGCAGGAGCCGATTATATACCGCAGACTCAAACAAACAAGAGTTGGGACGACTTAACAAAATAGAAGAAATTTATGTAACGCCGATAAGTTGGTGCAATGAAAATACGTGCGAATGATACGAAGAGTTTTACTATAGGCTATGTTTACAATTTTCCCATCATTTCCCATCCTTCAACTTTATCAATGTCACTCCACCATCCTATCAAACAAACAATTTATTTATCCACTGTAACAGTTTAACGTCACTATGTGGTTGCAAAGACCATTAGCGACGCCCTCCCTCTTCATCCAGGTTTGGGACTGGCACTGGCAGAGTGCAACCAGTGGCGGAGTTAATGGTTTTTGCAATAGCCTTCTTATAATTGATGCAAGCGAAGATGGTTTCAAAGGGATTATACTTTAATCTACACACCGATTCGATGACATTTGGAGGTCAGAGTCATTAATGAAGAAATAAACAACTTAAAAGAGGTGTTCAAACATATCAGTGTAGAAACTCACTGTCTGCCATTACCTAACAAAACCTTTAAAAAGCCAACAAAATGCATAGTCATTATGGAATATCAAAGACAACAATCTAATAGCAAGAAATAAATTATATAGCGACTTGGTTCGTAAAATGGAAACGAATGGCTGAACTTATCATTACATATTTATCACCCAATTTAAGGCGATCTGTTGATATATTTCCCTCCACATGCAATGGACCTTTCCTCTTCTACCGTCTAATATCATGCCTGGACACTTCCCAGCATCCTCTCACTCTCGCATGACGTTTTATTGAACGCGCACCCGAGAGGCGTTCTATACAATTTTGCGTTTAGTAAAACGGTGATCGGATACATCGATACGTGGTGCCCGGTGGTCCAATGGTGGCGTCGTTGCCTTGAAACCGGAAGGTTCGAGGTTCGAATCCACCTCAAGTCGCCGCGTAGGGACCTTGGGCGAGTCCTTCACTTGCAATTGCTCGGCGCTTCGGCGTGAAACTCCGATGCAGTGTCCGCTCTGCAGTCGGAAGCGCCTCTGAGTAGTGCGCTTGAAAGGTCGCTATAACAAATGCACATACAAACAAATATAAAGTCAATTAAAAAACAAATATATAAAAATAGCGGCGCGCATAAAGTTTAGAGTAATAATCATGACAAACAAATCTGTTGTCGCAAGGTGTCGCTAAACCGTTGATCCTTCCTTCAGCAAAATGGGAAATGTCTCATTCATTCGAATTATTATATAGCATCAGTGTCGTATTTTGAGTCGGATTTTGGAGTAGCACCCCCGTAGCAGGACAGTTTGTTTACCTGTCTCTCGGTCAGTCTGTCTGTCTGTCTGACTGTCTGTTTTGCGAAAGTTTTCGAAGCCGCTCTTAGTTTGTTTGAGTAGGCGGTTGGGTAAGAAATTTTGAGCTCAACCGATGCCAAATTGGGCAGGACTATAATTATCAACCTCGAACTGGATTAGAAATTAGAAACCGTGTCGGTTTTTATGTCTGAGGTATTTCAGAAACTATCGTGTTCAGATAAATACGCTCAAATACGGCGAAAATCAGAAAATTGTGTGGTAAGGATCCGCATCTAAACACATTCGACTCATTTAGAGGATAATTATCATTGTTATTATTTATCATTTATTACTGTTATTGTTGAATGCCTCTTCATTCGTGTTTGTAACAAATACCTGCGCTCAAGACGTTTCGCAAATTGATGCATCCAATAAAAATTCAAGTTTCGTTTGCACAATTATAATCAAGCAATCATTCTGTTAAAAGGTGTCTAAATTAAACCCAGGCCTACGACAAATTCAATATTTTTGTTATGTTAATCTTATTAAGGTAGAATTATATCACTAAAAAAGGTGTTCAAAATATCGGGCTGCAATTGCTGCGCGTTCGCGTACTGGCAAGCATTTACTAAAAATAAAACTTTTAAAACAAATCTGTCTTTGGAAAAAAATGTATGATAACTTCAGCATAGTCACAGTGTACAAGACTTCAGTTAAGTGTCGGTCCTTTAACATTGAAATTAATTTCTGTTCTCCTGACATTGGTTAAGATGTTTAAACAGTCGATCCTCAAGGCATGTTACTTTGCCACTTTGCCACGGTAAGATAAAATTAAGCAGTCACACGAGCCCAGGCGTCTTCATTAGTTTCTCGTTGCTGTCAGACATTTCTTTACAAACCAGAAGCCACATTAAACTGCACTGTTCCAATCAGACATGCAGCCTTTCTCTTCGGAATATTTGACAAGGCCTGCGAGTGATTGAAATCTATAAGTACCACAGACTCTGTTGTGAGTTGGGACGACTTAAAAGACCGTTAAGACGTTTTCGTTCCATTGCGTTGGCAAATCCCCACCAAACAGGGGAAGTATAAAGTAATCTCGCAATGGTAGTTACTGTAGCTCTAACAACGTCAAACAGACGTTGACCATGGAGGCCGTGGGCGACCAAAACACGCAGAGCAAACATGGATTGCCGGGCTTTACAGCCATCTTCGCTCGGAAGTTGGGCCGCACCATGAACTGTCTGTCTCCAAATGCATCTGTCTTCGGCTTCCCCCATCAGTTGACACATGTTTAGACCAGTCCTATCAGTTGACACATGTTTAGACCAGTCCTATCAGTTGACACATGTTTAGACCAGTCCTATCAGTTGACACATGTTTAGACCAGTCCTAGCAGTTGACACATGTTTAGACCAGTCCTAGCAGTTGACACATGTGACATGTTTAGACCAGTCCACGACCTTATTATATTCTCCATCCAATTGGTCCTCGGTCTTCCGCGCGCACGTGCTCCTCTTGTTGTTCCCTGCATAATTTCTTTCTCCAGGCAGTTCCCCTTTTTCCCCATAATATGACCAAAGTATTTCAATTTTTCTTGTTTTGATATTACTTAGTAGTTGTCGCTCTGTGCCAATCTGTTCCAGAACCCATTCGTTTGTTCTCCTTGCCATCGAGGAAACCCTTAATATTTGTCTCAGCCCTTTCATTTCGAAACCATTCATCACCATTAGACACCTCTAAAACAGTTTAAACTAATGCTTGATAAATCTGGAACACGCTCGGATACTTATACTCCATTTAAAACATTATGGATAATCATAAACTGTCCACTCATTGCAAGTTTCACTTAGTTATTATGTGCAGAGGGATGCGGCTCAGCTCCTGGATTGATATTCTACAGCGTAATGTGGCGCCGCACACCAAAATCAGCATTAATGTGATTTTCAAACATATTGCGTTTGATGCATCAATTCAAAGGCCTTGTCTCGGGTATCAAAATGACACAAAAATTATCGTTCTAGCTTAATTCTGACCGAAGACACAAGAATAAAAGTGATCCAATTAAATAAATAAATAAATTAAGGGTTAACAAAAGAGAAGAAATTTACGAAGCGTCAGTATACCGGTGTAATTAAAATACGTGCGAATGATAATAATTATTATGAATAGTTTTACAGATTGTTTTCCTATTTTTCTATTATTTCCCCTCTTTCAACTTTATCAACATCACCCCACATGTCTAGTGGACAGACACACACCCACGCACACACACACACACCCGCCAAATAGACAGACAAACAGACAGATAAACAGACTTGAAAATGTATTCCATGCGCTGGGGAAGAAAATGGACACAATATTATGTATAAACACTTAAATGGATTTTGTCGTTGAAGGAAACCATTTCGTCGCAATTATTCCCCCTCCGACCCCGCATCTCACATCGACCCCCGCGACCGCAAACCGGAAGTTCCCCTCGTCAGCGAACGTGTTCGGTCATAAAGGGTTAAAAGGTTAAACTCGGTCAAATATTCGATACATGAAATCGATTCGCGTATTAATGGTTTCTCTATTTGTCATCCACTCGGTCCGTCCTTCCATCCTTCCTTCCTTCCTTCCTTCCTTCCTTCAGTCCGTCCGCCCGTCCTTCAGTCCTTCAGTTCGTCCGTCCATCCGTCCGTCCGTCCGTCCGTCCTACTGTCCGCCCATCCAATTTTTTTAAATTCAAGATTTACGGACGACTGGCATAATAATTTTAAGTATTTATTAAATTTGCTACAAACGTTAACGTCCTACAAAACGGTTTTTAGCTGCAATAAATACCTGTCGAGTATTTTTAAACAATAGAAATATTTTTTACTAATATTAAAATTCTACACAGTCGTAGGTACGTATACCATCGATAATGCTGATAGTTTAAAAATCATATTCTTTCGTCAACACGTTTAGGTGCTATTCCCCCAAACGTGCCAAACTATGTAAAAATAACATTTTACGGCACTGCATGGAACGGGCGTCTGCATGGTATTTGAAGACTGGACACCTTTTTATACGATGAATCCCACTCTTTATATAAATAGCCCCTAAGCTATTGGTTCAGTACCTTGCTCTTAAGTGCTGTAATACGCCGAGAAAATTTCTGCCCAGGGTAACGGCCTCTGTTGTCATAGACCCTGGTCAAATCGGATCCATCCATCCATCTCGGGAATGCGCTGATGCTTGGTCTTTAAATATTGCTAGTTTAACTATTTCTATTACGAAAACCTCTTACGTTATCTCTGTCTGTACTGCCTGCCTGCATGCATGTCTGTGTGTTTGTTTGTCTTCCTGTGTCCCTTTCTGTCTCTCTTTGTCTTGCTCTGGCTCTGTTTATGTCTTCTGTCTGTCTGTCTCTTTCTGTATATCAGCATGTCTGTATGTATGTCTATGTATGTCTATGTATGTATGTATGTATGTATGTATGTATATATAAATATATATATATATATATATATATATATATATATATATATATAGAAATATGGTGCCTTTAAATATATTTACTTTATATTTATATATATTCATATATATATATATATATATATATATATATATATATATATATATTCATATATATATATATATATGAATATATATATGTGTGTGTGTCTGTGTGTGTGTGTGTGTGTGTGTGTGTGTGTGTGTGTGTGTGTGTGTGTGTGTGTGTGTGTGTGTGTGTGTGTGTGTGTGTGTGTGTGTGTGTGTGTGTGTGTGTGTGTGTGTGTGTGTGTGTGTGTGTGTGTGTGTGTGTGTGTGTGTGTGTGTGTCTGTCTCTCTCTCTCATGTGTCAATTCAATTGCCAGACGGGGTCTCCGCCCTCCGCCGCCCAGACGAAATTGCCAACGCGACCAGGTGGCAAGTCGCGTCCAACGGAAGGCGAGAATTGGCAATAATCGTGTGAGTGGGGCGAGGGATGGGGTCGGGGGTGAGAAAGGGGGATGGTGGGTACTGATCCGAACAGATTTCCACAATCTACAAGTCCAGACACGCGCCAATTTCAGCCCCACACTCCTCCACCACCAACTTCTCCTCCTCTTCCTCGTCCGCCTCCTCCTCCTTCTCCTCCTCCTTCTCCTCCTCCTTCTCCTCCTCCTTCTCCACCTTCTCCTCCTCGTCCTCGTCCTTCTCCTCCTCCTTCTCCTCCTCCTTCTCCTCCTGCTTCTCCTCCTCCTTCACCTCCTCGTCCTCGTCCTTCTCCTTCTCCTTCTCTTCCTTCTCCTCCTCGTCCTCGTCCTTCTCCTCCTCCTTCTCCTCCTCCTTCTCCTCCTCGTCCTCGTTCTTCTCCTCCTCCTTCTCCACCTTCTCCTCCTCGTCCTCGTCCTTCTCCTCCTCCTTCTCCTCCTCCTTCTCCTCCTCCTTCTTCATCTTCTCCGCCTTCTCCTTCTCCTCCTCGTCCTCGTCCTTCTCCTCCTCCTTCTCCTCCTCCTTCTCCTCCTCCTTCTTCATCTTCTCCGCCTTCTCCTTCTCCTCCTCGTCCTCGTCCTTCTCCTCCTCCTTCTCCACCTTCTCCTCCTCGTCCTCGTCCTTCTCCTCGTCCTTCTCCTCCTCCTTCTCCTCCTCCTTCTTCATCTTCTCCACCTTCTCCTTCTCCTCCTCGTCCTTCTCCTCCTCCTTCTCCTCCTCCTTCTTCATCTTCTCCACCTTCTCCTTCTCCTCCTCGTCCTCGTCCTTCTCCTCCTCCTTCTCCACCTTCTCCTCCTCGTCCTCGTCCTTCTCCTCCTCCTTCTCCACCTTCTCCTCATCGTCCTCGTCCTTCTCCTCCTCCTTCTCCACCTTCTCCTCCTCGTCCTCGTCCTTCTCCTCCTCCTTCTCCTCCTCCTTCTCCACCTTCTCCTCCTCGTCCTCGTCCTTCTCCTCCTCCTTCTCCTCCTCCTTCTCCACCTTCTCCTCCTCGTCCTCGTCCTTCTCCTCCTCCTTCTCCTCCTCCTTCTCCACCTTCTCCTCCTCGTCCTCGTCCTTCTCCTCCTCCTTCTCCTCCTCCTTCTCCACCTTCTCCTCCTCGTCCTCGTCCTTCTCCTCCTCCTTCTCCTCCTCCTTCTCCTCCTGCTTCTCCTCCTCCTTCACCTCCTCGTCCTCGTCCTTCTCCTTCTCCTTCTCTTCCTTCTCCTCCTCGTCCTCGTCCTTCTCCTCCTCCTTCTCCTCCTCCTTCTCCTCCTCGTCCTCGTTCTTCTCCTCCTCCTTCTCCACCTTCTCCTCCTCGTCCTCGTCCTTCTCCTCCTCCTTCTCCTCCTCCTTCTTCATCTTCTCCGCCTTCTCCTTCTCCTCCTCGTCCTCGTCCTTCTCCTCCTCCTTCTCCTCCTCCTTCTCCTCCTCCTTCTTCATCTTCTCCGCCTTCTCCTTCTCCTCCTCGTCCTCGTCCTTCTCCTCCTCCTTCTCCTCCTCCTTCTCCTCCTCCTTCTTCATCTTCTCCGCCTTCTCCTTCTCCTCCTCGTCCTCGTCCTTCTCCTCCTCCTTCTCCACCTTCTCCTCCTCGTCCTCGTCCTTCTCCTCGTCCTTCTCCTCCTCCTTCTCCTCCTCCTTCTTCATCTTCTCCACCTTCTCCTTCTCCTCCTCGTCCTCGTCCTTCTCCTCCTCCTTCTCCACCTTCTCCTCCTCGTCCTCGTCCTTCTCCTCCTCCTTCTCCACCTTCTCCTCCTCGTCCTCGTCCTTCTCCTCCTCCTTCTCCACCTTCTCCTCCTCGTCCTCGTCCTTCTCCTCCTCCTTCTCCTCCTCCTTCTCCACCTTCTCCTCCTCGTCCTCGTCCTTCTCCTCGTCCTTATCCTCCTCCTTCTCCATCTTCTCCACCTTCTCCTTCTCCTCATCGTCGTCCTTCTCTTATTCCTGTTAAAATGTGTCTAAATCATCCAGGGGCAAGTTCACATTCGTTTTTTGTTATTTTTATTTAACCAAAGTTTCACGTCGTCGTATGACATCAAAGGCCGTTGACGACAATTTACAGCTTATACAATGAATCTATGACGTCCAAATTAACCATATAACGTTGTCATAACAATATCATTGTTCGTCAAGTCTTAACATATTATTGTACGTTGTCTTATAGCGTTCATTGTTTAGTAGCAGAATGGTTAACAGTTAATAAGCTTACAATTTATGCCAAATATTTTGCTTGGGTACATTCATTAATATGTTGCAGTAATTGTCACATGCAAGCTATTTCACAAACTTTTCTTGATTACCATTCTTAAAACAAGTTTGATTCATAGCTTCTACATTTCAGTAAAAGAAATTCTTAAACAGGTTAATATGAGATATAATTTTGCTCTAACAAGAGCAAAGACGACTAACAATATCCCAACACAATCATGTTACAATGGCATGACATTCAATATTAACAACAACAACAACAACAACAACAACAACAACAACAACAACAACAACAACAACAACAACAACAACAACAACAACAACAACAACAATAGCGGAGCACATTTACGATCAGTTTCTCAATGCATTGTCACATCAAAGAAATATTTTTTTATATCTTATTTTGTTATACTAAACAATTGTACTTCACAATTTAATCTATTGATTCACCATTATCCTTGAAATCAACCATCATATGAATTTTTTTTTATTTAAAAAAATGTTTTCATTAGACACATATACTTGACGAAGAGAATCAACAACAAATATTTAGAGAAGAAATAAACTCAGAAGCAAAGCAGAGCTTCCAGGCACACGAGATTTGCATCTTTTGATAAGTTGGTCATGCACCATGTACAACTTCTTACATGGGCTTATAAACGTTTTTTGTTCGTAGGTTAGGCTTGGTTAGCCGTATTAATGTGGAAGTAAATCACTAAAACGAGGTGTTTAACATATCTGGAGTCAATAGCTTCTAGATCACGCTCTCATTACCATTCATAAACAATACTTTTGAAGTGTTAATCTGTCATTTAAAAAAGTCTATAATAACTGCAGCATACAGAGTAAAACTGTCTTTTCAAATCAGTCACGTGGTGGCCCGTAACATTGACGTAGGTTAAATCATAAACAATCCATCCTCGATGCATGTTGTAACTCTGTCTGTGTTCTTACTTTTACAGCGCCATTCACAGGTATGGATGAAGAAAGAAAGTGTCGCTATTTGCATTTTTATTGTATCTGTAAAAAACGCACAAAGCGCATGTGGCAAAATCAGAGGTGCTCAATGATCTTTGCTTGTATAGCCTACAGTTACTGTAGGCGCAACTGAAACTAGGCTACAACACTCGAGGCACGTAATGATGCTTAAACACCATTTTTATTTTTATTTTTTTTTGTAGGTTGATCTGAGAAGTCTGTTTTCACGGTTTACATTGAACACCTTTTAATATTTTATCAATCTTGCTATAACTAGGCTGGTAACGTCTAAATGTAAGGCTGTAAGGGTCGGATGTAAAGTGATTCAGATCAAACGCAGTTGGTACATTGTCTTAACAGAAGACATAACAATTTAAATACATTGAAAAATAGATCAAGGTGATCAGTAACGATAAAGTTGTCTAGTATGGCAAAAGTCCTCTAGATAGAATTAGTTAAAACTCGCATGGGATTGAAATAGATAAGATCAAACAGCTTTGAATTTGCTTCTTATCCAATTTCTCCCAGTCCCGTGTATGGTTGCATGGTTGTCTGCATCAGTGTCTGTTCGGCTCTAGGACCATTGCTCATATATTAGGCTGATTGCTCATAGGCTTATTGCTCATAGGCTTATTGCTCATATGGCTTATTGCTCATAGGCTCATTGGCCATATGTCCAAAATAAACCAACTCAGGCATGTTTAAAACAAATATACCGTTTGCTATATCGATGACCCTCTTCACACCTTAGCTTGTGCTTATCAATTAGAGACAATTAGCGTTGGTAGACTAATACAAGAAATGCGTCAATGACGAAACTTGCGAAGATGTATAAATATATATATATATATATATATATATATATATATGTATATATATCCACTTATTTTTTTCTCCGTCAAAGTAAGACTTGTTGTGTTGCAGTGTTTAACCTGGTCCTCGGAGCCAATCAGTCGACCAATCAATCAATGAATTAATCTGTCAATCAATCAATCAATCAATCAATCAATCGATCAATTAATCAGTCGATCAATCCATCAGACAATCAATCAATCAATCAATCACATAAATTTGCACAGCGCTTTTTCAAGATAACTACTCAGAGACGCCCTCAAGTCCCAAATAAGGCCTGGTGAAAAGAAAAGTCTTGAGAAGACGATAGAAAGAACCTGCAGAGTCACGGAGAATTGTAATTGTAATTGTAATTGAACATTTGTATAGCGCCGCTCACAGATTCAGTAGCGCTCCCGACCCAAAGTTAGCACTGTCGCTAACGAATAGTATAGTCTTCAGGCGCTTCCTAAACAGAGGGAGAGAGAGGCTGAGAAGCTCAAGACGTAGTTTATGTGGAAGACGGTTCCAGCAGGAGGGGCCAACATAGGCAAAGCTCCTGGACTGGGCAGTAGCCCCACGCATGCGAGGAACGACAAGGAGGCCACCAATGGATGCACTCTGCCAGTGCCAATCCCAAGCCTGGATAAAGGAGGAGGGTGTCGCTAATGATCTTTGTTATCACACAGTGATGCTAAACTGAAAAACCACCGCCATTAACAGCAAAGAGCAGTATAATTAATAATTATGCCAACAAAGGAGAAGCGAACGGAGAACCGCAGGGAGGCCATTCCAGATAACTCGACCAACCACGGAGAATGCTATTCGCTACATAGTAGAGGTACGAGAAAAAGAAACATGATAGTCACCACGGGCAGTTGACCGCAGCGAACGGCGGTCCAGAGAAACGGAGACAGAGGTAAATAACTCACATAGCTTCACATCTCTGAGCTTATTTAGGACTACATTTGCCGTTGATCCACGCTTCTTCTCTCCAGATCGTGAATAGCATTATATTTAGACCTCCGACTTCACAAACTCTACATTCCGAAATCCTCATTAGAACGGAATTTATTACACGGGAATTATTAAACACGAATAAACATCGTGATACACTGCAATATCCACTTACAGAACGTTATTTGATATTATTATTGCGTTTTGATGACCCAATGTGCGCCTGCTAAAGGAATTAAAATGGTCATTTTTTTTACTGTATTTGCATAGATAGATAAACGACAAGTCCATTAACAGAGTAACTCCTCCACCAATGGATGCACTCTGCCAGTGCCAATCCCAAGCCTGGATAAAGGAGGAGGGTGTCGCTAATGATCTTTGTTATCACACAGTGATGCTAAACTGAAAAACCACCGCCATTAACAGCAAAGAGCAGTATAATTAATAATTATGCCAACAAAGGTTTTTTCGAGGGCAACGACCCCTGTTGTCATAAGCTCTCATCAAATATGAATCCATCCGATACTGAATGCGAGATGGCCCTGACATAAATTATACACCTTTTAAAAGCATCTCTCATGGAAGATAAGAATGAGAAACTCAAATATAAAATTAATATCGAATAAAATAAAACTGGTTCAGTACTGTAATTGCTCTTAAGTGCTGGTCAAATCGGATCCATCCATCCATAAATATCGAATGCTACATTCTGTCTCCTTTGTACGTCATACATATTAAGGTGAAAGGAATTCCTAAAAACAGTTTCTTAATATATCGGGCGGCAATTGTTGCGCGTTCCCGATCTCGCCGCAATTTCATAACAACACTTTTGTTATTATTATTATTGTCTTTTATATATAGCGCACCTTCAATGTATTCTACTCAGAAGCGCTCCCAGTCCCACACCGGCTAAATGAGGCAGTTTTTAAGTGAGAAAGAAACATAGTGGTGTGACCTCTAGGCACCGGGCGGAGAGCAACAGTGGGCCCATTCCAGGTTCTAGGGTTTTGCTGTGTAAATCTCTCACTAGAAAAGTGTACAATGACCGCATGAAAGAGTAAGACAGCCTTTTCAAATAAATCCTATGGTGATCCATATAATTGTCAGCTTCATCATTCTCCACTTCATTCACATGGTAAGTCATGATCTCCCTGTTCCGCGAACAAAGACTGATTTTGGCTAAAACTCGCTAAAAGCGCTTTAAGGAATCATCATTCTCTCCATTGACACGTTCTGCGTTACGACCTAACCAGTGCTTAAAGTGTGGAAAAAGAAGTTCCTGGACGCCCCTTACCTTTCCAAAAGAAGTTCCTGGACGCCCCTTACCTTTCCAAAAGAAGTACCTGGATGCCCCTTACCTTTCCAAAAGAAGTTCCTGGACGCCCCTTACCTTTCCAAAAGAAGTTCCTGGACGCCCCTTACCTTTCCAGAAGAAGTACCTGGACGCCCCTTACCTTTCCAAAAGAAGTTCCTGGACGCCCCTTACCTTTCCAGAAGAAGTACCTGGACGCCCCTTACCTTTCCAAAAGAAGTTCCTGGACGCCCCTTACCTTTCCAAAAGAAGTTCCTGGACGCCCCTTACCTTTCCAGAAGAAGTACCTGGACGCCCCTAACCGTTCCAAAAGAAGTTCCTGGACGCCCCTTACCTTTCCAAAAGAAGTTCCTGGACGCCCCTTACCTTTCCAAAAGAAGTTCCTGGACGCCCCTTACCTTTCCAAAAGAAGTTCCTGGACGCCCCTTACCTTTCCAGAAGAAGTACCTGGACGCCCCTTACCTTTCCAAAAGAAGTTCCTGGACGCCCCTTACCTTTCCAAAAGAAGTTCCTGGACGCCCCTTACCTTTCCAGAAGAAGTACCTGGACGCCCCTTACCTTTCCAAAAGAAGTTCCTGGACGCCCCTTACCTTTCCAAAAGAAGTACCTGGACGCCACTTACCTTTCCAAAAGAAGTACCTGGACGCCACTTACCTTTCCAAAAGAAGTTCATGGACGCCCCTTACCTTTCCGAAATAAGTACCTGGACGCCCCTTACCTTTAGAAAAAAAGTGCCTGGACGCCCCTTACCTTTCCAAAAGAAGTTCCTGGACGCCCCTTACCTTTCCGAAAGAAGTACCTGGACGCCCCTTACCTTTAGAAAAGAAGTTCCTGGACGCCCCTTACCCTTCCAAGAGAAGTTCCTGGACGCCCCTTACCTTTCCAAAAGAAGTTCCTGGACGCCCCTTACCTTTCCGAAAGAAGTAGCTGGACGCCCCTTACCTTTAGAAAAGAAGTGCCTGGACGCCCCTTACCTTTCCAGACTGTGCTGACCAATAAGTGGCAGGATGGCGTTCTGATTTTTTTTAAAGTGCATGGACGCCGTCCATGACCGTCCAGGCACACTTTAAGCCCTGGACCTAACTGCTACACGAATAAATCTGTTCGCCGTCTTAAAACTATTATTTGCAAGGAGTCTATCTCACTGGGAGCGCTTCTAATTGGTGTGAAACGTAAAAGGCGCTTAACAAATTAATTTACAAATACAATGCAATAAAATACAATGCAATAAACAGGATATCCTCAAGCATGTTAAGCTGCCACTGATATGACTTTTCCAGTGTCGTTCCAGAATATGGATTTAAAAGGCGTACTTTATATCTTTAGTGAAGTTCACATCCAACATATTTTGCAGGTTAGCGTTATTAATATAGAAGTGAAATCAGTAAACAGAGGTGTTTTAAATGAGCGATGCATCTATGAGGTGATGGTGGCAGTTGCAGTTTAACGTCACTGTGTGGTAACAAAAACCACTAGCGACGTCCTCCTCCTTTATCCTGGCTGGGGACTGGCACTGGCAGAGTGCAACCAGTGGCGGAGTTGCTCGAGGAGGGCAACGCTAATTGTATTTCAATTTATCTATAAATATTTTGTCTCTCGTACAAAATCAGAGTCGTTCTATTGTCTTTATAAGTGCGCAGTGTCGTTAAATTGAACTTACTAACTCTCGAGGCGTATTAAGATGCTTATACACCTTCATAGCATTTTAAAAATGTACTATAACTGTGCATGTCTGAGATGTAGGTTTCAAATAAGTGGCACTTTCTAAAAATCTTGCAAATTGCCTATATATTATGGGGCGCGGTGGTGTAGTGGTGGCGTCGTTGCCTTGAAGCCGTAAGGTTCGGGGTTCGAATCCACCCCGCCGCGTAAGGACCTTGGGCAAGTCCTTCACTCACAACTGCTGAGCGCTTCGGCGTGAAACTCCGATGCAGTGTCCACTCTGCATTCGGGAGCGCCTCTGAGTAGCGAGAGCTTGAAGGGGCGCTATAACAAGTGCACATACATACATATATAAAATGGCTGGCCACGTTTTAAGATGGTCAGAAACCGAACGATTGAAACGAGTCTTAAGTCAGTCGTTTTATGATTGTCGGTTAGCCGAATTAATGCCAAAATAAATCACTAAAACGAGGTGTCTAACAGATCTGTTGCATCATAAACAATATATCCGCAAGGCATGTTATTCTGTTCCTCTTCATTCTTTTATAGCGACATTCAATAGTATGGATAAAGGAATCGGGCGACCTTATTTGCATTGCAGTGTACTGTAAAATACGTATAAAACGCTTCTATATATACGCATTGCACACACAATTAGAGGCTTTCGATTATCTTTAACAGAAGGTGGCAAAAAGACTCACAGCAATAAAAGACGGGAACGATAAAGTACTGACGGGAAAGGAAAACATAATACAACGATGGACAGGCTATTGTAGTGAACTATGTAGCGAGCAAACAAACCAAGATCTTGCCAGAGAAGCAATAAAGGAGCTGAATGATATATTTTTTTATCTCAGACGACGAAAGCGATAGCAAAGCTGAAAAACGCCAACAGCTTTGGTATTGACAACATTACAGTGGAAATGATTAAACCTGGAGGAGATCTATTGCTGAAAGAAATGCACAAATCATGCAACATGGCCTGGGAGCAGGGACAAGCACCGGAAGATTGGAAGAAGTCAATTCTGGTAACAATCTACAAGACTGGAATGCAGCAACTACCGCATCATAGTGGAGAATCTTGTGGGGAGAATAAAATAAATACTTATTTCTGCCTGTGTCACAAAATAGAGTATCATCCGTATTAATTGTATCCCCCGAAATGAAGAAAAGTCGAAAAAGTCACTTCCGCGTGTATTTATTTTTTGCAAATTAATTTTCATCTGCTTTGTTTTGAACACTGACACTAACAGCCTATATACTAGATAATTTGTTTTGCTTTGGTTTTATAGCACTTATAGCATTTACAACACATACGAGCATTCAGCTTGTTATTATATAATTTGGAAAGCTTCTCTTATTAATTGAGAAATGAACCACTTAAAAGAGGTGTTCGATACATCGGTAGATACTTGCAAAGCTCTCACGTTATCAACATCTAACATCGGACATAGAATTAAACATTCAAATAGATAAAATGAAACATCTTTGAGCCCTGGCGTCTAAGAGTTTGCAAGTTTTCCAGACATTACTTTGCAGATAAGTGGCCACATAAAACTGTCTTGTTCCATTCAGACAGCCTTTCTCTTCGGATTATATGACAATATGATTGAAATCTATAAATATTCGGAGTCCGTTATGTGGCGGTGATTCTGTTGTGCGACGGGACGACATAATTGTAATTGTAATTGTAATTGAAACATTTATATAGCGCCGCTGAACAGATCCAGTGGCGCTCCCGATCCAAGCTAGTGCTCCCGCTAACAAATAGTATAGTCTTCAGACGTTTACGAATCAGAGGAAGAGAAAGGCCAAGAAGCTCAGAACGTAGTTCGTGAGGAAGGCGGTTCCAACAAATAGAGAAGGCCATTAGCAGCCGAGCGAAGGGCAGAGTGGCTAGGAAGAGTGGAGACCAAGTTACACAATGCCCGAAGATAAGAGGGGGCTACCCCGAGAAGAGAGTTGCGCATAAGTGTCAGAATCTTGAACTCAATGCGCTGAGGTATAGGAAGCCAATGAAGAGTGTCCCTAATAAAATCAGATATGTGAGAGAATTTTGGAAGACCAGCAATTAGGCGGACAGCAGCGTTAAGTATTGACTTAAGTTTAGAGAGGTTAAGGGAGGAGAGACCAGCACAGGCAGAGTTTCCAAAGTCAACTCTAGAGCAAATCAAAGCATGGACAAGCGCCTTGACCGCTTGAAGGGAGAGTGAGTGGCGGATAGTACGCAATTGTCGCAGGTGATAGAAGCAAGTTCGAGAGATTCGGTTAACATGGTCAGTAAGAGAAAGGATAAGAAAGGACATAACAAATGAGATGGAATTTATGTAGCGACAAGCGGTCTGTGCATTGAAAATACGAATGAAATTATATATGAAGAGTTTTACATTTTTCACTTTCTCCCTCCTCTCCCAAATTGTTTATTTTCTCAATTCATCTATTTGTCAATTTATCTATCAATCAATTTATCCACCCGACCATTACACCTATACTTCATCCAACCATCTATCCTTCTATCCAACTGGCGCCTCTGAGTAAATATATATTCTCAGAACGAAAGAATGAATGAATGGGTGAATGATTGAACTACCCATCTATTCATCTATTCATCTACCCACCTATCCATCTATACAACAATGTTGATCTTTCTAACTATTTATCTACCTATCTATTTGTCTAAATATAAATCCATCTATTTTTTTCTATCTGACTATTTTCCAATCAATCTGTCTATCCAAATCAAACGTATAAACACGTAGAGACAAAGAGGCAAGTAAAATGGTCAGGAGAACACAAAGACAGACAGACAGACAAACACACGTGCTATGTATTCCACCGGTGAAGAAAATGAACACTATGCTTCTATACATAAACTAAAAAGAATTTTTCACTATGGATAAACACTGAAATGGATTTTGTCGTCGAAGGAAACCAGTTCGTCGCAATTATTCCCCACCGACCCCGCATCTCCCATCGACCATCGCGGCAGCAAACCGGAAGTTCCCGTCGCCAGAAGAAGATCAACTGCATTTTGTATTGCTGATGCCATGTAAAGTGTTAATGGATACAGGGTACAGGGTATAACAATAGAATAGGCTTATGCTAACAAAGTTGTTCCGTTGACAAAAATATTCTGCATGCTATGTAGTTCTAGTATCGAGTCCTTGAACGTTATTATTCGTAAGTAATAGCGCATGATAAATACAACGCAAGACTCGCGAGAGCTAATGCTGAGACGCATTTTCGAAATTATAATAGAATCTTGTGAGTACGTGTTAAAGGTGTTTAAGACGAGCGCTGTGTTATCTGTTGGACAGCGGTATCTTGAGGCCAAGAAAAACTGATTCTCTCTGCTTAATCATAATTAACTCCGCTACTGGTGGCACTCTGCCACTGCCAGTCCCAAGCCTGGATAAAGAAGGAGGGCGTCGCTAATGGTCTTTGTTACGACACAGTGACGTTAAACTGCAAATGCCTACCTAATCATAATTATTGTTCTAATTAGACAGATTTTATTATCATTTAGCGGATATTAATTGGCTAGCTCGTTTTGAACATATTCGTGTAACAATATATAAAAATCTCTCAATTGCTGTAATACGCCGAGCAAATTTCTGTCCAGGGAAACGACCTTTGGTGTATAATAGACCTGCATGGTCAAATCGGATCCATTGAACATAGTCTGAAGTACTGGAGTTACAATACGTCATAAGTCACTGAAAGCAGACTATTGACAGGAATAAGACTAACTAGAGAATTAAGCTCAACTCCTTCACTGCTATGTGCCAGTCCCAGGCATCGATACAGGAGGAGGGCATCGCTAATGATCTTTTTTTAACACATGTGCACAGTGACGTTGAACAGAAAATATTGCTAATATACAAAATTAATATTATACAATGTAGATCAGCCCTATCATTTTGCAATAACTCAAAGCATTGTTTGGGCTTAGAATTGCTCCTTCAGCCGCCTATCCATTGTCACCTTGACTATTGTTATCACAAGTTCACAACCCCATCGAGCCAACAATGTCGCTCGCGTAGTCCATTCCACTGCCTGTTTAAATAAGCAACAGGAGCTGCGAAAACTTGCGCAATACAATATAATAATGCGACTGGAGACAATGGTCACCAAACCAGCAAAGCGACGGACAGACAGACAGACAGACGGACAGACGGTCAGACAGATAGACAGACAAAAAGACGGACGACCGAGAGGCAGATAAACAGACAGCCAGACTTGCATGCATACACGCTAATGAAAAAAGTTGTAGTCCTAAAGATGGGGAACCAAGGAGATAGACAAACACAGCCATGATCAGACAGAGACAAAGAGACAAACAAACAGACAGACAAAGCCGATCAGACAGACGCACGGACAGTCAACCATGCACGTAGACAATTGGAAGAAACTGATGTGGTTGGGAAACTTGCAAGTTCCTGGAAGTCCTGGAATCATAGCAGTTTAATCTGATCTATTTTAATGGAACGTCAATCTTGTCTTATTAAAACTAAATTAATGCGTCTCTGGTTGTCC
The DNA here is from genome assembly GCA_949752735.1 of Lumbricus terrestris. Lineage (NCBI taxonomy): Eukaryota > Metazoa > Annelida > Clitellata > Crassiclitellata > Lumbricidae > Lumbricus > Lumbricus terrestris. The sequence continues at coordinate 6,289,495 of OX457047.1, read as the reverse complement.
GCGTTACAAAAAAGCTCGGTAGCCTGAGGGTTAACAAAAGAAGAATTCATAGTTTAGTTTATGACAATAGAGGCTGCTGGCGGCGACAATTTTGGAAGCATAATTATTACATGTCTTTAAAGCAAACTTTTGCACCTATTTCATTGGAATTGAGACTAGCACAACTCAACAGCACCAGCGTTGACACTTATATTTCACAAATAAGTCCACATTTCGCCTAAAATATACCTCAGTCGAAGTCCAGAACACCCGATCACGCAAACCATACTTATGTGACATAAATGAACTCCATTGCGTAATTATACAGAATTGATTAAGATTTTGTTAATAAGAAGTTTGAGTTTCGCGTCCTTATATTCATATAAACTTGCTTTAAAAAGGTTTTAGGTTATGCCCGTCCTAAGCATATTCGATAACATTTATACGACGATCATTTAAATCAAAAATAGTTTGTTAAAAAGAGGTGTTTGTAATAATAATATTATATCTATTATAATAGGAAATTTCGGCGCATTATCGATATCGCCTAATCAATGTCTATCATTTCGTCATTATACTTTTTTTGCAATTTGAAATTAACAAAATAGATGGATATTTATGTAGCGCCAAATGCGTGCGAATGATATGAAGAGTTTTACAATTTGTTTGTTTCTCCTTCTTCCCATTTTATTTTCTCCCTTTCTCAATTTCACTCTCACTGTCTATCAAACTATCAATTAATTCCACCTATTCATCCCACAATCCATCTATCCGCCTATTTAGGAACCCAGCTATCTAATCAGCAATTCATATATTTGAATCTTCGTCATTAACCATTCATCTAAACACCTATCCGAAAGTCCAACTATAGCGAACTCTAGGTCTACTTAGCTGCCAGTCTATTAATTTGTCTACACATCTATCTATTTATCCTATCTACCCTCTTAAAACACATCTATCCAAACCAATCTTATGAACATGCATGTAGATAGGAATATATAAATAGACAAGAGAACTTTTCAGAAAGACAGAGGCATCGATAGACAGGCAGATAGATTGATCATGTATTCCACTGGTGAAGAAAATGGACAATAATATAAATACCGAAATGGATTTAATCGTCGAAGGTAACCAGTTCGTCGCAATTGTTCCCCACCAACCTCCCCGCGTCTCCCATCGACCCCCGCGGCCTCAAACCGGAAGTTCCCGTCCGTCCGTCGCTCGTCCATACATCCATCCATTCACTTATCCATCCATTCATTTATCCATCAATTCATTTATTAATCCATCCATTCATCAATCCATTCATTCGTTAATCCATCCATTCATTCAAGCATCTGTTCATTAATCCATCCATTCATTTATCCATCCATTCATTTGTCCATCCATTCATTAATCCATCCATTCATTTATCCATCCATTCAATTATCCATCCATTCATTTGTCCATCCATTCATTAATCCATCCATTCATTTATCCATCCATTCAATTATCCATCCATTCATTTATCCATCCATTCATTTATCCATCCATTCATTTATCCATCCATCCATTCATTGATCCATCCATTCATCAATCCATCCATTCATTTATCCATCCATTCATTAATCCATCCATTCATTCAACCATCCATTCATTTATCCATCCATTGATTTGTCCATCCATTTATTAATCCATCCATTCATTCAAACATCCATTCATTAATCCATCCATTCATTTATTCATCCATTCATTTGTCCACCCATTCATTAATCCATCCATTCATTCAACCATCCATTCATTCAACCATCCATTCATTTATCCATCCATTCATTTGTCCATCCATTCATTAATCCATCCATTCATTGATCCATCCATTCATCAATCCATCCATTCATTTATCCATCCATTCATTTATCCATCCATTCATTAATCCATCCATTCATCAATCCATCCATTCATTTATCCATCCATTCATTTATCCATCCATTCATTAATCCATCCATTCATTAAACCATCCATTCATTTATTCATCCATTCATTTGTCCACCCATTCATTAATCCATCCATTCATTCAACCATCCATTCATTCAACCATCCATTCATTTGTCCATCCATTCATTAATCCATCCATTCATTTATCCATCCATTCATTTGTCCATCCATTCATTAATTCATCCATTCATGTATCCATCCATTCATTTGTCCATCCATTCATTAATCCATCCATTCATTTATCCATCCATTCATTTATCCATCCATTCATTTATCCATCCATTAATTTATCCATCCATTAATTTATCCATCCATTCATTTATCCATCCATCCATTCATTAATCCATCCATTCATTTATCCATCCATTCATTAATCCATCCATTCATTCAACCATCCATTCATTTATCCATCCATTCATTTATCCATCCATTTATTAATCCATCCATTCATTCAAACATCCATTCATTAATCCATCCATTCATTTATTCATCCATTCATTTGTCCATCCATTCATTAATCCATCCATTCATTCAACCATCCATTCATTAATCCATCCATTCAATTGTCCATCCATTCATTAATCCATCCATTCATTTATCCATCCATTCATTTGTCCATCCATTCATTAATCCATCCATTCATTTATCCATCCAATCATTTGTCCATCCATTCACTAATCCATCCATTCATTTATCCATTTACTCAAATTCTTTATAATTATGTTGCTTACTTATGGAGACTGCCTTGCCTTGCCTTGCCTTACCTTCAACCTTCCTCGACACGAGGGTTGTTCGCATTTTGGACAATTCTTCTCCATCCTCTCCTGTATTCGGTTGCTCTCAACAATTCCTCTGTTGATAATCCCGTCCATTCACACATGTTGTCCCACCACCTCTTCCTAGGTCTTCCCCTTGATCTTGTTCCCGAAACCGTTCCTTGCACAATCTCCTTCTCTAAGCAGTTATTACTCTAAAGTTCAAAGTTATTATTATGGTAACACTAAGAAGTGAACAAAACTAAATTAAGTGAAGGGCAGCCTAATTATAAAAGAAATTGATAACATTTTAAAAGGTATTAAAACACGCACATATTATTACAGTCTACCCACCAATCTTTCTTTCATTGCTATCTCCTAACGACCTCTTATAAAAAAACATACATACTATAAAAACATTTATAACTGGAAAGAGCTTCCTATATTGAGCTGTCCAGTGACGTTGAAACAGTGGAAAGAGCAGAAAACAAGAGTATAACATAAAATATTATGGATCCGATTTGACCAGGGTCTATGACAACGGAGGTCGTTACACTGGACAGAAATTTGCTCGGTATATTACAACACTTAAGAGCTTGATAATACCAAGAATTCTAGGTTTAAAGATGGACCATGTCCAGATCAACGGCAAAAAGGTCCAAAGCACGAACTGGATTTGAAAATTAAGTATAATATCAGTAGTTATGTCTGAGGTGTTTCAGACACAGTGGTGTCGAATAAGAATACGTAAAATGTAGCGAACAACCAAATAAATTATGTGTTACAGGCTCGCATCTTAACGACACTGAATCTTTGTGAGGATAATAATAATTATTATTGTCGTATTCCTCTTCATTTGTATTTGCAACTACCATCACTCAAGACCGACTCGGGTAGACACACTTGATAAAATAATGAGTTTTGCTTACTTATATTTAATAAATTATGATTATAAAAGGTGTATAAATCGCGCCTGGTCTCATTTAAATTTTTTGGGTTAGGGTTATTAATGCAGAAAATAATAATTAAAAAGAGGTGTGCTACACCTCTGAAATCAACAGCGAGTTCACGTTCTCGCCAACACTTATTATCAATACAATTTGCAGAGTTTATTTATCTGTCCTTCGAAAAATTGTATAATGACTACAGCATATACATTACACAGCCTTGTCAAATCACTGATTTGGCGTTGTGTAAAATTGAAATAAATTTATGTTCTCCATGTAATGTTAATAATTTAATAAATTTCGTTTGTTCAACAATCCGGTTGACACACCGCAACCGGATACATTGTACAATTATGTAGTTGAAGCAATTTACAAGAACGCAAACAACAGAAGATATAAATCTTAACAAATAGAACATACAATCTGCAATACATGGCGCTAATTGCAGCCTATAAAGCATTTCGGTCATGCGAGACACAAACTCTTTACCTCTCGCTCTCCATGCCAGCGCGTTGTCCAATGCTAATTTTAAATTATTATCCTAGCAGGGACTTAGTTTTGTAAAGCAGTATAAGATGCGCGGCACATAGTTATTGTACTAGATGACATTGCTTTAATGGGGAAGAAACCCATAGGAATCTGTAGCCTAAAGACAGCTTATGATAACAGAGGCCGTTATCGCCGACTAATTTCTTTTGGCATAGTATACAACCCTTTTAAAATTTTCTCGCATCTACTTTTTCTTGGAATAGAGACTCGCACCACTCAACTGTCACCAGTACAAGTTTGACACTCAAATTTCACAAATAAACCCAGATTTCCATGTAAAATATAACCAAACATAACTGACAGAAATGGCCTTTGCCATAATTAAAACAAGATTTATTAACATATATTATTATATGATGCTATTTACTATTATTGTGATAATGATGGTATTATTTCCTATAATAATAATAATACATTTTCTACGTGCGTTTGCCAATGGATTACCAAGGGCATTCTTACTGTACTTGCGCCAACCGCCAAGTCCAGTAACAGTAGGTCTACTAGAATCAACAGAACAGAGACCGTTAGTGGAAATCATATCACCGGAAGGAAGATATAGATGCATGTACAATGTCTATAGTGATGGGATTTATAATTATGGCTATCACTAAATCAAGAAATAAATTTGTTTTAACGAAAATTCATGTAGCGCATAACATTGTGTATTGAACTTCGCTATAAATACAAAGTATAGTGCTCATTGCACACAATGAGCATGCCTTATAAATGCAAGCGTTCAATAAGACCCAGATTTTGCAAAACTATGCCCCAACCGAATGCCAGAAAACCCGTTCATGTAAAATATACTGCAGTGACATCACGGAACAACGATGGAAATCCAATACGAAATTTGTGTTTCGCGAACTTATATCCATATAAATATTCTTTTAAAAGGTGTTTAAGTCATACCCGAGCCTGTGCATATTTAATAACTTTTATAGAACAGCATTATTAAGGAAAAACAGTCACTAAAAAGTGATTATCAATATATCAATAGGCAATTGCAGCGCTTTTACATTCTCGGCGAATCAATGTCTATACCAGTTTTCACTTTAATTTTTTGTAAATAAATTTTGTCAGCATAGAGTAAGACAGTACTTTCAAATCAGTCCGTAAAACTGATATAAATTCCTGTTCTATAAATTATATTAAAATAACAAACAGGATATATATATATATATATACACACTATTAAGTCATGTGACTATGCCACTGTCCTCACTTTTGCTCTGCAATTCCCATGTCTGAATTAATAAGCTAATCGCGTCAATGTATTATAGCGAAACTTGCAGTACACACAACATCAGAGGCGTTCATTTTGTCTCATGCGAACATTTCTTCGTATTCAATACTTTCCTTACCCCAAGATATTTAGGCTGAAGCCACGTGATCCAATCGGCCTCCTATCTTCCTTGAATCTCGTCCGTAAATTATATTTTTTATTAGTTCGTTCTACTCGTCTTGTCCAATAACCCACTGAAGAGCAAAATTATTTATAAAGGAAGATTTCAAACGTTAAAAAGGTGTTGAAGTGAAACCGATAATTCCTACAGAACCATTGTTCCGAATCATTTCTTCCTCTGCCATTTCATTCACCACCTTAGCCTTTCTATTTCTCCTCCAAAATTCCACCTTCAAACTAGAACAAGATACCTCCTTCTTCATATAGACTTAGGATTGACACTTCTGACCTGCCTGCCAGTCTGTCTCTATATGTCTGTCTACCTGTATGTCTGTCTGTTTGTTTGTCTCTGTATGTCTGTCTGTCGGTCAGTCTGTCTATCTATCTCCATGTATCTCTGACTCTTTGTCGACTGGACGAACCATAAAAAATATGGAATATATGACACCTTTTAACAGTACAATTGCTTGATTATAAGTATTCGAAAATCGAAAGTTTATCGATTGTGTGAAGTCGTTGACCAATTATTATGGTGATGCGCCTCTGAGTAGATGCCTTTTATGGGCGCTATATAAAGTATGACCGATTGATTGATTGATTGATTAACTGCAAGTGTCTGGCATTAAACACCTTCTAAAATTTTGTAAATCTGCCTATTTAAGTTGGCTGGCTAATTTAAACATAATCTGAATACGTCACAAATCACTAATACCAGACTATCGACAGGAATAAAATTAATTAGAAAATTGAGTTGAAATAGGTCGAGGTATGCATGGATAAAGGAGGAGAGCTTCTTTTTTATCACACATCGACGTTGAACAGAAAATATTGCTAATGCTCAATATTGTTTATCATTCATAGCTTGCAATTGTTTTTCCCTAATGCATATACTAATAACTTAAAAGAGGTGCTCAAAAATATAAATGCAGCAATTCGTTGCCTACCACTACTTCCCAATACATTTTGAAAAGGTTATTCAGCCAACGTAGACGCATAATAATCATGGAATATCATGCAACCGAATTCTCAAAGCAAGTAAGTATAATAGCGTGGTTGTTCAAAAAATTGAAACGAATGCCTGAAAACAGTGACATAACTGATACATCAGACAATTTACCGAATTCATCTGCTCCCGTGTTGATTACTGTAACGTCGTTTGCACTCATTAGCGTCACGAGAAGAAAATCAATGAATGCTGAGATTCACATCTTTATGTTAAACGAAGCATGCTTTTAAAAGGTTTCCAAATTATTACAGGTCGACGTTGTCAAATTGACTAACTTTTGTTTATCACATTTATTAAGGCAAAGTATATCACTAAAAAGAGGTGTTCAATATATCTGGAAGCAATGGCGGCACATTCGCAAATCTCACAATTGGATTACTGTAACTCGCTCCTCGTTGGTCTTCCAGGAATGCAACCCAATCCATGCAATCTTAAATGCAGTTGCATTGTTGAACTCCCAAGGTGGAACAACAGAGTTCTCGAAGATACGATCCAGCCAGTCCTTCAATGCACCGCCTAACCAGTGCATAGACCCTATTGCACAATGTATAACTTACAATCTTAAATGCTGTTGCATTGTTGGTATAATTTTCGGCCGGGGCATTTGTGTTAAACGCGGCTCTAAATAGTCTATGCTGCTATTATAAGCACTCCATAAATTATTTGATACGATGCTATGAGTGAAATGATAATCAGACACATCATCAAAGCATGTAATGATGCCTGCAAATCTTTTAGCCATTTCAATCAATCAATCAATCGTAATTTATATAGCGCCCCTTCAAGGTACCTACTCAGAGGCGCTCCCGGCCGAGATCAAGCGAAAAAAGAGTCTTCAACAGTTTGTGAAATTGAGAACAGCTTGGGAGGTGTCGCATAGTCAAGGGAAGTCCATTCCAGGTTGCTGGACCAACCACAGAGAACGGACGCCTCTGCATTGTTGCAGAGCGAGTGAAAGGAACCATTAAATCTGGTGCATCTCGTACAGGATAGCAACACTTGTTTGGCGGTCCTTAATTGGTAGTGATCCTTCCTACTTATCTGATCTCTGTTGTAGCCTCTCGTAGATCTTTGCGCTCTTCGGCCAATGGGGAGCTGCTGGTCCCTCGAACCCGCTCTGCTACCAGACAGCATCGAGCCTTCTCGGTTGTTGACCCGTCCACGTGGAATGGGCTCCCACTTGCACTACGCTTACTACCTCGGAATAATTTTCCTGCTTTCTACAAGTTGCTCAAGACCTGTCTTTTTGGCTGTGGCTGGACTGGAAGCGCCTCTGAGTAGGCTTCTCTGAAGGGGCGATATATAAGTTTTCGGAATGAATGAATGAATGGATAAGTCACCATGGACAGCAGAGCGCAGTGCGCGGCGGCCTATGCAAGTGGAATCACTTTGAAAACATATTTCTAGCATCCTAAAAACACAATCAACAGCTGTTTGAATTGCTAGTTCACATTTACTTGACATTTTTTAAGAATGTTCCATTATTAACAACGTAAAAGAGCTAATCTTACATCACTATATGCCTATAGATTGTGACAACAGGATCGTATTATGCGATAGCACAATTCATTTAGATCAATCAGTCAATCGTAATTTATTTTGCGCCCCTTCAATGTAACTACTCAGAGGCGCTCCCGGCCGAGATCAAGCGAAAAAAAGCAGCAGAGACCTTGAAGTGGTGTTATATAAATTATGATTGATTGATTGATTGATTGATTGATTGATTGATTGATTGATTGATTGATTGATTGATTGATTGATTGATTGATTGATTGATTGATTGATTGATTGATTGATTGATAACAGTATGTGTCTGAGATGCAGGTTTCAAATAGCCGGTATTAGACACCTACTAAAATCTATAATCTATATAAACCGGCCTATTTTGAACATAATACATAGTGGGGATCTTAATTAATACGTCATAAGTCACTTATAGCAAACAATGGTCAGTAACAAAATGAAGCTCAACAGATCTATGCACTCAGCAAGGGTACTGACCAACGGACGTACGTACGTACAGACAGTCAGACAGACGGACAGACGCACAGAAGGACACGTAGGCACGCGTACCGACCAACGGACGTACGTAAGGACCGACCGGTAGACACACAGAGTGACACGTAGGCAGGGTACTGACCAACGGATGTGCGTACAGACAGACAGACACACACACAGACGGACACGTAGGCAGGGGGTACTGACCAACGGACGTACGGACGTACAGACAGACAGACAGACGGACAGACAGACACACAGAAGGACACGTAGACAGAGGTACTGTCCAACGGACGGACGTACAGACAGACAGACAGACAAACGAACAGACACAAATATTGATATGACACCTTTTTACAGTAAAATTGCTTGAATATAAGTAAGATAAACTCAAATGTTTTTCGATTGGAATACTCATCAGTAAAATGCACGAGGTTTGCGTCAACTAAAAATTGTTAACCATTTTGCTATTAAAAATGAACACTAACGATAATGAATAATAATATTATTTAAGGCTAAAGCAACGAGTAATGACATTGTTATATTTTTTGTTAGGTTAGTCGCATTAATGTAAAATTAAATAGCTAAACATATCGGGAGGCAATTGCTGCACGTTCACGTTCTCGCCAGCATTTACTAACAATACAATTTTTAGAATAAATCTGTCTTTGGACGATAACTTCAGCATAATGTATAAGACAGACTTTTCAATTCAGTCAAGTGGTGGTCGTTCAAAATTTCTTTTATCGTGACATATATACGTTTAGTTGTTAAACAGTCAAACCTCAAGGCTTGTTACTTTTCCACGGTTCTTACTTTGATGTTATTAATATCGTCATTGCAATGATTCATCTTTGTTTTAAAGCAGTATATGATACGCAAACCATGCAATAAAATGAGATAACATTGCTTTTATAGAGGAAGAATTCATACCTCAGTTTATGAAATAGAGGCTGTTGACGGCGACAAGTTTGGGAGCATAATACAGCTCTTTAAAACAAAATTTTGCACCGATTTCATTGGAAATGAGACTAGCAAAACTCAACAGCACCAGTGTTGACACTTAGATTTTGTAAATAACCCCAGATTTTGCACAAAGTATACCCCAGTCGAAGTCCAGATCTCCCGATCAGGTAAAACATACTGCTGTGACATCACGGAACTCCATTGCATATACAAAATCTATTGAGAATTAATATATAAGAAGTTTGAGTTTCGAGTCCTTATATTCATATAAACTTGGTTTTAAAAGGTTTTTAAATTATTCCCGTGATTGAGCTTATAATCAATAACATTTATATGACAGCCTCTTTAAGTCAAAACATTTATCATTAAAAAGAGGTGTTTAATATATCTATAGAAAATTGCGGCGCATTATCGATCTCGCCAAATCAATGTTTATAATTTTGTAACTATACTTTTTGGCAATGTGAAATTATAATTCTGAACAGTGTATATTAACTAAAGCACAGAGTTACATACACATTCTTTTCAAATCAATAGTATGCAGTGGTCCGGAAAACTGATATAAATTTTTGTTCACTTAATAATAGAGTAAAATAATAAACAGGATATGCTTAACGAAGAATGAAGGAGACGCTAATTGCATTGTGTCAATAAATTGTAGCGAACCTCGCAGTGCAGACAAAATCAGAGGCGTTCGATGAACATCTTTGTTAGTACACAACGTCTTAAACTGAAACTATAACCATCGAGGCCTGTCAAAATGCTTAGACATCTTTTTTAAAAATTAGCAAATAAGCACGGTAAAGCACTCTGCAGCAGTGATTCCACAGCTGGGATTTTTCACTAGACCCTGTTTTTTTTACCTTCGTCTGGGTTTCTGGGTTTTTTAGGGCAAAAATCTGGGTTTATTTTGGTGAGTTGACATTTTGTATATACAACACATGAATATTCTGTGAAATTCAATGTAAAATGGTTGTGATATATAATTTTTTTCACTAATTTTAATTTTAGACTCCACAATCAAGATCCCATAATTATGGTCAATTCACAAAAAATTTATAACCTGAAGAATAGCTCTGCACAGAAATAAACGATTTTGACATCTCAAATTAGGTCAGGTCACTCCTCTTTTTGTTAAGCCGTTTTGACATTATATTGTAAAGGGTTCTACGGCCGTCTAAGAGGATGACTATCAAAGATAAGGCCCGAAATGATATAATAAACGTCGATTTATTCAATAGAGCAAGTTATACAATGAATTAACTACGTTACCGTCCAGACGATACGAAGAAGACCAGACCAGAGGTCGAAGCACGGCAAAACCCACACGACAGCACGGCTAACGAAGCCAAGGAAGACGGATGAACAGCCAGACCACCAACAGGGCGAAGAAGGCGACGTAGAAGATGAACCGCAGGTAAGCTCGCCAGCAGCGAGGGACACGACCGCTCTCAACGGGAGAAGTACAACGTACCACCAAATACCACAACTGCCGTAAGTGCCGTCAAGACCCACGGCCACCGTTCCTTAAATAGACAGGGCCACTCCTACCACACCCACGTGCCCAGTCATAGAGAGAGAGAGTACGGAAGATCAGGAGGGCTAATGGCTACATATCCCCCACCCAACAGCATGAGGAATCCCGAGGGGATGACGAAATATAGCAGAAAGCACTACACCTAACAGTACACACAGCAAGAATCACTAAGTACTATACCAGTACAAGTTAACGCACTCAGTAATTCCGCAACCACTAATGCAGCGCAACACTAAATTAATGCATCATATAACTGAGAGTTCAACCAAGTATACGACTTAAAATGAAAGTTCAAACAATTATACGAAGCAAAATGAGAGTTCATACAATTATACGAAAAAATGAATTTGGACACAAAACGTGTATCAAAAATGATCCAAATTTCACAAGGTCATTGGCCAAAGCCATACTAACTAACATACTAATAAACGACTTCATATAACAGCAGAAACCCAAACCCCCAACAAGAACCCCCAACGCCTTTGAAGATTCCACCACTTTTATGGAAAGTGTCTGACCAACGCACGAAGGACACTCACTGAAGTGTTCCTCGCACAAATTTCCCTTTCAGAAGTTCCATGACAATCTTTGCACTGAATGAAGATTTTCCACTGACAGAAGTTTCCATAACTGACAATTTCACATGCCTGACGACTGCACTGCATCACAACAGCACCGACGACTGACATCCTGACACGCAGTTCCTGGAAGACGACGAACGCAACAGAGAACGTCTCTGTTACGCCCGGATGACGCCACAGTCAGAACCACTGCCAAGACACATTGACGTTGCCTCGACAGGGTCCCAACCCCGTGACTCCGACGGACGACTAAGAATGTCCGGCAGAACGTTCAACCTGCCAGGCCGATGCCTGATGTCGAGATTGAACTGTTCCAGCTCCAGACTCCAGCGCAAGAGTTTCATGTTTTTATTCGCCATCTGATGTATGAACTGCAGAGGTTTGTGGTCTGTGTATACAAGGACGAGTGTCGACCCAAAGTATACAGAGAAGGCTCGCAGCGCTACCATCAAAGCCAACGCCTCCTTTTCAATCGTCGAGTACCGAACTTCATGCTTCAGAAGCTTTCGGCTGATGAAACAGATCGGATGTTCCAGACCATCGTGCACCTGGAACAAACAGGCTCCCACACAGAATTGAGATGCGTCAACACCAACACAAAATTGTTTATCAAAATCAGGAGGTCTAAGAATAGGTCTAGAAGCCAGACGAGATTTCAGATCAAGAAAAGCATTCTCCGCCTCCACATTCCATTTAAAAGGAATTCCTTTCTTCGTTAACGCCGTCAGCGGCAAAGCAATGTCAGAATAGTGAGGTAAATATCGTTTATAATACCCCGCAAGCCCTAAGAACGATTGTACTTGTTTCTTATTTCCCGGCCTAGGAAAACGTAACACCGCTTCCACCTTTTTTACCCTAGGCTGCACACCATCAACACCAATGTGATGACCCAAAAAGTCCACCTCCGCATTCCTCAATGATCCCAGCCTTCAACAACTGTTCCACCTCTTTCTCCACCTTAGCCATCCGTTCCGGATTTAATCTATAAGGCGATTGTCGAACAGGACGAGCACCTTCAACTAATTCAATCCTATGTGACACCATATCCGTTTTACCCGGCATCGGACTAAACACATGTGCAAAGTCATTCAGAACATCACGCAATTCATCACGACATTCCGCAGACACATCACATTGTAACACTTTATCTTCCAAAGTCACCTCATTCAACTTCACATCATTCACTAACAACACAGGAGCAACCACATCATCCGGTACATCATGCAACACATCCGCACGATCCACATACCGCTTCATAAGATTCACATGCACCACCCGTTCCGTTTTCCGTCTATCCGGCGTACACACCAAATAATCAACCGGACCAAGACGACGCAACACCACATAAGGACCACAATATTTAGCCTGCAAAGGTTTGCCAACCAAAGGAATTAACAACAGTACCTTTTCACCTTCCTCAAACGTCACAGCTTTCGAATTCTTATCATAATGTTGCTTTGATTTAGACTTAGCCAGAACAGCATTTTCACCTGCCATGCTCAACGCCCCACGCATACGTTCACGCAATTGCAAAACATACTCAATGACATTCTTTCCAGCCACTTCCTTTGCAACATCTTTAGACAACCATGCCTCTTTCATCAATTGAAGCATGCCCCTAACATCTCTACCAAACATCAAGTCAAAGGCAGAAAACCCAGTACCCTGTACAGGCACCTCTCTGTACGCAAACAAAATCCAAGGCAGCATGGTATCCCAAGAACCCGGATACGTTTCAGCCATGGCCTTCAACATATCCTTCATCGTACGATGAAAACGCTCACACATTCCGTTAGATTGCGGTCTGTAAGGACTAGTCTTCAGTTGTACAATACCACATTCATGCACAAACACTTGCATCAACTCAGACATGAACTCACTACCACAGTCAGAAAGCAGTTCTTTCGGAAATCCAAACATCGTAAACAACTCACACAAACATTTAGCCACATCCTGCGCCGTATGAGTCTTCAACGGAAACGCAAAAGGAAAATGCGACGCCCAGTCAATTACAGTCAGAATAAATCTATTCCCCGTAACATCACACACACTCAATGGACCCACGATATCTATCGCAATTCTGTCAAACACTGCTTGCATAACAGGCACACTGACCATAGGCGCTCTATAATTCCTGTTACCTTTACCCAACCGCTGACACACATCACACGACCGACAATACTCACGTACATCCTTATTGACCATTGGCCACCAAAAATGTTTCAACAATCTGTCTAATGTCTTCTGTGTTCCCAGATGACCCGAAGCAGGAATGTCATGTGCCACGTGCAACAATTTCTTTCTCAACTGAAGGGGCACAACCACTTGTGACACACCCATGCCATATGGCGTTAATTTATCGGCCCACCTTCGCACTAACACACCCTCAACTAACGTATACGGTTGTACACCACTATCGATCGTCGATTTATTCTCCGCCTGTGCAAACATTGGAGCCAAATCCCCGCAGTCTCTTTGCCTCATTATAAATTCAGCTCTTGGAACACAGATTTCTGTCCAGTCGGTGTCAACACATTCATTCACAGCAAATAAATCAGCCAGGCCTAAATCACCTGTCGCTAAAAGCTCAGAGTCATTTAACGCCTCCACTAAATCACCAGTCAATAATGCACCGTCGGTCGACTCTGTACTATGACCCAGACTCGTCGTCTCCACGCGCGTCGGTTCAGTGCACACAGCCGACTCTGTCTCTGTCTCACTGCGTTCTGCTGCATACTGTCGAGCCCTAGCTCTCGTCGTGATAGCTACATCAACAATTTCTCCTGCTAAAGCAACGTCATTCCCAATCACTACAGAAATAGCATTCATCGGCAGAGACTTCATCACACAGCACAAAATTTCATCTTGTACAAATGCACATTCCAGATTCACGCTCACAAGAGGGCACTCCACAATCGTACCAGAAATACCACGCAGAAGTCGTGTTTGATTAAGGTGTACATAATCACATTCAGACAACCATTCAGCGCTAATCATTGACTGAAGGGCTCCCGAATCTCGAAGCACCACCACCTCCTTTCGTTCATTCAACTCATTAATGACACACCCAGTCACACAGAAAGGAGCATACATTTTATCTACAGTTTCAATAGGCTTCTGAAAACTCTGTTCCTTAACAGGTGCCGACAAAGTTTGTACCAACCCAACAGGTTTCTGACCTCGCCAGTTTTCAATTTCCACCCCCTCTTTACGTTTCAATTTAAAACATTGGGCATTGACATGCCCAGGGGCTCCACACAAGCCGCACGTGACTCGTTCCCCAAATCCATCCTCATCATCATGTTTTCGAAAAGGCTTCTTAAACCCATACGTCCCTCTTTGAGGCGAACGTTTTCCCCATTTCGAATCTTGGCGCACACCTCCACTGTGCCCTGAGCCCTGACGCTCCCCCACCTCTTTCTTCTCACTATCATCAGATGAGAACCGGTTTGTACGCTCAGAAAAATCCCTGTGGAATCCCCCAGCATAATTACTCGGCCCCTGTTTATACAAAACAGCGTATTCATCTGCCAAACGTGCAGCACTCGCCACAGTTTCAGGACTTTTGTCCAACAGCCATCTGTGTACCTCTAACGGTAACGCTTGTACAAATTGCTCCATTTGCATTACTTCCTTAAATTTAGCCAAATCATCCCACGAATTCGTACCCTCGACCCAACGCTGAAAAGGTATTTGAAGACGGTACGCATAATTGGCATAAGTCTCCCGTGGTTCTTTACGCAACCCCCTAAATTTCTTCCGATAAAATTCAGGTATCCGTTCATATGCGTTTAGCAGCGAACTTTTCACCAAATCATAATTTACACAATTTTCCAACGACAAAGACGCAAAAACTTTCGCCGCCTTTCCCGATAGTTGTGGTTGCAGAAGGGAAGACCACTTCTCGATCGGAACATTATGCAAAGCCATAGCCTGCTCAAATGCCGCAAAATAATGTTCAATGTCCGAGGGGTCAAATTTAGGAACAAATTTCATTGCCGCCCCAAACCGAAAATCCTCGTTGTTCTGCACAGGACGGTCTGTTACAGGTCGTACTGCCACACCTCCTAACTCCATTCTCCTCATTTCAAGGTCCATATTCATCCTTTTCTCCTCTATATCAAATCTCCTTTTCGTCTCTTCGGCCTCAGCCGCTATTTTCATTTTCTTCTCTTCGGCCTCCGCTGCCATTCTCAGTTTCTCTTTCTCATCTTCAGCTGCCATTCTCATTTTTTCTTTCTCATCTTCAGCTGCCATTCTCAATTTTTCTTTCTCATCTTCAGCTGCCCTAATCATTTTCTTCTCTTCGGCCTCCGCCGCCATTCTCAGTTTCTCTTTCTCATCTTCAGCTGCCCTAATCATTTTCTTCTCTTCGGCCTCCGCCGCCATTCTCAGTTTCTCTTTCTCTACTTCCCATGCAAATTCACGGTCCTCTTTAACTTTCAGACGCTCTATTTCTAATGCTTCTCTCTTCGCTTGCGCCTTAAGTTTCCATTCCTCACTTCCATGTTTAGGCGACAAAGCCATCTTCGCCAACTTCAGTAATTGAGGTTTCTTTAAACCCTTAACGTCCTCACCTAACGTCGCACAATATTGCCTCAACTCCTCCACCGGCAATTCCACTATGTCATCCCACTCAAGAGAACTAACGTCCCCAGAAGACGCCATAACAGTCTAACTGCGCAGACCAATGACACAAAATTCACCCCGAATTCAAAATTCTCACAACCGTCCACTTCAAGACCGTCGCGAAAGCACACGCCAAAACGCGCAAAACTCTCCGCCACAAAACAAATAAATAGCCCAGGCCCCCACAAAACGAAATGCGATTTCGCATAAATTTTCGACACAATTTCCCGAAAACCAACCGGACGAACAAATATCCGAAATTTACCACCCGCAATATCGAGCAAAAGGATGGGCCCCCATCTGTAAAGGGTTCTACGGCCGTCTAAGAGGATGACTATCAAAGATAAGGCCCGAAATGATATAATAAACGTCGATTTATTCAATAGAGCAAGTTATACAATGAATTAACTACGTTACCGTCCAGACGATACGAAGAAGACCAGACCAGAGGTCGAAGCACGGCAAAACCCACACGACAGCACGGCTAACGAAGCCAAGGAAGACGGATGAACAGCCAGACCACCAACAGGGCGAAGAAGGCGACGTAGAAGATGAACCGCAGGTAAGCTCGCCAGCAGCGAGGGACACGACCGCTCTCAACGGGAGAAGTACAACGTACCACCAAATACCACAACTGCCGTAAGTGCCGTCAAGACCCACGGCCACCGTTCCTTAAATAGACAGGGCCACTCCTACCACACCCACGTGCCCAGTCATAGAGAGAGAGAGTACGGAAGATCAGGAGGGCTAATGGCTACATATCCCCCACCCAACAGCATGAGGAATCCCGAGGGGATGACGAAATATAGCAGAAAGCACTACACCTAACAGTACACACAGCAAGAATCACTAAGTACTATACCAGTACAAGTTAACGCACTCAGTAATTCCGCAACCACTAATGCAGCGCAACACTAAATTAATGCATCATATAACTGAGAGTTCAACCAAGTATACGACTTAAAATGAAAGTTCAAACAATTATACGAAGCAAAATGAGAGTTCATACAATTATACGAAAAAATGAATTTGGACACAAAACGTGTATCAAAAATGATCCAAATTTCACAAGGTCATTGGCCAAAGCCATACTAACTAACATACTAATAAACGACTTCATATAACAGCAGAAACCCAAACCCCCAACAAGAACCCCCAACGCCTTTGAAGATTCCACCACTTTTATGGAAAGTGTCTGACCAACGCACGAAGGACACTCACTGAAGTGTTCCTCGCACAAATTTCCCTTTCAGAAGTTCCATGACAATCTTTGCACTGAATGAAGATTTTCCACTGACAGAAGTTTCCATAACTGACAATTTCACATGCCTGACGACTGCACTGCATCACAACAGCACCGACGACTGACATCCTGACACGCAGTTCCTGGAAGACGACGAACGCAACAGAGAACGTCTCTGTTACGCCCGGATGACGCCACAGTCAGAACCACTGCCAAGACACATTGACGTTGCCTCGACAGGGTCCCAACCCCGTGACTCCGACGGACGACTAAGAATGTCCGGCAGAACGTTCAACCTGCCAGGCCGATGCCTGATGTCGAGATTGAACTGTTCCAGCTCCAGACTCCAGCGCAAGAGTTTCATGTTTTTATTCGCCATCTGATGTATGAACTGCAGAGGTTTGTGGTCTGTGTATACAAGGACGAGTGTCGACCCAAAGTATACAGAGAAGGCTCGCAGCGCTACCATCAAAGCCAACGCCTCCTTTTCAATCGTCGAGTACCGAACTTCATGCTTCAGAAGCTTTCGGCTGATGAAACAGATCGGATGTTCCAGACCATCGTGCACCTGGAACAAACAGGCTCCCACACAGAATTGAGATGCGTCAACACCAACACAAAATTGTTTATCAAAATCAGGAGGTCTAAGAATAGGTCTAGAAGCCAGACGAGATTTCAGATCAAGAAAAGCATTCTCCGCCTCCACATTCCATTTAAAAGGAATTCCTTTCTTCGTTAACGCCGTCAGCGGCAAAGCAATGTCAGAATAGTGAGGTAAATATCGTTTATAATACCCCGCAAGCCCTAAGAACGATTGTACTTGTTTCTTATTTCCCGGCCTAGGAAAACGTAACACCGCTTCCACCTTTTTTACCCTAGGCTGCACACCATCAACACCAATGTGATGACCCAAAAAGTCCACCTCCGCATTCCTCAATGATCCCAGCCTTCAACAACTGTTCCACCTCTTTCTCCACCTTAGCCATCCGTTCCGGATTTAATCTATAAGGCGATTGTCGAACAGGACGAGCACCTTCAACTAATTCAATCCTATGTGACACCATATCCGTTTTACCCGGCATCGGACTAAACACATGTGCAAAGTCATTCAGAACATCACGCAATTCATCACGACATTCCGCAGACACATCACATTGTAACACTTTATCTTCCAAAGTCACCTCATTCAACTTCACATCATTCACTAACAACACAGGAGCAACCACATCATCCGGTACATCATGCAACACATCCGCACGATCCACATACCGCTTCATAAGATTCACATGCACCACCCGTTCCGTTTTCCGTCTATCCGGCGTACACACCAAATAATCAACCGGACCAAGACGACGCAACACCACATAAGGACCACAATATTTAGCCTGCAAAGGTTTGCCAACCAAAGGAATTAACAACAGTACCTTTTCACCTTCCTCAAACGTCACAGCTTTCGAATTCTTATCATAATGTTGCTTTGATTTAGACTTAGCCAGAACAGCATTTTCACCTGCCATGCTCAACGCCCCACGCATACGTTCACGCAATTGCAAAACATACTCAATGACATTCTTTCCAGCCACTTCCTTTGCAACATCTTTAGACAACCATGCCTCTTTCATCAATTGAAGCATGCCCCTAACATCTCTACCAAACATCAAGTCAAAGGCAGAAAACCCAGTACCCTGTACAGGCACCTCTCTGTACGCAAACAAAATCCAAGGCAGCATGGTATCCCAAGAACCCGGATACGTTTCAGCCATGGCCTTCAACATATCCTTCATCGTACGATGAAAACGCTCACACATTCCGTTAGATTGCGGTCTGTAAGGACTAGTCTTCAGTTGTACAATACCACATTCATGCACAAACACTTGCATCAACTCAGACATGAACTCACTACCACAGTCAGAAAGCAGTTCTTTCGGAAATCCAAACATCGTAAACAACTCACACAAACATTTAGCCACATCCTGCGCCGTATGAGTCTTCAACGGAAACGCAAAAGGAAAATGCGACGCCCAGTCAATTACAGTCAGAATAAATCTATTCCCCGTAACATCACACACACACTCAATGGACCCACGATATCTATCGCAATTCTGTCAAACACTGCTTGCATAACAGGCACACTGACCATAGGCGCTCTATAATTCCTGTTACCTTTACCCAACCGCTGACACACATCACACGACCGACAATACTCACGTACATCCTTATTGACCATTGGCCACCAAAAATGTTTCAACAATCTGTCTAATGTCTTCTGTGTTCCCAGATGACCCGAAGCAGGAATGTCATGTGCCACGTGCAACAATTTCTTTCTCAACTGAAGGGGCACAACCACTTGTGACACACCCATGCCATATGGCGTTAATTTATCGGCCCACCTTCGCACTAACACACCCTCAACTAACGTATACGGTTGTACACCACTATCGATCGTCGATTTATTCTCCGCCTGTGCAAACATTGGAGCCAAATCCCCGCAGTCTCTTTGCCTCATTATAAATTCAGCTCTTGGAACACAGATTTCTGTCCAGTCGGTGTCAACACATTCATTCACAGCAAATAAATCAGCCAGGCCTAAATCACCTGTCGCTAAAAGCTCAGAGTCATTTAACGCCTCCACTAAATCACCAGTCAATAATGCACCGTCGGTGGACTCTGTACTATGACCCAGACTCGTCGTCTCCACGCGCGTCGGTTCAGTGCACACAGCCGACTCTGTCTCTGTCTCACTGCGTTCTGCTGCATACTGTCGAGCCCTAGCTCTCGTCGTGATAGCTACATCAACAATTTCTCCTGCTAAAGCAACGTCATTCCCAATCACTACAGAAATAGCATTCATCGGCAGAGACTTCATCACACAGCACAAAATTTCACCTTGTACAAATGCACATTCCAGATTCACGCTCACAAGAGGGCACTCCACAATCGTACCAGAAATACCACGCAGAAGTCGTGTTTGATTAAGGTGTACATAATCACATTCAGACAACCATTCAGCGCTAATCATTGACTGAAGGGCTCCCGAATCTCGAAGCACCACCACCTCCTTTCGTTCATTCAACTCATTAATGACACACCCAGTCACACAGAAAGGAGCATACATTTTATCTACAGTTTCAATAGGCTTCTGAAAACTCTGTTCCTTAACAGGTGCCGACAAAGTTTGTACCAACCCAACAGGTTTCTGACCTCGCCAGTTTTCAATTTCCACCCCCTCTTTACGTTTCAATTTAAAACATTGGGCATTGACATGCCCAGGGGCTCCACACAAGCCGCACGTGACTCGTTCCCCAAATCCATCCTCATCATCATGTTTTCGAAAAGGCTTCTTAAACCCATACGTCCCTCTTTGAGGCGAACGTTTTCCCCATTTCGAATCTTGGCGCACACCTCCACTGTGCCCTGAGCCCTGACGCTCCCCCACCTCTTTCTTCTCACTATCATCAGATGAGAACCGGTTTGTACGCTCAGAAAAATCCCTGTGGAATCCCCCAGCATAATTACTCGGCCCCTGTTTATACAAAACAGCGTATTCATCTGCCAAACGTGCAGCACTCGCCACAGTTTCAGGACTTTTGTCCAACAGCCATCTGTGTACCTCTAACGGTAACGCTTGTACAAATTGCTCCATTTGCATTACTTCCTTAAATTTAGCCAAATCATCCCACGAATTCGTACCCTCGACCCAACGCTGAAAAGGTATTTGAAGACGGTACGCATAATTGGCATAAGTCTCCCGTGGTTCTTTACGCAACCCCCTAAATTTCTTCCGATAAAATTCAGGTATCCGTTCATATGCGTTTAGCAGCGAACTTTTCACCAAATCATAATTTACACAATTTTCCAACGACAAAGACGCAAAAACTTTCGCCGCCTTTCCCGATAGTTGTGGTTGCAGAAGGGAAGACCACTTCTCGATCGGAACATTATGCAAAGCCATAGCCTGCTCAAATGCCGCAAAATAATGTTCAATGTCCGAGGGGTCAAATTTAGGAACAAATTTCATTGCCGCCCCAAACCGAAAATCCTCGTTGTTCTGCACAGGACGGTCTGTTACAGGTCGTACTGCCACACCTCCTAACTCCATTCTCCTCATTTCAAGGTCCATATTCATCCTTTTCTCCTCTATATCAAATCTCCTTTTCGTCTCTTCGGCCTCAGCCGCTATTTTCATTTTCTTCTCTTCGGCCTCCGCTGCCATTCTCAGTTTCTCTTTCTCATCTTCAGCTGCCATTCTCATTTTTTCTTTCTCATCTTCAGCTGCCATTCTCAATTTTTCTTTCTCATCTTCAGCTGCCCTAATCATTTTCTTCTCTTCGGCCTCCGCCGCCATTCTCAGTTTCTCTTTCTCATCTTCAGCTGCCCTAATCATTTTCTTCTCTTCGGCCTCCGCCGCCATTCTCAGTTTCTCTTTCTCTACTTCCCATGCAAATTCACGGTCCTCTTTAACTTTCAGACGCTCTATTTCTAATGCTTCTCTCTTCGCTTGCGCCTTAAGTTTCCATTCCTCACTTCCATGTTTAGGCGACAAAGCCATCTTCGCCAACTTCAGTAATTGAGGTTTCTTTAAACCCTTAACGTCCTCACCTAACGTCGCACAATATTGCCTCAACTCCTCCACCGGCAATTCCACTATGTCATCCCACTCAAGAGAACTAACGTCCCCAGAAGACGCCATAACAGTCTAACTGCGCAGACCAATGACACAAAATTCACCCCGAATTCAAAATTCTCACAACCGTCCACTTCAAGACCGTCGCGAAAGCACACGCCAAAACGCGCAAAACTCTCCGCCACAAAACAAATAAATAGCCCAGGCCCCCACAAAACGAAATGCGATTTCGCATAAATTTTCGACACAATTTCCCGAAAACCAACCGGACGAACAAATATCCGAAATTTACCACCCGCAATATCGAGCAAAAGGATGGGCCCCCATCTGTAAAGGGTTCTACGGCCGTCTAAGAGGATGACTATCAAAGATAAGGCCCGAAATGATATAATAAACGTCGATTTATTCAATAGAGCAAGTTATACAATGAATTAACTACGTTACCGTCCAGACGATACGAAGAAGACCAGACCAGAGGTCGAAGCACGGCAAAACCCACACGACAGCACGGCTAACGAAGCCAAGGAAGACGGATGAACAGCCAGACCACCAACAGGGCGAAGAAGGCGACGTAGAAGATGAACCGCAGGTAAGCTCGCCAGCAGCGAGGGACACGACCGCTCTCAACGGGAGAAGTACAACGTACCACCAAATACCACAACTGCCGTAAGTGCCGTCAAGACCCACGGCCACCGTTCCTTAAATAGACAGGGCCACTCCTACCACACCCACGTGCCCAGTCATAGAGAGAGAGAGTACGGAAGATCAGGAGGGCTAATGGCTACATATCCCCCACCCAACAGCATGAGGAATCCCGAGGGGATGACGAAATATAGCAGAAAGCACTACACCTAACAGTACACACAGCAAGAATCACTAAGTACTATACCAGTACAAGTTAACGCACTCAGTAATTCCGCAACCACTAATGCAGCGCAACACTAAATTAATGCATCATATAACTGAGAGTTCAACCAAGTATACGACTTAAAATGAAAGTTCAAACAATTATACGAAGCAAAATGAGAGTTCATACAATTATACGAAAAAATGAATTTGGACACAAAACGTGTATCAAAAATGATCCAAATTTCACAAGGTCATTGGCCAAAGCCATACTAACTAACATACTAATAAACGACTTCATATAACAGCAGAAACCCAAACCCCCAACAAGAACCCCCAACGCCTTTGAAGATTCCACCACTTTTATGGAAAGTGTCTGACCAACGCACGAAGGACACTCACTGAAGTGTTCCTCGCACAAATTTCCCTTTCAGAAGTTCCATGACAATCTTTGCACTGAATGAAGATTTTCCACTGACAGAAGTTTCCATAACTGACAATTTCACATGCCTGACGACTGCACTGCATCACAACAGCACCGACGACTGACATCCTGACACGCAGTTCCTGGAAGACGACGAACGCAACAGAGAACGTCTCTGTTACGCCCGGATGACGCCACAGTCAGAACCACTGCCAAGACACATTGACGTTGCCTCGACAGGGTCCCAACCCCGTGACTCCGACGGACGACTAAGAATGTCCGGCAGAACGTTCAACCTGCCAGGCCGATGCCTGATGTCGAGATTGAACTGTTCCAGCTCCAGACTCCAGCGCAAGAGTTTCATGTTTTTATTCGCCATCTGATGTATGAACTGCAGAGGTTTGTGGTCTGTGTATACAAGGACGAGTGTCGACCCAAAGTATACAGAGAAGGCTCGCAGCGCTACCATCAAAGCCAACGCCTCCTTTTCAATCGTCGAGTACCGAACTTCATGCTTCAGAAGCTTTCGGCTGATGAAACAGATCGGATGTTCCAGACCATCGTGCACCTGGAACAAACAGGCTCCCACACAGAATTGAGATGCGTCAACACCAACACAAAATTGTTTATCAAAATCAGGAGGTCTAAGAATAGGTCTAGAAGCCAGACGAGATTTCAGATCAAGAAAAGCATTCTCCGCCTCCACATTCCATTTAAAAGGAATTCCTTTCTTCGTTAACGCCGTCAGCGGCAAAGCAATGTCAGAATAGTGAGGTAAATATCGTTTATAATACCCCGCAAGCCCTAAGAACGATTGTACTTGTTTCTTATTTCCCGGCCTAGGAAAACGTAACACCGCTTCCACCTTTTTTACCCTAGGCTGCACACCATCAACACCAATGTGATGACCCAAAAAGTCCACCTCCGCATTCCTCAATGATCCCAGCCTTCAACAACTGTTCCACCTCTTTCTCCACCTTAGCCATCCGTTCCGGATTTAATCTATAAGGCGATTGTCGAACAGGACGAGCACCTTCAACTAATTCAATCCTATGTGACACCATATCCGTTTTACCCGGCATCGGACTAAACACATGTGCAAAGTCATTCAGAACATCACGCAATTCATCACGACATTCCGCAGACACATCACATTGTAACACTTTATCTTCCAAAGTCACCTCATTCAACTTCACATCATTCACTAACAACACAGGAGCAACCACATCATCCGGTACATCATGCAACACATCCGCACGATCCACATACCGCTTCATAAGATTCACATGCACCACCCGTTCCGTTTTCCGTCTATCCGGCGTACACACCAAATAATCAACCGGACCAAGACGACGCAACACCACATAAGGACCACAATATTTAGCCTGCAAAGGTTTGCCAACCAAAGGAATTAACAACAGTACCTTTTCACCTTCCTCAAACGTCACAGCTTTCGAATTCTTATCATAATGTTGCTTTGATTTAGACTTAGCCAGAACAGCATTTTCACCTGCCATGCTCAACGCCCCACGCATACGTTCACGCAATTGCAAAACATACTCAATGACATTCTTTCCAGCCACTTCCTTTGCAACATCTTTAGACAACCATGCCTCTTTCATCAATTGAAGCATGCCCCTAACATCTCTACCAAACATCAAGTCAAAGGCAGAAAACCCAGTACCCTGTACAGGCACCTCTCTGTACGCAAACAAAATCCAAGGCAGCATGGTATCCCAAGAACCCGGATACGTTTCAGCCATGGCCTTCAACATATCCTTCATCGTACGATGAAAACGCTCACACATTCCGTTAGATTGCGGTCTGTAAGGACTAGTCTTCAGTTGTACAATACCACATTCATGCACAAACACTTGCATCAACTCAGACATGAACTCACTACCACAGTCAGAAAGCAGTTCTTTCGGAAATCCAAACATCGTAAACAACTCACACAAACATTTAGCCACATCCTGCGCCGTATGAGTCTTCAACGGAAACGCAAAAGGAAAATGCGACGCCCAGTCAATTACAGTCAGAATAAATCTATTCCCCGTAACATCACACACACTCAATGGACCCACGATATCTATCGCAATTCTGTCAAACACTGCTTGCATAACAGGCACACTGACCATAGGCGCTCTATAATCCCTGTTACCTTTACCCAACCGCTGACACACATCACACGACCGACAATACTCACGTACATCCTTATTGACCATTGGCCACCAAAAATGTTTCAACAATCTGTCTAATGTCTTCTGTGTTCCCAGATGACCCGAAGCAGGAATGTCATGTGCCACGTGCAACAATTTCTTTCTCAACTGAAGGGGCACAACCACTTGTGACACACCCATGCCATATGGCGTTAATTTATCGGCCCACCTTCGCACTAACACACCCTCAACTAACGTATACGGTTGTACACCACTATCGATCGTCGATTTATTCTCCGCCTGTGCAAACATTGGAGCCAAATCCCCGCAGTCTCTTTGCCTCATTATAAATTCAGCTCTTGGAACACAGATTTCTGTCCAGTCGGTGTCAACACATTCATTCACAGCAAATAAATCAGCCAGGCCTAAATCACCTGTCGCTAAAAGCTCAGAGTCATTTAACGCCTCCACTAAATCACCAGTCAATAATGCACCGTCGGTCGACTCTGTACTATGACCCAGACTCGTCGTCTCCACGCGCGTCGGTTCAGTGCACACAGCCGACTCTGTCTCTGTCTCACTGCGTTCTGCTGCATACTGTCGAGCCCTAGCTCTCGTCGTGATAGCTACATCAACAATTTCTCCTGCTAAAGCAACGTCATTCCCAATCACTACAGAAATAGCATTCATCGGCAGAGACTTCATCACACAGCACAAAATTTCACCTTGTACAAATGCACATTCCAGATTCACGCTCACAAGAGGGCACTCCACAATCGTACCAGAAATACCACGCAGAAGTCGTGTTTGATTAAGGTGTACATAATCACATTCAGACAACCATTCAGCGCTAATCATTGACTGAAGGGCTCCCGAATCTCGAAGCACCACCACCTCCTTTCGTTCATTCAACTCATTAATGACACACCCAGTCACACAGAAAGGAGCATACATTTTATCTACAGTTTCAATAGGCTTCTGAAAACTCTGTTCCTTAACAGGTGCCGACAAAGTTTGTACCAACCCAACAGGTTTCTGACCTCGCCAGTTTTCAATTTCCACCCCCTCTTTACGTTTCAATTTAAAACATTGGGCATTGACATGCCCAGGGGCTCCACACAAGCCGCACGTGACTCGTTCCCCAAATCCATCCTCATCATCATGTTTTCGAAAAGGCTTCTTAAACCCATACGTCCCTCTTTGAGGCGAACGTTTTCCCCATTTCGAATCTTGGCGCACACCTCCACTGTGCCCTGAGCCCTGACGCTCCCCCACCTCTTTCTTCTCACTATCATCAGATGAGAACCGGTTTGTACGCTCAGAAAAATCCCTGTGGAATCCCCCAGCATAATTACTCGGCCCCTGTTTATACAAAACAGCGTATTCATCTGCCAAACGTGCAGCACTCGCCACAGTTTCAGGACTTTTGTCCAACAGCCATCTGTGTACCTCTAACGGTAACGCTTGTACAAATTGCTCCATTTGCATTACTTCCTTAAATTTAGCCAAATCATCCCACGAATTCGTACCCTCGACCCAACGCTGAAAAGGTATTTGAAGACGGTACGCATAATTGGCATAAGTCTCCCGTGGTTCTTTACGCAACCCCCTAAATTTCTTCCGATAAAATTCAGGTATCCGTTCATATGCGTTTAGCAGCGAACTTTTCACCAAATCATAATTTACACAATTTTCCAACGACAAAGACGCAAAAACTTTCGCCGCCTTTCCCGATAGTTGTGGTTGCAGAAGGGAAGACCACTTCTCGATCGGAACATTATGCAAAGCCATAGCCTGCTCAAATGCCGCAAAATAATGTTCAATGTCCGAGGGGTCAAATTTAGGAACAAATTTCATTGCCGCCCCAAACCGAAAATCCTCGTTGTTCTGCACAGGACGGTCTGTTACAGGTCGTACTGCCACACCTCCTAACTCCATTCTCCTCATTTCAAGGTCCATATTCATCCTTTTCTCCTCTATATCAAATCTCCTTTTCGTCTCTTCGGCCTCAGCCGCTATTTTCATTTTCTTCTCTTCGGCCTCCGCTGCCATTCTCAGTTTCTCTTTCTCATCTTCAGCTGCCATTCTCATTTTTTCTTTCTCATCTTCAGCTGCCATTCTCAATTTTTCTTTCTCATCTTCAGCTGCCCTAATCATTTTCTTCTCTTCGGCCTCCGCCGCCATTCTCAGTTTCTCTTTCTCATCTTCAGCTGCCCTAATCATTTTCTTCTCTTCGGCCTCCGCCGCCATTCTCAGTTTCTCTTTCTCTACTTCCCATGCAAATTCACGGTCCTCTTTAACTTTCAGACGCTCTATTTCTAATGCTTCTCTCTTCGCTTGCGCCTTAAGTTTCCATTCCTCACTTCCATGTTTAGGCGACAAAGCCATCTTCGCCAACTTCAGTAATTGAGGTTTCTTTAAACCCTTAACGTCCTCACCTAACGTCGCACAATATTGCCTCAACTCCTCCACCGGCAATTCCACTATGTCATCCCACTCAAGAGAACTAACGTCCCCAGAAGACGCCATAACAGTCTAACTGCGCAGACCAATGACACAAAATTCACCCCGAATTCAAAATTCTCACAACCGTCCACTTCAAGACCGTCGCGAAAGCACACGCCAAAACGCGCAAAACTCTCCGCCACAAAACAAATAAATAGCCCAGGCCCCCACAAAACGAAATGCGATTTCGCATAAATTTTCGACACAATTTCCCGAAAACCAACCGGACGAACAAATATCCGAAATTTACCACCCGCAATATCGAGCAAAAGGATGGGCCCCCATCTGTAAAGGGTTCTACGGCCGTCTAAGAGGATGACTATCAAAGATAAGGCCCGAAATGATATAATAAACGTCGATTTATTCAATAGAGCAAGTTATACAATGAATTAACTACGTTACCGTCCAGACGATACGAAGAAGACCAGACCAGAGGTCGAAGCACGGCAAAACCCACACGACAGCACGGCTAACGAAGCCAAGGAAGACGGATGAACAGCCAGACCACCAACAGGGCGAAGAAGGCGACGTAGAAGATGAACCGCAGGTAAGCTCGCCAGCAGCGAGGGACACGACCGCTCTCAACGGGAGAAGTACAACGTACCACCAAATACCACAACTGCCGTAAGTGCCGTCAAGACCCACGGCCACCGTTCCTTAAATAGACAGGGCCACTCCTACCACACCCACGTGCCCAGTCATAGAGAGAGAGAGTACGGAAGATCAGGAGGGCTAATGGCTACATATATATATATATATATATATATATAAGTGTAGGGCAAGACAATCCTCTAGTGTTATAATAACCTAGTTGTTGCAGAGTATTAATGTTCTATACTCTAGGTGGTTAAAACGCTGGATTGTTGATGTATTAAGAAAATGTGACTGAAACCCGGGTCGACCCGATGCGTATGCGCACAAGAATATATCAATTAAGCTTATTGTCAGTATTGATGCCAAGTCTCTGACAACTTCATCAATTGATATTTTTAAAGCTGTGATTACAATTTATTCGACACTTTTGACGAACATTTTTGTTAACCCTCATACGAACAAACAAAAAGCAACTTAATTTGAACAAAAAGGGCCTAAAATAGCCTATATGAATAGTCTGGGTTTTTCTGGGTGGTTTTTTGGAAGGAAATCTGGGTTTATTTCTGAAACCTCAGTGGCAACAGTGCTCTGCAAGTTTAGCATTGAACACCTTCTAAAACCATATAACATTTGGCTATATAAATTGGCTGGTCATCTTAAGGTTAAGTTTAGCTTTGATATAATACGAAGTGACTAGCGGACCGCCAGGCGGCCGTCCAATTTCAATTACTAGCGGACCGCCAGTCACGTGTAACCTGTCACATGATGTCGAGTCTTGATTCTTCAATATTGTTAGAATGGCGGCAGTTACCGATAGTTTATTTTATGTCGGACAAAAGTTTTCTTGTTTTAATGACTTAGAAAATTGCAAAAAAGAGTATGAAATGAGTAACTTTTGTAACCTAAAAATGCGGGATGCAAAAACGTTGCAATCCATGATGAAGTATGCACCAAAGAAGGCAGCACGTGCAAAGAAGGAGCTCCGTTATTACTCGCTTCGATTATGCTGTACATATGTTGGCAAAAAATTCAAGAAACAAGGAGAATGAACGTTAAATTAATATCAATAGCCAGCTTCTACGGTACTTGTGGGTTAATTCACCTGATTTATTTCTTTTGCCGGGTAAAATATTTCCTCACGAAATAGAAGCGGGATTTAGCGCGTGAGGGTCGGTTAGGGCTCAGGTTTTGGCGTCGTGAGGGTCGGTTAGGGTTAGTTTTAGGGTTAGTGCAGTCATTCTGCTGAAATTGAAGCTGGATTGATGAACAATAATTTTCAATGAAAAATGGATGAAAAATATTTTGCTGACGAAATAGAAGCGGGATTTTTCGAACAAATTCTTGCCTAAGGAGAAGCTGGATCGATAAAAAGAATTCTTGGCAAACTAGAAGTTAGATTTATTAAAGATAACAACGCTGCAGCGTAGTCTACCTCGAGTCATTATAGAAAAAAATCAGGTGAATTAACTTATAAGTAGGCCTACCGAATCTAAAAATACCGTCATCCAGCTTAAGGGTTAAACCGTAGTTTAGGCTGATAAATTCTTTGTACCGTATTTTAGGCTGATAAATTATTTGAACATTATCCGAGGCTGCAAAATGTATATACAAGTAATTTCTGGATCGCCAGGTTCAATCCAGCTTCCATTTCAACTATAAAAATGCCTTTATCCAGCTTCCATTTCTCTTGCGTTTTTCGTCAATCCAGCTTCTATTTCACCTGCAGAAAAGGTCTTCATCCAGCTTCCGTTACTTAAAACGTTTTTTCGTCAATCCAGCCTCCACTTCACCTGTAAAAGGTCTTCATCCAGCTTCCGTTACTTAAACGTTTTTTCGTCAATCCAGGTTCCATTTATATACTGCAGTGTTTCTTCTCGCGTTTTCAGTTTATATTGCTACTTCCGGTTGCGAATGCTCGGAAATTGGAATAGCGCGTTGTATAGCGCGCTATATTCATGATTGGTGGTGTTTCTTAATTTATCAGCCTAAACTACGGTTTAACCCAGCTTCTATATCTCACCAGTTATTTTCGTCACTCCGGCTTCTATTTCAGATATAAAAATACCCTCATCCAGCTTCCATTACTTAAGCGTTTTTTCATCAATCCAGCTTCTATTTCAGATCAAGAAATTCTTTCATCCAGCTTTTATTTCTCATACGTTATTTTCGTCAATCCATGCAGCTTCTATTTCACCTGTAAAAGAGCCATCATCCAGATTTCATTTCTCTTGCGTTTTTTCATCAATCCAACCTCCATTTCACCTGTAAAAACTTTCATCCAGCTTCCATTTTTCAAGCGCTGAATCAGTTGTCTGTAGACCAGTTGTCGTTAGACAAATTGTCCGGAGACCACTTGTCGTTAGACGAGTTGTGGGTAGACGAGTTGTCGTGACACCATATACAATACATACATACGTTACTGTCACTTGCTTACTTTTACTGGCGGTCCGCTAGTATTCAGCATTAGACGACCGCCTGGCGGCTTGCTAGTATTCCGTATTGGACGGCCGCCACTGGCGGTCCGCTAGTATTTGAAATTCGAGGGCCGCCTGGCGGTCCGCTAGTATTTGAAATTCGAGGGCCGCCTGGCGGTCCGCTAGTATTTGAAATTCGAGGGCCGCCTGGCGGTCCGCTAGTCACAGCCGATATAATAATTATGCTGTAATAATTATGACAAGCAAATTTCTGTTGCAATTATTATAGTTCCTCATCCTAAGGTTAGGTAGTCACAACTGTGCAACTGTATAATTAAAACGCAATTGTATTATACGCTGAAACAATAGACGTTATAGTTAGTAATTAGAATAATCACCCGCACTAAAAGAAGATCAAATAGATCATTCATATCATCATATTGCATGAGTCTCATAAAAAACTGGATTAAGCTAAAATAAGGAAAACTTACATTTGACTAAAATACATAAAATTAAACAGTTACATGAATGCATGCGTCTCTGAATATATTACTTTCTAGACAGTTTCTTGTTGCTGTCAGACATTTCTTTACTGACCAGAGGCCACATTAAACAGCCTTTTTTAAAGTTTATCCACATCGCAATTCCGCCATTCCACCTATTCATTCAAACATCTATCCAACTATTTCGAAACCCATCCATTCACCAAACTATTCATCTATTTGACTACTCATCTGTCTAACCATGCACCTAGACACCACTCCTACGCGACGTCTTGCATTGGCTGCCTGTCCCGTTCCGAATTGAGTTCAAGCTCAGTTTGCTGGTCTACAACTCGCTTCATGGGACTGCGCCTGAATACATCCGCGACTGCTGTTCCGAGACCCATTCCTCCGCTTCCGGGCTGCGACTCAGGTCGCTTGGGAAGACCGACCTCCGTGTACGGAGGATGAGGACACGTTTCGGCGACCGCGCATTCTCGGTTGCTGGTCCCAGATGCTGGAACAGTCTTCCACCGGACATTAGATTGGCCGCCTCAGTGGACTCTTTCAAAACAAAGCTTAAAACTTATCTGTTTGCTAAGGCGTATCCCACAGTTGGCCGTTTGTGAGGCGCCCTTGTAGCGGTATGGCCGCGTTACGGCGCCATATAAATTGTCGTTATTATTATTATTATTAGCCACCTATCCAACTACAGCGAACTCTAGATCTACTTTGATGCCTATCTTTCTGTCTATACCAACTCATCTCAGCTCCCAGACAGCGTCGAGCCTTCTCGGTTGTTGACCCGTCCACCTGTCCTGCCTGACTCTCCGGACTTGACCCGCTGCCTATCGATTTTGTTTTGATTGAGCGCCTGTGAATAAGCTGGTTCCCGCGACTTGGCTTTTGTGGGCGCTGTAGAAGTCTCGAGATTACGATTACGATTACGATGGAGTAGAAATCCGCTTGCACTACGCTTACTACCTCTGAATAATTTGTCTGCTTTCTACCAGTTGCTCAAGACCTAAAATACATAAAATTAAACAGTTACACAAGCCCAATGCATCTTTGAATTTACTACATACTAGACAGTTTATCGTTGCTGTCAGACATATCTTTACAGACCAGAGGCCACATTAAACAGCATTGTTCCATTCAGACAGCATTTCTTTTCGGAATATTTGACAAGACCTGTGCGTTATTATTGAAATCTGTAAATATCAGGAGACGCAGATTCTGTTGTGAGTTGGGACAATTTAACAAAAGACATGGAACTTTCTGTAGCGCCAAATGCGTGCGAATGATATGAAGAGTTTTATCATTTGTTTTTTTAACACTCCCTCCGTCCGTCCGTCCGTCCGTCTATCCATCCATCCAAATTTGGTTAATTTAGATATGACACGATACTTTCGAATGACTGAAATATTTTTTAGGCCTAAAATATTATTCTAAAGTTGAACGTTATCATGCTGATAACACTAAGATGTACATGGCTTACGGCGCGACTGGTGGATTACTTAAATTAAACGTAAGGCATTAATTAGCATCACTAAAATATTTCTACAAAAAATTGATAACATATTAAAAGGTGTTGAAATACACGAAAACAGTTACAGTTCACTCACTTTAATTTCTATCTCCCAACGAACACTAATAATATTATAACTAGACAGATCTACCTATGTTGAGCTTCCCAGTGACGCTTTATAATTTTTTGGATATGGTACCATAAGTTAGATGATAATCAGACACATCATCATAATGACGCCTGCTCACTTTTTAGGCAGTTAGACAAACTGATATAAAAAGGACGGCAAACATCTAGTTTGGAGCAATGTTATGAAAGTAATTTGGGCCTCTGCTGTAACTTGTCGCTAAACTTCTGATCCATCCTTCAGCAAACTAATGTGAACTCATCAAACTCCATGGTACGCGTTTCATACACTGCCGAACGAAGTCGAAGTCGATAATCCAAATAATTACGAAGCCACTTTAATTTTTGTCGCATCTTTATTCGGATTTGGGATTATCACCACTCCACATGACGCTGAGTTCGATTACAAGTCATGCATTCATTTTGAAATATGAGATTCGGGTTCATATATTGAGTTAAACATCCTTTTAAACGGTGTCTTTATGGTTCACAATTTTAACCAGGCATTATTAAAAATGTTATGTTTGCCAGCTTTATTAATGCACAATTGACTCACTAAAATAGGTGTTCAACATGTCCGTCGGGCAATTGTTGCGCGTTCACGTTCTCGTAACCTTTTCTTATAACGACACTTTTTGCAGTGCAGAAAAGTTTTTGTTTGTTTGTTTGTTTATATGTTCACTTGTTATAGCGCATCTTCAGCACTCTACTCAGATGCGCTCCAGACTGCAGAGCGGACACTGCATCGGAGTTTCACGCCGATGCGCTGACCAATTGCGAGTGAAAGACTTGCCCAAGGTCCCTACGCGGCGATTAGAGGTGGATTCGAACCTCGAACCTTCCGGCTTCAAGGCAACGACGCCACCACTACACCACCGCGCCCCACAATGACAATGACCATGACCATTAGCGACGCTCTTCTCCTTTTTCCAGACTTGGGACTGGCACTGGTAGAGTGCAGCCAGTGATGATGAATCCAGATCTGACGAGGAATTAGGACAACAGAGGCTGTTGTCTTCGAAAAAATTTGTTTGTGGAAATTGATCAGTTAAAATGATAATGTAGTAATCAATTACTTCGCAAAATGGTTACTCTGGTAAAACAATGTATAGCAATCATGGAATATCTTGCAATATCAATAAAGCATATAACAGCTTAGTGGTTCGTAAACTGGAAATGCACGAACTTTAAAAACAGTGGCAGAGCAGAGCCACTATGGCGATTTGATGTCAGCTTTGTCAGAAGTGCAAGATCTTGATAATGGCGATTTAAGACGATCTACCATTTTAACCACAGCTGTACATGCGTCCATCTGCACTCGTTTGGATCACTGTAACTCGCTGCTCGTGGGTCTTCCAAAGATGTGTCGCTGAAAGCAGTCCCAGGCTAAATGCTGCGGCTAGACTCACAGCACACCTTCCTCGGTTCTTCCGCTATTATTTCGACTTTTAGAGCTGAAGTGTTACACTGGCTCCCTGTCACCTCTCGGATCCGATAGAAGGTAATCCTTAAAATCTCAAAATCCCATATTGTTCTTGTCCCTACATATCTATCGCAAGCCAATCTCACCAACATCTGTCCGAGTGTATTTGCTGTCCCTCCACATGGAATGGATTTCTACGGGATAAACTCATTTCGTGGCTCTTCTCTGCATCTTCTCTCTAATGACAGACGAATTTAGTCCGGGATGTTAGCGAAAAATTGTGCATTTTGGTGCTACAAGCAAAAGAAAGATATTTTTGAGTTCAGGAAGAAATTCCAAGAAAAACGTGATATAGTGCCAGTTGAAAAAATGGGAAAAATTTTTCCAGTTTTTTCCAGTTTCTTTCCATTGGAATTTTTCCAGGAATATTAAATCAAAATGTTGAAATGGCTCATAACAGGCTGAAATTTTCAGGATAGGTGTAGGAATATTAGTAGAATGAGATACGAAAAGTGCCAAACAATCCTTCAAGAGCTCTTTCCGAAATCCAAGATGGCGTACAAAATGGCCGCCATTTCCAAAGGTCATTAGTCCATCACCTGGAAAAAGCTCGTAAGAAGCTGAAATTTTCAGGATAGGTGTAGGAGTACGAGTAGAATAACATACCAAAAGTGCCAAGCAATCCTTCAGGAGCTCTTTCTGGAAACCAAGATGGCGTCGAAGATGGCCGTCATTTTACAAGGTCATTAATTATCACCTGGAAAATGCTCGTAACAAGCTGAAATTTTCAGGATAGGTGAAGGAATATGAGTAGAATAACATATCAAAAGTGCCAAACAATCCATCAGAGGCTCTCTCTGAAAACCAAGATGGCGTCCAAAATGGCCGCCATTTTTCATTATTGTTATAGTTTTGCAACCTGAGAAGTTAGAATCACAATGGAAGTGACACATACCCAGGCTCGGTGGACGAACATTGATCCCCTGGACATTATACACCCTCCCATTTTTTGTAGAAAAGTTTCAGGTTGACATATCTCGGGTTAACCCCCTCTGTGCAATTGGCTTATTTCAGCATTTAATTGATAACGCTTTATTAATTGTCCTGCTTTTGTTCACTGTGTCATTACTTGTAAGACCATGATGGTAAAAAAACTGATACTACTGATCAGATGTAAAGTCAAGATTTGTTAGTTCCATTCTGCTATTCCATGGCTAACAATAAGATTATAGCTAGAGTCATTTAGGTTTAGTTTACATTTAAGACCTGTGAATGTTGTTGTCGTTTTACCTTAGCGACTTCGCATCTGAAATTATATCTACAGTAAAACAGCTGTGACGAACTTTGAACAATAATTATTGTAATAAGTTCAAAAACAAGCAGCAGTCTAACATATTCGTATGTATTATTGTCACAATATAGAAATATACATTTTAATATATTAATGCAATATTTGTCCAATATGTAATTATAGGCTACGACTTAGTATAATTATCTTTATACATAATACCTTACCCAGGAGTTAATAAATCATACCATGGGAATAATGTCCTATCATATGTGCGGGGTTTATGTCCGTGGGGGTTAATGTTCGTCCACCGAGCCTGGGTATGTGTCACTTCCATTGTGATTCTAACTTCTCAGGTTGCAAAACTATAACAATAATGGAAAATGGCGGCCATTTTGGACGCCATCTTGGTTTTCAGAGAGAGCCTCTGATGGATTGTTTGGCACTTTTGATGTGTTATTCTACTCATATTCCTTCACCTATCCTGAAAATTTCAGCTTGTTACGAGCATTTTCCAGGTGATAATTAATGACCTTGTAAAATGACGGCCATCTTGGACGCCATCTTGGTTTCAAGAAAGAGCTCCTGAAGGATTGCTTGGCACTTTTGGAATTTTATTCTATGCATACTTCTACGCCTATCCTGAAAATTTCAGCTTCTTACGAGCTTTTCCAGGTGATGACTAATGACCTTTGGAAATGGCGGCCATTTTGTACGCCATCTTGGATTTCGGAAAGAGCTCTTGAAGGATTGTTTGGCACTTTTCGTATCTCATTCTACTAATATTCCTACACCTATCCTGAAAATTTCAGCCTGTTATGAGCCATTTCAACATTTTGATTTAATATTCCTGGAAAAATTCCAATGGGAAGAAACTGGAAAAAACTGGAAAAATTTTTCCCATTTTTTCAACTGGCACTATATCACGTTTTTCTTAGAATTTCTTCCTGAACTCAAAAATATCTTTCTTTTGCTTGTAGCACCAAAATGCACAATAACGATGTTTTTGACCGCTAAGAGCTCGGACTAATTATTATTGCGAATTTTATTGTCGCATCGTTCTCCGATTTTTGAACAAGCACCACGATTCATGACTGACAGTGAGAAACATTCAACATAAAATCTGAATTTCCCATTCACATAGTCAGGCAAGCATCCATTTAAACGGTGTCTTAATAATGTCAAGGCCAGGTACACAATCATTCAAATTGAATAATTGTGACTGGCTATCCCAAAACTAGGCGCTTGTCGGACGTTAGTTTACGAGAAATAATAAAAAAACTGCAAATTTGGTCTTTTTTGCTCAAATTTCAAATTCAGTAGTTAAAAATCTTTAAAACATTATTGTTACCAAAAAAACACTAAAAATAATTATCTAGCCACAAAACGGACCAATTTAATCGGCACTGCGTTAAAGAATAGCACAAATTAATAAGCATGATGTTTGCCGTTTTTCAAAGGGAACCATTTAGAGTCGCCTCGTGGAAAACCATAGATGTTATATATGTTCAGAAATCTGCTCTACATAGCGAAACTATCCTCAAGATTGGCAGAAAATATAATATAATTATACACATAGAACATTTAAGGATCATAAAACAGTGACGGCTTGTAAAGGTGCCTTCTCCAAATGTTGTTTCTGTCACTGACAAACTTTAAAAGCGCACAACTCGAGTTATGAAAAAACCTAGGCCTAAATAAATAATACGTTATTTGAAGTGTCTGACAGTGGAGCATCGTATGTGAGACTAAAATAAATACTTATTTCTGCCGACAAGAGTCTACTTCTCCCATGGTGGATCACAATTATATTGTATTCAGCAGCTACTATTGTTTGTTTTAACAGGCAATGTGGTCCTGATGGGGTTATGACAACAGTGGACCAGATAGAGGGTTGTAGGAGAAATTCTAAGTTCAAACAATGCTAAATGGGGCAGGATTAAATCGACGACAAAACGATTTCATCCACGAAATATGATTAGTAGTAGCATTTGCGGAGTGGTAACAAAGACCATTAGCGACGCCCTCCTTTACTATTCGGGCTTGGGACTGGCACTGTCAGTGCAACCAGTGGCGGAGATTCTTTATTTATGTCTGAGGTGTTTCAAACACTATGGTGTTCGGATAAATGCGCACAAATACGGCGAATAACCCAGAAAATATTGTATGTTAAAGACAAAACGATTTTAATTGCGACTATGATATTTTTTTATCGTCGCATCCTCTATGTTCTGCTTGTAAGTTGCATCACCGAAATTAGACCACCTTCAAGCAATCGAAGGCAACCGAGGCAACAGGCAACATGCAAAGGTTCAGTTAAAAGGTGTCATATTTTGCATTTTTTTATGTAAGTCATATTAATGAGGAATTAAATCACTAAAAAGAGGTGTTCAACATATGGGAATGCAATTGCTGCGCGTTAACGTTCTCACCAGCATTTATTAACAATAAAAATTTAGAGAAAATCGGTCTTTGGAAAAATCTATCTTTGTTTTAATAGAGGAGGAATTCATAGTTTAGTTTATGACAATTATAGAGGCTGTTGACGGCGACAATTTTGGGGGCATATTACAGCTCCTTAAAATATTTCTTCCTATTTGATTGGAATTGAGACTAACATAACTCAACAGCACCAGCGTTGACACTTAGATTTTACAAAAAAAACAGGTTTTGCACAAAGTATGCCCCAGTCGAAGGCGAAAAACACCCGATCAAGTTAAGTATTATACTGCTCTGAAATCACGAAGCTTTATTGCTTTTTATGCAATAAGAAATTTGTGTTTCGCGTCCTTATATAAACATATAAACATACTTTTAAAAGGTTTTTAAATAATTTCCGATATTGGTTCTATTTGATAACATTAATTTTATACGACAGATTCCTTAAGTCAAAAAATTAATCATTAAAAAGAGGTGTTCAACTTGTCGATAGGATATTGCAGACCATTTTCGATCTCGCCAAATCAATGTCTATCACTAAGTCGTCATCTCCATACTTTTTTGCAGTGTGGAATTGTAATTCTACGCAGTGTATATTAACTAAAGCATAGAATTACATAGCGTCTCCAAATCAATCCTACAGTGGTCCGTAAAACTGATATAAATTTCTGTTCTCTTAATTAGACACATTTTAAACAATGAGTCACATCATTTTAAGTAGGTATGGTAAGGCATTCTTCTCCTTATTGCTCCTAAGTGCTGTAATATGCCGAGCAAATTTCTGTCCAGGGTAACGGCATTTGTTGTCATAGACCCTGGTCAAATCGGATCCATCCATCCATCTGCAAGTTTAACATTGTACACCTTCTGAAACCTTATAAAATTTGACTATGTAATAATGGCTGGTCACCTCAGGGTTAAGTTTAGCTTTGATAAGTGCAGTAATATTACAAGCAAATTTCTGTTGTAATAGACCCTCTTCCTAAGGTTAAGTAGTCAAAACTGTGCAACTATAATGAAACCCAATTGTATTATACCTGAAACGTCATAGTCAGTAATTCTAATAATTGCCGGTTCTAAAGGAGGTTCAAATAAACAATTCATACCAGTAGTTATGGAGTGAAATACTGAACGACCAATGAGGCAATGACCAGCTTGGCACCCGCCAGCAATTGACAAAGCTAGATATGACAATCATTGCTGATACCTTTCCTGATTTTGTCTTCTCAACTATAGAGTCCGTGACCTTGGTGTTACTCTGGACCAAGAGCTCACTTTTGCTCCTCACATTCGCTCGCTCAGTCGTGTCTGTTATTATCAACTGCGCCAACTATATGCACTGTTGCTCGCTCACTGACTCCAACGGCTGTTACCACCAGACTGACTACTGCTGCACTCTCTATGGTGGCCTACCAATTGCCCGTCTGAGTTGTCTTGATCGCGTCCTGCGCTCTGCAGTCCGTTATATTGACCGCATATCCAAATTCAGCCACATCTCCAGCTATGTGCGTGACGTTCTCCACTGGCTTCCACTCATACAGTGAATCGAGTATGGGTTCTCTACTCTAGTCTGGCGCTGCATGCTAGGCCTTGCTCCTGCCTATCTTTGTCAGCTTTGTAGCCCTACTCTTAGTTCTCACCCCTTCCGCTCCCTTCGTTCGACTGAACAAAGTCTACTCTCAGTACCTTTTGCTCGAACTTCCACTTTGCAGAACCGTGCTTTCTCGGTGGTGGGACCCTCAACCTGTAATGGTCTTCCTCTGACCCCCCGATCTCTTTGTAAAAATCCTTCTCAGGCTTAATTCTCTCATCTTAATACAGTTTTTATTTGACCGCGCTGAGTTTGGGAGCGCCTGTGAGTAGCCACCTTGAAGAGGCGCTATATAAATGCATCTAATGAATGAATGAATCTTTATCCATAAATGATTAGGGTTCCATTAATAAGCCTCTGTTATTGCACAGTGTACTTAAACCGAAGCTATAACCATCAAGGCATATCAAAATGCTTATGTATGGTAAGGCAATCTGCAAGTTTAACATTGAACACCTTCTATACCTCATAACATTAGTCTATATGAATTGGCTGGTACTCTAAACGTTAAGTAACCTTCTGTTTCCTAGGAAAATGGCCTATGTTGTCATCCGAACGTTAAGGGCCTACAATGGCAAAGGCACGGCGTTGGGCCATGATAGTCCTTGCTCTTGGAACTAAGAAATCTAGTCGATCAGCAGACCGGAGAGGGCGGGAAGAGGCTGCAGAGAGTTTATGCATCAAGTCACAAAGGTATTTAGCAGCTTGTCCAGTTTGAGTAACTGTAATGATACGCAAATGTATTAAACGCTGAAACAGCAAACGTTATAGTTAGTGATTAGAATAATTGCCTTTACTAAGAGAAAATCAAATAGATCATTCAATTTGCATGAGACTAATAAATAATTATTGGTAATTATTAGATAAAAATTAGAATAAGGTGAAATAGGGAAACATTATATTTGATTAAAAAAGATAAGATTAAACAGTTACATGAGCCAATGCATCTTTGAATTTACAACATTCTAGCCAGTGTCTCGTTGCTCTCAGACATTTCTTTACAGATCAGAGGTCACATTAAACAGTATCGTTCCATTCAGACAGCATTTTTTCTTCGGAATATTTGAAAAGGACTTTGCTGCAGCCTATTTATAAAAAATCTGATAACATTGTAAAAGGTGTTTAAAAACACGCAAACAAATCCAGTCCACTCACTAATCATTCTTCCATGGCTTTCTCCCAGCGACCGCTTGTAATATATTACTAGACAGACCTTCTTACGTTGAGCTGCACAGTGACGCTTAAACAGCGGAAAGAGCAGAAGACAATAGTATAACATAAAATATTATGGGATAAGGTGTGGTTTGTGTTCGCTTGTCCGTCTTATCAGTTCGCTGGTTTGGTGGCCATTGTTCTTCAAGTTTCCATTGTCTCCGTGTTCCAATTGAA
This sequence comes from Lumbricus terrestris, assembly GCA_949752735.1. NCBI lineage: Eukaryota > Metazoa > Annelida > Clitellata > Crassiclitellata > Lumbricidae > Lumbricus > Lumbricus terrestris. The sequence goes on along the minus strand of OX457047.1, from coordinate 6,248,097 downwards.
TATGCTGTATTGCGCAAGTTTCCGCTGCCGCTATTGTTTGTTTAATAAACATGTCGCGGAAAAAACTACTCGTGGCATTATGTTGTGACAACTATCGACTATCGACTATCGGTGACAAAAAGGATATTTTGGTCGTGGGGATTCTAAATTTTTAGACAATGCTAAATGTGGCAGGAAGAAATCAACTACTAAACGGTCGAAAGCACGAACTGGATTAGAGAACGATTTCAGTAGTATATCTAAGGTGTTTCAATTGACACATGTGACGTCAGAAAGTCCCCACCCCAGTTAATGAGTCAGTTGCATAAGTCAGTGCATTCAAAGAACCTTGGCATTGTGTCGTGTTGGGACAACATTAGACAGTCACCAGGTGACATAATTATGGTAGGCGGTAGCGGAGAAATTCGAAGTTCAAACAATGCCAAATGGGTTCCCGACCAAATCAACGACAAAACGTTTCCAAGCGTTCACTTGGATTAGACAACTATTTTGCTCTTTTGTCTTACTTACTTACTTAGTTACTTAGTTACTTACTTGCCTACTTACTTACTTGCCTACTTACCTACTTACTTACTTACTTACTTACTTACTTACTTACTTACTAACCTACCTACTTACTTACTTACTTACTAAATTACTTACTTACTTACTTACTTACTTACTTACTTACTTACTTACTTACTTACTTACTTACTTACTAACCTACCTACTTACTTACTTACTTACTTACTTACTTACTTACTTACTTACTTACTTACTTACTTACTTACTTACTTACTAACCTACCTACTTACTTACTTACTTACTTACTTACTTACTTACTTACTTACTTACTTACTTACTTACTTACTTACTAACCTATCTACTTACATACTTACTTACTTACTTACTTACTTACTCATGTACTTACATACATACTTTCTTACTTACTTACTTACTTACTTACTTACTTACTTACTTACTTACTTACTTACTTACTTACTTACTTACTTACTTACTTACTTACTTACTAACCTACCTACTTACATACTTACTTACTTACTTACTTACTTACTCATGTACTTACATACATACTTTCTTACTTACTTACTTACTTACTTACTTACTTACTTACTTACTTACTTACTTACTTACTCATGTACTTACATACATACTTTCTTACTTACTTACTTACTTACTTACTTACTTACTTACTTACTTACTTACTTATGTCTGAGTTATTTCAGACATAAGACGTGGTGTGCGGGTGAACTCACACAAATTTTACGAATCACAAGAGATTTATAGTGACCATAATTATAGTGGATTCTAGACATAATGTAGGATATGGGATATTAGTTCACAATGAGAAACCTTTTTAATCGGCAGATAGATTGTAGATAAATTATGTGAGTCGGGAGACCACTCCAAATCTTAGGACCCGAATATTTTATTGAAAACTGTTTAATTTTTAGGCGTGCTTATTCACAGCTGTAAAAATTGGCATGCCTGGTGGCATGATCATGAATTTTAGTAAAATAGTTTATGAAATAATAAAAAGAATAACAGCATGATCAATGGTTTTAAATGCAGAAGAGGAAACAAATCTTCTGATGGAATCACATAATTATTATTGCATAATTATAATAATTAAACGTAGGAGCTGGACATCCCACCGTGAAAAACCTACCATTTGACGCAGAGGATTCCGGGAGTTAGGATGGCGCAGACGACAATTATGGCGATCACCGTAATTATGACGACAGACGTTGCTATGGAAATTAAACAAACTCACAATTGAGCATCGGTAGGCGTTGCTAGGGGCAACGTGAACGCGAGTTTATCGGATGTATAAAGATGATGATTGCTATATTTGTGTGTTTGTTAATCACGAAACAACATAAATAAAAATACAAGTTAAAAAATATATTTGAGTTTCAATCCATGTCAATTCTTTCAAGATTAGTTGTTTGTAATTGTTGTTATTTTTGATTACAGACTAACTCGCTCGATGGGGTTGTTAGCGCAGAGTATATATCTTTATGATACTTTATATATTCTCAGAATCAATAAATGAATGAATGAATGAATGAATGAATGAATGAATGAAAATGATACTGATTACCCAAAAAAATTGTTTAACATAAACCACTACTATAATTATGTGACTTTTTATTACTACTTTCACAGTGCCTTATACACCTCTCCTAAACATTTCAGTGCGTCTATAGATAATAATTTCTTACGACATTGTCACTTGACTTAGAATTAATTTTGTGACGTCAATATAGACACATCTTCTAATTGTGACATTCAATTATTATTATCGTCACAAAATGTCGTTACACTGAAACTTAAACCGGATTCTGTCTATTAAATATTCCTACGCAGTGCTATCGACACCTCTTCTAAATTTCTCACTTTGTTTATAAAATGATGTCATACATCACGTAGGAATTGCGTCGCAAGTGTTGAACAATTTAGACACCTCTTCTACTCGGTTCATTATGCTACAAATACTGTTTCTGGAAACAAACTAAATTATTCTGTAATTTCTTTTATAACTATCATCCGCGCATCAATATAATTTTTTAAAAATATTGGTCTAGCACCTTGCTCTTAAGTGCTGCAATACTCCGAGCAAATTTCTGTCCAGGGTAACGTCAAATCGGATCCATCCATCCATCAACATAATTAAATTTTTTATCACTTTGTTCAAAGTAAACAGGTCATATGATATCGGCTTCATCGGCGACTAACAGTTTCTCGGCTGACACGAGACCCGCTTGAAATCTCACAACTGCATACGCTGTCGGCATTGGGCGTCTTTCCTCCACGTGTGAAATGGTTTGTGGAAAAAACTTAAGTAGTCGCTTTGTCGTTGCTATGGTGACGATTTCAGTTCTCGCGTAAACGTGACTTGTTTTCGAATGAATGAATGAATGAATGAATGAATGAATGGATGAATGAATGAATGAATGATGAATGGATGTACTTATATTAAGCAGTACACGCTGTCTCATGCTGAAGATGTTTAGCGTGCATGGGCGTCCGCAGAAATTTTTTTTGGGGGGGGGCGCAAACTTTTAAATGGTTGACTCAGGGACTAAACAATGTGTCGAATAGCCTACAGCCAATATGGAGTTAAACATGAAGCCTATCAGTTTCATTGTAGGCCTATCAATTTAATTCCCTGTTCGTCCTTAAAGTGACCCCTATTGAGCTTTTACGTATTATCTTCTTTTATTATTATTGCATCAGAAACATTCGAGTGGCAAATCGCAATCTGATAATTGTTTTTTCTAGGATAAAAGACGTTTAGGCCCTATGTTATTATTTATTTTAAAATATTGCATGGGCCTACTAAAACGAGCTTCAAACTTGAATAAAGAGTTTGCACAAAGATTCCATTCCTCTACGTCCTCTACGTCCTTCCCTCAAAGTAGGCCTAGGCCTAATACAAGTAAACCTACATTCCCAGTCGAAGGCGGAATCGGTTTCGTTCATGGACAGTAAAACGACACATGCTTAAACGGTTATTAAGACTTCCTTCAGCGCTCAGTTTCATACAGAGCGAAAGAAAGCAACGGAAACGTTCGTCTCTTTTCGTCTTTAAAATGGCCGAAAACAGAACGCCTGGCCAAGCGAAAAACAAACGACTATCTGTTCCGTTCATAGGGCTATCGAGTTTCTTCTATATACCTTCGACGCAGTCGAACCTCACAGTTCATATACGAAATTTTCCTATATTTCGTCTCCTCCGTCCCTGTGATATATTGCCCGACTGACGCACAACGTGTAGTAGATGAGGTTACAGTTTAACGAACCTTGTGATAACTCAGATAAATTATGGGTTAGCATTCTTCTTTCATCTTAGCGGGGTATGTTTAGAAGGTGTGACAGAAAATGTGCCACTTTGTGCCAGCTGGCATCTAAAGGAAGAAGCTGATTATATTTGGAGACTATCGCTCTAATCAACTTCACCCAGTGTCAAATGTGTGTATGTATATTTATGCAAATGCATATATACATGAATAAATAAATAAATATATATATATAATAGAGGCTGTTGACGGCGACAATTTGGGGGGGCATATTACAGCTCTTTAAAAAAATTCGTACCTATTTGATTGGAATTGAGACTAGCACAACTCAACAGCACCAAATTTTGCAAAATGTATAGCCTAGCCGAAGGCCAGATCTCCCGATCAAGTTATATATACTGCTGTGACATTACGGACCTTCATTGCATATACACATAAATATTTGAGTTTCGCGTCCTTATATACATATAAACTTGCTTTTAAAAGGTTTTTAAATTATACCAGAGAATTAGTATTATTCGATAACATTTATACGACAACCTTTTTAAGTCCCAAAGTAACTCATTAAAAAGTGGTGTTCAATTTGTCGATAGGAAATTGCGGCGCATTATCGATCCCGCCTAATCAATGGCTATTGTTTCGTCACTAAACGTTTTTGCAACGTGAAATTATAATTCTAAACAGTGTATAATAACTAGAACACAGAGTTACACATCATCTTCTAATCATTCCTACAGTGGTCCGTAAAACTGATATAAATATATGTTCTCTTAATTATAGAGTGAAATAATAAACAGGATATGCTGATCGAAGAATGAAGGAGATGCAAATTGCATTGTGTCAATAAATTATAGCGAACCTCGCAGTGCAGACAAAATCAGATGCATGCGATGATCTGCTTTGTTAGAGCACAACATCATTGAACTGAACAATAACGATCAGGGATATCATGATGCTTACACACCCTTTTAAAAGTAGCACAATTACTTTAAATAATAATGGAAAGGCTTTTAAGTTTAACAACAAACACCTTATTAAAGGTTATACACGTGGCTTTGTAATTTAAAGTTAAGTAATCAAGTCTCAATACTGATGAAGAGATGAACATGGCGTTGCCAGTGAAGACACATAAGGAGATGAATTAGTGTGAATTCGTTACATCAGAAGACTCGCTTTTGCTCCACACATTCACTCACACAGACGTGCCTCTTATTATAAACTGCGTCAACTACGCACTGTTGCTCGCTCGCTTACTCCTACTGCTACTGCAACCCTTGTCCATTCATTTATTACCACCAGACTTGGACTACTTCTGCTCTCTCTGTGCTGGCCTACCAAATTGCCCGTCTGAGTTGTCTTGATCGCGTCCTGCGCTCTGCAGCCCACCTTATTGGCCACATACCTAAATTCAGCCACATCTCCAGCTATATGCGTGACGTTCTCCACTGGCTTCCACTCAAACAGCGAATTGAGTATAGGATATCTACTCTAGTCTGGCTCTGCATGCTAGGCCTTGCTCTTGCCTACCTTTGTGAGCTCTGTAGCCCTACTCTTAGTTCTCACCATTTCCGCTCCCTTCGTTCGACTGGACAAAGTCTGCTCTCAGTCCCTTTTGCACGAACTTCCACTATGCAGAACCGTGCTTTCGCATGGTCTTCGTCTGACCCTCTGATCTCATTGTAAAAATCCTTATCAGGCTTTTCTCTCTCATCTTAAGACAGTTTTATTTGATCGCGCTGAGGTTGGGAGCGCCTCTGAGTAGCCTCATGAAGAGGCGCTATATAAATGCATCTAATGAATGAATGAATGAATACTTGTCCATGAGTGATTAGGGTACCATTAATAAATCTTTGTTAGTGCACAGTGTACTTAGACCGAAGCTATACCCATGAAGGCATGTCAAGATGTCAAGGCAATTTGCAAGTAAAACATTGAACACCTTCTAAACCTAATAACATTCGGCTATATGAATTGGCTGACCATCTTAACGTTAAGTAACATCCAGCTTTCAAAAAAACGGCCCATGTTGTCATCCAAACGTTAAGTTCTCAAAACTGTGACAGCCCCGAGGAAAAAAAGGACTTAAAGTAACTAAGTGCCGAAGATGACACCCCCAATAAGGACTTACAACGGATATTGAGAGGGAGGGAGGTCATTCCACATAGAAGGGCCTACAATGGCAAAGGCACGGTGTTGGTCCATGGCAGTCCATGCCCTTGGAACCAAGAGATCTAGTCGATCAGCAGACCGGAGAGTGCGGGAAGAGACTGCAGAGAGGGGTTCATGCATCAAGTCACAAAGGTATTTAGGAGCTTGTCCAGTTTGAGTAACTGTAATGAAACGCAACTGTATTATACGCCGAAACAGTAGACGTTATAGTTAGTAAAGGAAGATCAAATAGATCATTGAATTTGAATGAGACTAATTGGTAAATATTAGATAAAAATTAGAATAAGTTGAAATAGGGAAAATTACATTTTTGAAAAAAGATCAAATTAAACAGTTATATGAGCCCATGCATCCTTGCATCCATGAATCCTTAGTACATTCTCGCCAGTTTCTCGTTGCTGTCAGACATTAATTTTCTTTGCAGACCAGAGGTCACATTAAATAGCATTGTTCCATTCAGACAGCATTTCCCTTCGGAATATTTGACAACGCCTTTGCGTGATTGAAATCTGTAAATATCAGAAGACGCAGATTCTGTTGTGAGTTGGGACAATTTAACAAAAGAGATGGAATTATGATGTTATTGTTATTTAACGGCTACCCATTATTATTAAAAGAGTAAATTATGATACTTTATGTAATAATAAAATTTATTTATAGAAATGATCATTTATGCCAAAATTATCTTGGCTTATTTTAGCTGAATATGCTGTAGTCATCAAAGACAGATTTAATCTTCAAATTTATTGCATTTTATATAAATTATGGCGAGAGCGTGATCGCGCTATGCCTGCAAACATTTAGCACACCTCTGTTTACTGATTTTTATACCTACATCAATAACGCCGACCTACCCAAAATGTTGTATGTTGAATTGGAAATAGACGATTTTTACACCTTTTAACACGTTGATTGCTTGAATATAAGGAACCGACACTCAAGTTTTAATCGAATTTTATTGAAACAATCCGGTTGACAGAGTACAATTATGCAGTTTAAACAATTCACAAGAATGGAGATCACCGAATACACAAATCTTAACTATACTAACTGAACAGACCACCTGCAATTATACATGGCGCTAATAGCAGCCTACAAAGCAAATCCGCCAAACGGGGGCTCGAACTCACTACCTCTCGCACTCTACGCCAGCGTGTTATCCATTACGCTACCGCCCCCATGTTGCTGAGTTCAAAATGATACTGAAATTTGGGTTTATTTTGATTGATTAATTCAGCGTTTCCCAAAGTGGGTTCCGCGGAACCCAAGGGTTCCGCGGGGCGAACACAAGGGTTCCGCGAGAAGTTGACAAAAAAGAAATTTTTGGAGAAATTTTACTGCAATACAGCATTTCAAACAGCTTTTTGAAAATACACTGGAAGTTTGAAACTAGCGTCAGTCGTCTTTTGTGTTTTGTCCTCACCCGACCCTTCAGTGACTGTTAGTAATCCAATAATTAGCCTAGTAGGCCTATGTAGTTTTACTACTAGTTTGTATAAGCTTAGACATCACTGCTGAACGTAACGTAGGTAAGAGTTTTAGGCCTTAGTCTGAACAGAGACACAGTCGTCTCTGTTATCGTTTTCTCGACGAAACTAGCCTGAGCACCGTAAAACGAAAGTTTAAACAGAATCGCCAAGTTAGATCTTGTAGCAGTAGCAACAAATAGTAATTTTAATTGTTTGTGTGAAAATTTGCCAAAATTGAGTGACTGTCTTCCACGTAGGCCTACGCTAATTAGCTAGGGTTCTAACCGCTTTTTATTTAATTTAGAAATGTGGAACGCTTTCCAAACTCACGCGATTTTTAATGGTTCTCGAATAAACCATCGTTCAGAAATTGCAAATCAATTTCAAGACCTGAAAGCGAACTTGGTTAAATGCTTCCTTTTCATGAATTACGATAATAGGATACGCAACCACTCAATGAAGGTTAAAAGCAGCCAACTTTTTCCAACGGAGACTACGAACTTCTAAATTGACCTATCACGGATGAAGCAGAATTCCAATGAACATTCACATTCTAACCTCATGTAGGCCTAGAGCATTACACTCTCAGTAGGATCCACAAATCGTGGTTTTTAAAACAGCGAAATTTAATCTCTCATGTTAGGCCTATTGCAAAAAAATAAACTTTCTACAGTTTAGTTGTTTAAGTACCGGGTATGTAGGCTTATAATTATTAGTAGATAGCCTATAACCTTTGCTTCCCGTGCGTTCCGCATGATTCAGTGCGTTTAGTTGAGATTGGGGTTCCGCCAGAAAATATTAGGCCGCGAAGGGTTCCGTGGCCCAAAAAGTTTGGGAAACGCAGGATTAATTGATTCCTCATAACTATCATTGACCTTACCATAATCATCAGAATTTTACATGCCAATTCGTCGTCGTCGTCGTCGTCGTCATCATCCTAATTATTATCATACACATCATCATATTCGACGTCGTGGAAGATATGGAGGAGGCTGAGAGGATGCTGTGGCGTCGGTTGCATTGTCCAAATCGTGCATCCAGTTATCTAGATTCGAGACCATCATTGTCTTCTCCTGAAACAAACATCATCATCATCGCTATCACCATCACCATCATCATCATCGTCGTCGTCCTTGTTTTCGCTATTAGTATTTGAGACAGACATACACAGAAAACGTTACTTACGAGATGAACAGTGGCAGATACATAATCTTTGAGACAGACATACAGGCAGATAGACACAGACGAACAGACAGACACAGAAAACGACATAGAGGCGGACTTGTTGAATTAACGTGTCCGTTGTGTAAGTTTACTGACGAATAACTCCTCCACTGGTTGCACTCTGCCAGTGCCAGTCCCAGGTCTAGATAAAGGATGAGGGCGTCGTTAGTGGTCTTCATTACCACACAGTGACGTTAAACTGCAACTACTACTACTAATACAAGCAACATGAAATTGCATAGGAAGACTTTTAATGATAGACACCCTTTAAAGAAGTTAAGCTAAGGCTATAATATTTTTAACGGAACCTTGGATTATGCTCGTGTAAATGTATATAATAAGGTTAAAATCAGCCATTTTAACCCTCGAATGCCCAAGGGGGGGGGTCCGACCGGACCCCAGGCCCATTTTTCCCGGATAAGTTTTTAACGGCTATGGATCTGCAAAAATGCTTTTAGGTATTCCTAGAGCAACCATTTGGGCATCGAATGGTATATTTTGCGTGAGTATTGTCCAGCCCCATACCCCACAACCACAGCATATACTAAGGGTACCGCACGATATGCGGCTATTTGCCATACATGCGTATGATTACTGGCCAATAAATAAATGGTCAGCGCACGTTATATGAAATAAAGATTCCTATAAATTATTGTGATATAAGATACATCAATCGATTGCAAAATCATTTGGGATTACATAGAACTAAATTCTGTAACGATATTCCAATCCCTTCTCAAGATACAAACATGAAAACGATAGGCTTCCTTCGGTAAATGACGCAAGCAAGCATAAATTAAATGTGTATCACGTTATGTTACACTCCTATTTTACACCAGGTGGTGCTATTGTGTTATAAGATACATCAATCGATTGCAAATTCATTTGGGATCCCATAGAACTAAATTCTGTAACGATATTCCAATCCCTTCTCAAGATATTCACAAAAAACGCTGGGGTACGCGCGGACCCCTCCCCCCCCCTTGGGCCTTCGTGTACCAAAAAATACCTTGGGCACTCGAGTGTTAAAGGTGTATTATAGGCCGCGCACAGTACTAGGAATGGATCGCCAGTGTCAAACAGGATCTTTATAACATCTTCATATCACCCTGACTGGACCGGGGGTGCCTCTGCGTGGACTTATTGAAGGGCGCTATATAAATTCTTAAACTAAGTGAATGCAACACAGAAATCAAATCGATATTACAAATATTTTAGCTACTGTTATACTTTCTCTGCTTCTATTACGGATAACTGGCACAGTGGCTACTATAGGCCCAATATTATTATCAAGATAACTAGTATCAAGATAACTAGTATTATACTAGTTATCTTGATAGTAATACTAGTAGTATATTATTGCTAATGCTATTTATATCACTAGTTGTAGAATATATACAAAGACATACGCAGAAAGACGGAGACTGTCTTTGACACACGCAAACAGACAGACAGACAGGCAGACAAACAAACAGATTTGATATGTCCACTATGCATACCTTTGACGCAGTTGTAGCTGACTGATAGGTATCTCTTGAGGTCCTTGTGGCAGGGAGTGGCCCTTCGAAACGCAATGTCATCCACACGGATGTCGCACGTACGACGACCAGAACAGAGTGACGTCACTTCCGGCATGACGTCATGAATGCATCGAAGGTATCCGAAGTCCTCTGTTACGCACCGACCTAGACAGAGGCAGAGAGCGATGAATACAGAGAGAAGAAGGGAGAGAGAGAGAGAGACAGCCAGATACAAATACACATAGATAGAGAGTAAAAAATCATGTACTGCTGCTTCTGTTACAACCACTACTGGTTGCAAATAGAAATTGTCTTAAGCCGATTAATAACAGCACCGTATTTTTCGACACCTTAAAAACGCTGTCAAAAGGAACTATAAATAAGCCGTTTTAATATCCGCTTCAAATTCTTTCATCATGTGCACCTCTTCCTCTCCGTAGTTATCCGTATCAGCTTCATCATGTTGCTTTCTCACCAGCAAAAACAAATGACACAATTATCATCATCGTCGTCGTCATCATTGTCATCATCGTCGTCGTCGTCAATGGCGTCGCTGAACAGTTTCCACATTCGTTCCATCTATAAAACTCTTTCCATTTTTACCGCTAGAGACTTATCGCCCGTTGCCATGCCAACCTATTTCCATATTGGACCGTTTCTATGACGACGACCTCGTCCGGTGATTTGGTGATAGGTGGAAACGACAAACGTTCTGCTCGAGATGATAAAACAAATAGAAGTAAATTGAAATCAGCTGAAAAATTTATTGGAATCAGTTTATTGATTTCTTGATACACACACAGAAAAATGATACTTATAAGGCATACAGGATTGTGGAGAAATAACTGGAGGGGGAGTTGGACTATTATCCACTAGAAATCAGGGTGTGAAAAACAGAAAGACTGGGGGTTGGCAATTCTCGCCTTGGTGGCGGAAACAGGGACAGAGTCGGACTTGCAGAAATAATTAGGCTGTAGTTTAATTTGCTTGACCCATGCAATGAAAACGATACTGGAAACGCTGATAACGATAGACTCCCTTAAATGAAGTTCTGTCAAAGATATATAAATGATATTGCTAGACTTAAATTATGCTTCATCTTTCGCACTATTAACATATATAATATCAGTTTCGACCGTTTTAAAGGTGTTTTGCATCGAACAGTTCTATGCATAAACTCGCCAGTGTCAAGGATGTTATTTAGCACTCTTGTTTATATCACCCTCACTGGACCAGGAGCGCCTCTGCGTGGATTTCTTGAGGGGCGCCATACAAATTCTTAAACTGATCCAATCAATTCAACACAGAAATCAAATCGAAATTACAATTATTACAGCTACTGGCTCTGTTACTGTTACGGATAACTGGCACAGTAACTATTAGGCCAACTATAAGATAAGATAATATAAGAATATTCTTTAATTCACCAATAATATGGCTAACCACATTATGGTTTACATACATGGTACAGTAAAATGAAATATAGTTAATGTACATTTAACGGAGTAATGGATAAAGGAGTCAATAATAGTTAAGCCTGACCGCAGCAACATCAAAGCTCCCTGTACAGGCAGTCACAGCAAATCCTTCACAGCCTGGTCCAGGATATCTCTTTGGTCTTGAAGTGCGTCATCCAATGCCTTAGGTTTGAATATCAACGACTCTCGATTTATCTGCTTCAAATTGTCGAAGCCTGCATCAGAGAATTATTCATTCTTCGCCAAGATTTCACATTTCTTTCAATTCAATCGGATACCTAAGGAAGATTCCAGGTTAGCAACGAAAGCGAGATCTTGACATATATCCTCTGGTCAGCCCCACAACGAGAGGTCGTCCAGGTACCCCACTCTAAAGGTAGAAATCAACGAGCAAAGGACGGGCTGGAGTGGCAAGCAGAGGAGCAGGGGCCAAGAGGGTCCCCTGCTGCGGTCCCATTTGTGACAGAATTTCGAACGTGCCGAACTGGAGAAGAGATTCTGCGACATATGCTAGATAAAAGCGTACATGCAGTTCACTTCGCCCTCCCATCACTTCATCACTGAAATTTGCAAACCGCTCCATAGCCATTGCCGTTCCACCTCTCTGGAACAAACTTTCGCCAGCACTTCGGCAAACTTCCGACCCATCATACGAACTCACCAAAACTCCACCTCTCGCTATCTCCCCACAGGTCTTTCACTCAAAACTGAAAACATTGCTCTTTCACAAATCCTATCCTGATTCCTCCTCTTCTCATCAAATCCCTCGTCATTTCAATTCTAAACGTCACCCACCTTAGTCGTCCATCTGTCTGCCTGCATGACTCTCCGGACTTGACCCACTGCCTATCGATTTTGTTTTGATTGAGCGACTGTGAATAAGCTGGTTCCCGCGACTTGGCTTTTGTGGGCGCTGTAGAAGTCTCGAGATTACAATATTATTACGATTGCGATAAGGACTCAACATGCAAAAACTGAAAAGCTGAGCAATCTTATGGGACTATGGTATATTTATTGAAGGTGTCCAATCAGTTTAATAATTGTTTATATGTATTACGATTAATATAATCAAAAGAGGTGTGTAACTCAAACGAAAACTGAAACTACTACCGATGTTGTTGAACTCCGCCACTGGCTGTTCTCTGCCAGTGCCAGTACCAAGCCTGGATAAAGAAGAAGGGCGACACTAGACATGTTACAAACAAACGACTGATGTTGTGTTGATTTGATTTGATGACCACTTCCGCCTGAGACGCAATCACTTCCGGTCTCGAATGTCCGACTACCGGTCGAAAATGGCAATATCCGGTCTGTATTTCATCAATTCCGGCATCGATGTGGGCGCCAAATCAGTCGATTCTCAACGTGGCGCCCTGTAGAACGCCGAGACAAATTGGCGCCCCACGTAGGAAGGTCGCTCATAGCGGGATTGCCGCCCTTCGTTGCCTTGGCACCCATCGTTATTATGGCGCCTATCGTTACTTGGACGCCCATAGAAAGATGGGCGCCCCATTGACGGCTTGTGATGGGTAGGTTTGCAATGTTATTTTGCCCAGCTTTTTTCAAGTCTGTCATGTTTTTCAAGATTCGTACATGGAGATTTCTGCCGCCTTACTGAGCAGTCGAAATTCGCATCTGCGCACGGAATATACTTCATAAAGGAATAATTATCTCATTCAACTTATGACAATTTGTAATCCATATCAGAATTATTAAAAGCGGCAACGGACAACAAAATTTGCGTTGACAGATTTTGCTTGTCGATGTTGACGTCATAATTAGACATTTTTGAAGAGACTCAATCTCCCAGTACGCAAATCGCCTAAGACCCTCCCTCCGTGCGTACGTAAAATATGGACAGCCCCTTATTGACAGTTCCAAGCTTGGATAAAGGATATGGACGATCCTAGATCTTTCCTATCGCACAGCGTTATCCGTTTAAATGAGGTTATTACAAACTCGCATCTTAGCCGGTTCCTCATACACACCTCTTATAAAGTTTTTAGTCCGTCAATAAATCCTTTGAACTTCTGAACCAGTAAATTGTTTCAAACTCCAACCAACCGATAACAACAGAAAAAAGATAAAAAGATAAAGAGTTGATGTTTCACATCCATTCATTCATTCACTCATTCATTCATTCGTTCATTCATTCATTCATCCATTCATTTATTCATTCGTTCATTCGTTCATTCGTTCATTCGTTCGTTCGTTCATTCATTCATTTTCATTAATCAAGAAGTCCACTCGTTGTCGCTCTCAGTCCACACAGAAAGGTTTTATTGAGCCTGTGCTTAGGTAGCAAGCGTATCTCCAACTATTTCATACAGATGGACCTACAACTGAGAAAGCACGACGATGACAGGTTTAGGTTTCAACATGAGGGAACAAACAAAAACTTCTCGCTAGAGGGACAGCAAAGTACTGTGTGAGCAAAAACAACAGATACTGGACAGCCGAGCCCACATTAAAAGGCCGGAACACAGTCAGGGAGACAACGCCCCAAACCAGCGGGGAGCAATAATCTATTCGATGCACCGTGAGACAGGGAGCCAGCGTGAGGAGCCATGCATGAAAGATGAAATAGATAAATTGCGGAATTCGCCCAATTAGCTGTAGAGCTTTGAAGAATGCGATCTGTTTACGTTGCGCAGAGTCAGAAGCATCAGTTTCTCGGTCTCGACAGACACGAACCGTTGTAATTGGCTCACACAGAATTTTCTGAACATCCAGCGCTGCAAGGAAGGGGCGTTTTTCCCATTTCTTTTAAATGGAATGGGAAGAGAGTAGGAAGAACTTAGAGGTATGGTCTAAACCATTCAACTTTTAGCTAGAAATCATAAACACTTCGTCGTTGCTATGGCGACCAATCTCTTCTTGTTTAAACGTGGAGTCGTGTGTGATTTGTTTCGGATGCTACATTAAGAAAGCAACGAACTTTCATTCTTAAGAAATGAACGTCATTTGCTGTATAAATACAATGCTGCAACTCAGTACCTTGCTCATAAGTGCTGTAATATGCCGAGCAAATTTATGTCCAGGGCCTCTGTTGTCATAGACCCTGGTCAAATCGGATCTATCCAATACCAGTGCTGTAATATACCAAACAGTTTTTTCGAAATCTGGATCACACCTTTTGTTAGTTAATAGGAATTCTATTAAAGCCGAGTAAATGGCCACAAGTTAATTGGTATTTATCAAAAATAATCGGTAACACCTAATGATCTATTAATCAGATGATTAAGACGAGAACGAGTTCAGCAGTTCTGGTAGTGCCAATCCAAAGTCTAGGTGAAGGAGGAGGGCATCGCTAATGATATTTGTTATAACACAGTCAAATTAATTAATTAACTCGCTACTTGCGAGCAATTGTGTTATACGTAGAACAATCATTCAGTCATTCGGACATTTAAATAGCGCTCCTTAAGAAGGAAAAAACTACAAAGAGGCGCTCCCGACTCGAGCGCGGCAAAAAGTGACAGTTTTAAGCTTAGTAAGGAAGAATCCTGGTAGAGTTCCTGTAGGCGTTTAAATCGTCACATTCTCTTTTTTAGAAAACAATGAATTTTTATGATTCGTGTGAGACAAAAAGATTCAACTTCTTCGGTTTCGACAACGAAAGTAAGAAAGTAAGAAAACAGGTGAATATGACTTCATATCTTCGCCTCGGCAGATGATTGCTTGTGGCTAGTCCTCTCCTTCGCCGTGTTATCTTCCCCATGACCGTGTGCGGTCAATGAACTCTATCTTATTGTATTGTATTTAAACATTTATAAAGCGCCTCTAGTAGGGTAAACCGTTCAGAGGCGCTCCCAGTGCGCAAGGCCCCGCGAGAAGAAGCAGGTTTTGAGAAGAGACAGAGCAGAGGAGAGACTGACAGACAGAAGAGTTGAGCGAACAGAAGGAGACAGAGAATTCCAGATAGAAGGACCAATTGAGACAAAAGATCGAGACTGAGCCATAGCAGTTCTAGACCGGGGAACCAATAGGTCAAGTCTGTTGGATGAGCGAAGCGGACGATGGGAGGAAGCTGAGTGAGGACGAAGTAAGGTTTTAGTCAGATATTTTGGGGCAAGACCCCGTTGAGACTTTAGGATCAGAGTGAGGATCTTGAACTGTGTGCGAGCACGTAGAGGAAGCCAATGAAGTTCATCAAACATAAAGGTAGAGATGTGAGAGTACTTGGGAAGGCGGGCAATTAATCTAGCAGCTGAGTTGAGAACTGACTGAATCGGTGAAAGACGAACTTTAGGAAGACCAATGAGAAGAGAATTGCAATAGTCAATACGAGAACATATGAAAGCATGAACTAAGGTAGTGAAGATGGAGGAGGAGACAGAGCGACGAATGACTCTGAGGCGTCTTAAGTGAAAATATGATGAGCGTGTCAGATTGGAAATATGCTCAGTAGAGGTAAGTGAGCTATCAAGTACTACACCCAGATCCCGCACACTTGAAGAGAAGGAAAACAATGGGAATTTTGCAGAGAGAAGAATAAGATCAAGCTTATGGAGCTGCTGAGGAGTACCTAACCAGATAAATTGAGTCTTTGAAGTATTAAGAGAAAGGCGATTAGAAGACATCCATGAGTGGAGATGATTAGTGAGAGATTCAATAATCCCAACTAGAAGCAGCTGGGAAGAGGGGGGGGACCATGGACAATGGATTAATACTGTGCGTTAGTCGATGACCAATCATTTGCACACCTCTTTCAAGCGTTGTAGCATCTCTTTAAGTAGGCTTTGCAAAGTATTTTACAATTGGTTAGCAGCAGCGAGTGCTATGAGAAAAGATAACTTCTTCAGGTTCATCGTTAACTGATGGGGCAACCAATCCAAGAAAGCAACATTTTGGATGTGAAACTTCATGTCTTAGCTTTGGCATATTATGATTGCGTGCTACCAGTCCTCTCCTTCGCCGTAAGGTCAGTGTACTCATTCTCATCGTCGATATGGGTTAGCGAGGCCGGTAGAAAAGCGATATCGTCGAACAAATGTCTATTCTAATCGTTAAATAATATTGAACAACCACCCAATTAACAGACCGCAACCGGTTACAGTGTACGGTTGTACAATTTAAACATTCAGCAGAAACACAAATTACAGAATACATAACTCTTGACTATACTAACAGAACAGACAGCCTGCAATACACGGCGTGAATAGCAGCGTACAAAGCATGTCCGCCCTAACGAGAGCACGAACTCGTTACCTCTCGCTCTCTATGCCAGCGTGTTTGTATGCGAACTTGTTATAGCGCCCTTCAAGTTCTCTGCTCTGAGGCTCTCCCGACTGCAGCGCGGACACTGCATCGGAGCTTCACGCCGAAGCGCTGAGCAATTGCGAGTGAAGGACTTGCACAAGGTCCATACGCGGTGACTTCAGGTGGATTCGAACCTTCAACCCTTCGGCTGCAAGGCAGCAACTATACCCACTACACCACCGCCCCCACAGTCATTATTCTAACGAAAACAGTTCATTCTATAGGAAGGGGTCAATGCAGGCAGGTGACCTGGAGTGAACCATAGCGGTTGTCAAGCCGATCAGAGGAACTTCGTGGTTGAAACTTTACGGTTGTCATTTTATACCGGAGTTAATTATATCGTAGATTAAAACAATTCTAAAGACACCCATACAATTATAGGCCTACTAATTTTGCTCCTATTGTTATTATTGCTCTTGTATGCGCTTCTATTTTCTGAAAAGTCTCTCTGAATGTAATGGCATTGTTACGCGCAACACAGATGGAAAGACGTTGCAACAGAAATTTTGATTCGCAGTGATCTCCAGAGAAAACTGAAATGCGACGTCACAGCTCTGATAGAAATTCTGCACCTTCAGCGTTTACAGGTCCATGGATTTCAAAAGCAAGGGGAACAACCAAGTTTGGTTTAGGCAGCAATGATATTTATTTGGCATACCGAGGTTGTAGGTTATAAGTATAATAGCAGGCACCCGAACGAAAAATTAAGTTATGATGACTGAATATGTTAGACAGCCTTAAAATAAGTTGAGCAAATCGTATATAACTGACCTGAGAAGACCTTTGAAGCTATTGGTTGAAAACTGTAAATCGTCAAATAACATTTGTTTCTAACGTTTGAAAGGTGTCTATAATTATAGGACACCGAAAATAAATTGGAACTACAACTATATATAGACTATTTCTGTCGCTGTTCATATCACTATCACGGTTAATAATGCAATATTAATATTACTAATACAAAAGCTGTTGTAGAAAATAGCAAAATGAAAAAAACCTTTTCATTAGTATGACAAAAATACACTGATATGGGTTTAAATGCGCTTGTTTTTTTTAATCAAAACGTAGAAAGTCGTCAAATGACATCACGAGCCGTTGATGACAATAAAAAGTTAGGCACAGTGTAGTTTAAAAGTACAGACTTCTTCGGTTCCGATATTCAACAGTTAAATTTAATTTTTCAGAGCAGATCATTTCACTGCCATGAATATTCACCAATTTAGAGCAAGTTTGTTTGTCCTGGGCATGACGTTAAACTGCATCCATCCTCCGCCACAGGGAACCAACAACTTCCCTGTGCCGGTCCTAAGCCTGGACAAAAGGAGGAAGGTTTGCCAGATGGGTGGCGATACACTGGCAGTAAAAGAACAAGACGATTGAAATCCGCAAAAACCATTACACAAGTGACATAGCGGCCCAGATGCTCCAAGGTGTCATGATGTGGAGCAGACATGCACAGGCCGGTCAGGACAGACTGGTGAAGAGAGTCGGAGAAGAGAGCATGGGACACATACGGGCATTGACCCAGTTGTCCTTCATGCCTCTCTCCCATATTCCATTCAATCAGATAAGGTGGTCCAGCTGCTTCAAGATGTCAATGGTATGGGGCAGACCTGCTGACTGGACCTGTTGAAGCTGGGTAACATGACGCGAGACAGACTCAGACAGAGAGTGGCATCGGACTCCTACGGGCACTGTGCCTAGGGATATTGATATTGATATTGATATTGATATTGATATTCTCAGTCAATATTTATTATACGATAGGAGAAATAATGTTTTTAAGCATTTGTAATACATGCACAACCATACAAATTTATATCTATAATTTAAAAACAATTTCCCCTAAATAAATCATAATGCATAAAGTGAAAACAATCATCAACCTCAGTTGACAGATTATAACATATACAAACCTTTGCATCACCAAATAAGATCAACCAACCTAAATACTTCACTTTGTAAGGTCTTAATGTAAAATTCTAATTTGATTGACTTACACTTATTTCTTAATATTATGTTGGAGAATTTTTCTAAGGCGTTCGTTGTGTTCAACTGTTTTAATCATCATCAGCGGCATCAGCAACCGTGGGCTCAGCGCCGGTAAGTGTCCGATGCCTTCTTCACCAGGTCCTTCCATTTTCTCCTATCCAGCGCCGTTCTGCTCAGCTCCTGAAGCGAGGGTCTGCCCCAATCGGAGACGTCGTATATAGAGCCATTCCCTGTGCTTTTAATGGCATCTTCTGCGGTCTAACGTATATTTTTTGTATAAGCAAGTAATGTGCTTGTTAATTAGTATCATGTCGCCGTGCGAGATTTATAATGTTTGATGTTTGCCATTAAAAGAGGTGTTAAAGCTTCTTACGTTTTGTAATTTATTTGTATTTACGTCAAAATTATAAAAGTATTGCGGGTGTGTAAAGCATGGATGTCATCTAACCGTCTCCGCTCAAGGCATCCAATCAGTGGCATCGTTTATTGAAATAGGACTCGATAAATAGACACCATTAAAGCGTTCTTAAACGTTCTATATACGAACCTCAGACACCTTATTTGTCTTGATGTCCAATAAAGCTGCAATAATGTCGTCGTTAAAATAATCATTGACTAATCTTAGGTGATGACGACGACGACGACGACGACGACGACGATGATGATGATGATGATGAAGACGTCGACGACGACGCATATTGTTACAATCTTACGATTCCACTTTGTACGTGAATGCGATGAAATTTTGGAGGCGGAATTCACATCAGCTTTAGGTGAAACAATATATTGTGGATTTTTAATGCAATAAAATGGTGTCGAAATTGGGACAACAAAGCTTTAGACAATTCCCTATAACTAAAAGGCATGCTGCAAAAGCGTCAGATAAATATTCTGCGTCGCATTCTGTGAGCAATTCTTTCTGAATACAAAGTTAAATTTCAACTACAACGTTATACACAATATTATGTGTTGAATGTCTAGCATTATTTCAGGCAACTCCAATTCACTGGATTTGATTTCCTATGAAACAGTTCTTCCTTGTGGTAAGCAACATGAATAAAGATTTCAAACATTCACATTGTCGGAGTAACAGATCACTGACTCTTCCTTCAGTTCCAACTATTGCTTGTATTTTCATCTTCCGTGTATAATAAACGAAGACACAAATATAATAATATACTGGTCTAGTACCTTGCTCTTAAGTGCTGTAATATGCCGATCAAATATCTGTAACGGCAACTATTGTCATAGACCCTGGTCAAATCGGATCCATCCATCAGCATTCTACCGTGTTCTTTCGTACCTCAATGTGGATTAAAATCTTCAACCACAGCGCAAGAGTCCAGGGCTTTTTTTAAGGAATTTTTAGAAATGCACAACTTCCATGGGCGAAGTTTGGTTGCCAATCTGAGAAGAGGGGGGCTAAAAAAAATTCACGGCCAAAGCAGTTGATGACCTTTTTTTGGACATCGAGTTGACATTCTCATAAAAACATACCATTTTTTCGGACAGTGATAGTTCTTTTTAAAAGTCCATTGTTTTGAAATGTCCATAGTTGCAATTATTATTTAAAAAAGGGGTGCAATTGAAATTGTGTGCCAAAATAAAAAAATTCAGTTTTCTCAAAAACCTGACGTACAACAAGAAAAACCAAAACACCACTGCATTCAGCATTAATTGCAATTATAATAAAAAAAAGGTGTGCAATTGCAAATATGCGCCAAAATCAAACATTTCAGTTTTCTCAAAGACCTGACGTACTACAAGAAAAACAAAAACATCACTGCACTCAGCATTAATTGCAATTATAGTTTAAAAAGGTGTGCAATTGCAAATGTGTGCCAAAATCAAACATTTCAGTTTTCTCAAAGACCTGACGTACTACAAGAAAAACAAAAACATCACTGCACTCAGCATTAATTGAAATTATAGTAAAAAAGGTGTGCAATTGCAAATGTGTGCCAAAATTAAATATTTCAGGTTTCTCAAAAACTTGTCGTGCTACAAGAAAAACAAAAACACCTCTGCATTCGGCATTAATTGCAATTATGATAAAAAAAGGTGTGCAATTGCAAATATGTGCCAAAATTAAATATTTCAGTTTTCCCTAAAAATCCTGACGTACTACAAAAAAACCAAAAAACCACTGCATTCAGCATTAATTGCAATTATAGTTTTAAAAGGTGTGCAATTGCAAATGTGTGCCAAAATTAAATATTTCAGTTTTCTCGCAAACCAGACGTGCTACAAGAAAAACAAAGCACCGCTGCATTCAGCATTAATTGCACTTATAGTAAAAAAGGCGTGCAATTGCAAATGTGTGCCAAAATTAATTATTTCAGTTTTCTCGAAAACCAGACGTGCTACAAAAACACAACAATTATACTGAGGCAGCTGAGATCTGGGTCTACATGTAGCTGTCTCACAAGACGTGACACACCATCTGGTGCCATCTTGAGCCGAATTGATATCTGCAATGTCGCCTTTGCTAGCTTGCCACAGCGCAATATCATTCGGCTTCAGGCGGTCATCAATGCTACTGCTCGCCTGGTCCTGCGATTAAATAAAATTACTTACAAAATTACTTGCACTCAGTGCAAACCAGTGTTATTAAATATCAAATAGCATACTGTCAAGTTTTTTTTTAAACTGAAAAGAAGACAAATTATTTGAAATTATTCCAGAATCTTGCAGCATTCGTACACATGTCGAGTGGTTTTAGCGAGATAACGCTACGCCAACTTGCGAAAGAAACTAAGAAGGACTCATCACACGTACACTGTGTTACAGCCTCGAGTGGGCGATCAATTTTCCTTCCACTCAGTTCTTCTACTGTAAGTGGAGTCCCAAAATGAGTCAATGATTTGGTTAGGCTGGTTTCAAAGTGTAGCTACAAACTTCAATCACAAAACTTGCATTAAAACTACTATAAGCTTCTCTAAATGTTTTTTTAGACTGGCGTGTTATTCCAAATCGGATGACAATGAAATCTAAAATTATTTTTTAGCTGCACAAAAATGATTTTACAACTGCACAAATCCATTTAGAACTGCACATTTTGTGTAGAACTGCACGTTAAAAAAAGCCCTGCAAGAGTCTTATTAGAAACTAATGACAACGATTGACCTGGTGGTCTTATTAGACACCTTTTAAACTTGTACAACCGCTTCTTATATAAGCTAGGAGCAACGGTTTTGAAGGGAGCTTTTTCCAACGATACGAGATAATTGATGTAATAAACGAAGATACAAATATAATCATCATCTTTATACATCCGATAAACTCACGTTCACGTTGCCCCTAGCAACGCCTACCGATGTTTCCGTCGTTATATTGTGACGTCTGTTTTATTTCCATAGCAACGTCTGTCGTCATAATTACGGTGATCGCCATAATTGTCGCCTGCGTCATCCTAACTTCCGGAATCACCTGCGTCAAATGGTAGGTTTTACACTGCAGGGATATCCAACCTCTATACGTTCAATGATTACATTTAATGATAATTATGTGACTCTAGCACGACCTGGCCTAAAGTTAGCTTTTGATTCCCTCAGATCTTGTATCTACTTTATACTGCTGACATTCCTTCGTCAGAAATTTCAAGCCGGAAAATTGAAAAAACTATGTATTTTACAGGGAAATCGTCAATCTAGCCTCTAGTAGCCTTTTTTCAAAATCCAGAGTGGCATCCCTGGTAACCTATCATTAAAGAAGCAATCATAACATAATAAAGAGCAGGTTGACGATTGTTGGCGATGGTACAGTGGTGTGAAAAAGTTTTGCATCACCCATATATTTTCTGTATTTCTTCTGTATTAGGGTTAATAATGTACTTTTAAGCATGTGGGCGTTAATTAAAGGTTTTCTTATTGTTTGGTTCGAGTTTATAAACATATTTCTTTAAATTTGACATGATGAAAGTTCGTTTACCACCTCGTGGCTGTACCAGCATGAGTAAGACCATAAAGGCTTGTAGCCCACTAATGCTTGTTCTGTGCATAGTGCAATGTGTTGGGATGAAATGACCGGTTATGTGTGGTCGTAGGCCTTCTTTATGATTTAGAGGCCTGGAAAAGGCCGTTTCTGCGTGTCAGTGATGCACCAATATTTTTTGACCAGCCCTTGTTCTTCACCACTTGTCTGCAACGTTTCGGCTCGAGTGGACCAGCTTGACGAGGTGGTCATGGGACACAACGCGGTTCCAGGCGGCGATGAGCGATTCGATGAGCTCGCACTCGGAAGTTGGATATCTCTTGGATATCTCCAAGGCTACTTTATGCCACAGTTCTCAATTGGATTGAGATCCGGGAACCGGGCGGGCCAGTCCAGCGTTGGTTTTTTCGTTATGGTTTGGGGTTGCATGGCTGCCAGTGGCGTCGGGCGTCTGCATATCGTCGATGGAATGGTCAACGCAACCAAGTGCATCGGTATACTGCAGAAGTGCATGGTGCCATCAGCTCAGCAACTCTTCCCAAGCCAGTTTCCCTTTCAGCATGACAATGCACCATGCCATCGTGCCAAACTGGTGACCAACTGGAACAAACAGAACAATGTTGAGACGCTGGACCGGCCCGCCCGGTCCCCGGGCATTCTTTGAGAATGGAGTGACTGTTCAATCGGTTGTAAATGAGGAAGAATAACGTAAAGGTTGCATAATATGATGTCTCTTTCCACATCTCAAGCACTTAGTTGGCACTTTGTGGGGCGCGGTGGTGTAGTGGTGGCGTCGTTGCCTTAAAGCCGGCAGGTTAGAGGTTCGAATCCATCTCAAGTCGCCGCGGAGGGACCTTGGGCAAGTCCTTCACTCGCAATTGTTCAGTGCTTCGGCGTGAAACTCCGATGCAGTGTCCGCTCTGCAGTCGGGAGCGCCTCTGAGTAGTGAGCTTGAACGGGCGCTATAACAAGTGCACATACAAACATCAATCTGTCAGGAGTGAGAAATAGTCTGCATATTTCTACGTCTCCCTGTTTATGCATATGTCTCTGCATACAAACAGTTGCAGTAAAATTAATAGCATTAGCGATAGCGATAGTGAACGTGATAGTAGGTTTAATAATTATAATAACTGTGCCAGTTATCCGTAACAGTAACAGAGACAGTTACAGAAGCTGTGATAACTGTAATAAATGCAATTTCCATTTGAAAAGTATGTTGTATTTATTCAGTTTAAGAATTTATATAGCGCCCCACATGAAGCCCAGTCAGGGTAAAATAGAACAAGTTTTAAGGAGCCTGTTTTACACTGGCAAGTCAACCATAAAATTATTATTGCCGTGTGCAGCCAACACCTTTAAAACGTTTGCAACTATTGTCATATACGTAATTTTTATGTAAGGATTGAAACAATTGAGTAATTGCAGTTAATCCAAATGTGACGTCATTTATATAGCATTGACTCGACATTTTAAAAGAGA
>OX457047.1:6198765-6221265 GCA_949752735.1 Lumbricus terrestris | reverse complement strand
ATTAGCAGCGTATGCAAAACACGGCTACCCTACGGTGGCTTTGGGATTCCCAACGATTTGGCGTTGCCATTACCATTTATACCGCAAATGACGTCTAAGTAGGTTCATTGCATTTTATACCTTTATTTTTTGGTTCATAATAATACGTCAACTTTACCAGGGTGTAGAAACGGATAAATTCTGCGCTATTCAAAATTATTGCCTTCAATGTATTTCTGCCATAGGTATAATTGCTACGATTTCCAAATTTCTTAAATACGAAATCGTGACGTCACAATACGCAAACGATGCCAAGACTTTGACAATAGGAATGACGTCGTTTATCACCATCAGTGACCGTTGCATAGCAACACATCAGCTGATTCACTGCCGAACAAAGTCTAAGGAGATGATTAATCATAAAAGGTGGCGCTACTAACACGGCAACACACTGCTACAAACCTAACTATGTAATGTCTGGATAAAGATAAGGAACACGCCAATCATCTTTAGCATGAGACAGCGTGTGCTGCAAAATATAGGTCCATTCATCCCAGAATTATTATTCATTCAATGCAAAGCTTCAAATTTAAGAACGGCTTAATATAATTAGTGCAAGTTGATCCGTTAATAAGTCGGCAATGACAACGCAATAATTGTAGGATCAAATAGTTTGATTGCGTAGAAGGATGGTGGGTGACACTTGCACACCTTTGCAAAGTAATGTATTCGTTCTATTAACAGGTTTTCTGAAACAAATTATAACTGTATACGTTCTCTGCACATGAAGCTAAATTCATGACATACTTAGAAAGAGTCATGGAAAAGATCAGGGTAAGAAAATCTGGATTTCTATGCACGGAACACTGATCAACCACCTCATATTCGCAGACGACATTTACCTAATAGAAGATGACACCAGAAACATACAGGAAAATCTAAATATCTTATGCAGGGAAGGAGAGGAGGTAGGCCTGAAAATCAACCATAGCAAAACCAAAAAGATGACCTTTTGCGATAAAAAGAACATGACATCAATCGAGGCGAGGGGGTGGTGGCCACCCTCCCTCTAGGTTCTTCGCAAATCAAACGTGCTCCGTTTGGAATAAAATTTTGGCGTTTTATGTAACTGTAGAGGGTTCATTGGCACACATTTTGAGCAAAAAAATTTCATGATGCCCCTATACCGTTCACAATTTATACCCGATATGCAGAAAGTACCAAGGGTGGATACCCCTTAGATTATTCATTCATTCATTCCGAAAACTTATATAGCGCCCCTTCAAGAAGCCTACTCAGAGGCGCTCCCTGTCCAGCCACAGCTAAAAAGATAGGTCTTGAGCAACTTGTAGAAAGCAGGCAAATTATTCCGAGGTAGTAAGCGTAGTGCAAGTGGGAGCGCATTCCATGTGGACGGGGCAAAAACCGAGAAGGCTCGACGCTGTCTGGTAGCAGAGCGGGTTCGAGGGACCAGCAGCTCCCCATTGGCCGAAGAGCGCAAAGTTCTACGGGAGGCTACAACAGAGACAGGGCGACAGAGATCAGATAAGTAGGAAGGAGCACTGCCAATTAAGGACCGCCAAACAAGTGCTGCTATCCTGTACGAGATGCGCTGCGAGACTGGAAGCCAGTGCAGAACATCACACATGTAGGCAGAAATTGGGGCAAATTTTGGGATGTGTCCAATATGCCGAGCAGCAGAGCGCATGACCCGGTCAAGACGCCCTATTAAGATAGATGGGTGGCCAGCAAGAATTGAGCAGCAATGATCAATTCTGCAAGTTACGAAGACGTGGACAAAGACCACAGCGGCATCATGAGATAGGGACTGCATGACAACACGCAACTGGCGGAGCTGGTAATAGCAGCTTCGCGTTACTAGGTTGACATGCTGTGAGAAACTGAGTTCTTGGTCAAGTGTCACTCCAAGATCGCGGACGGTATGAGAGAATGCAATACTATCGACTATAACAGTTACTTTTGCGCCCTTTAATATGAAGATACACACATTATACCATTCTATATTATAGAGGGAATGTGCTGCTGCTGCTGTCTTTTGACAACCGGAAGTGCTAAAAATAAATAAAAATGTAAATAAGGGTGGTTTATTTTTATACAATCTTCATGTTTTTTTCTATTATAACGTATCCATATGACCGGAAATGCTAAAAATAAATTAAAATGTGTGAAAATGTTGGGGTTTTTTATAACGCAAGGCGATAATCTGCGTAAGCGTTTTTCAGCAGCTGCAACATGTTTTTTGTTTTGTTTTGATTGAACATGAAACAGACTTATTACTAGTTTTTATTGTTGAACAATGGACTTTATTGTATGTAAACTATTTTGTTTTATTTTAATCATGTTTAAAAAACACAGGTTCTAATATTTTGCTTATGCATGAATTTACGTTTTGTGGAATCGACAGGTACCCATGGTAAAAATTCATAATTTCAAGGTGCATTCATATTTTCTAAACCTGGATATACCATTTTGTGCAGAAATGAATGCTGCATCCACAGGTATATTACGAATTATGATATCTCAAACCAGACCCAAAATCCAGAGGAGGTGTTGGTGACCACCCCCCCCCTTGGTAGTCCGTGTTACAAAAAGCTTGGTTAACGGGGTAGGTCTGGAGAACGTGGACGAATTTGTATATCTTGGAAGCCTGTTGACATGGGATAATGACTGCGGAAAGGAGATTGGCAGGAAAACAGCGAAGGCGTACAAGAGCGTTGGCGGCCTTCGGGAACCTATGAAAAAGTCGTGAAATCTGCATAAAAACAAAAATAGAAATTATAAAGACATGCATATTTGGCATAATATTTTTTATTACTAGATCCATGCGAGACATGGACTCTACGTAAGCGGGATACAAACAAACTATTGGCATTAGAAATTAGATGCTACAGGAGGATATTACGCATCAGATGGGAGCTGAAAATAACAAATCTGGAGGTACGCGCACGAGTAGGAAATAAGTATAGAATAGAATAATGTTGAGGAGGAAAAGGCATCCATGGTTTAACGACAATTTATTTTAACAGAATCCCCACGAGACGCATTAAATTGTTAAAAATAAAGACATACTTAAGTGAATCATAAATTCCATTAAAAAGGTGTTCCAAATGTTCAGATTGTTCATTTTTACAAGCCTCAGTAACTCTTCAAAAAGTTGCTTCAGAATGAATGAAGACGATTTTGGTCGTCCGCCTGTCTGTTTGTCTGTCTATTTGTCTGTCTGTCTGTCGGTATGTGTGTCTGTCTGTCTGTGTGTGTGTCTGTCTGTCACTAGATCCATCTGGATCCATCCCATCTACGAGGCGTTCAACGAATCACCCATGCCCCTATGTCTATTAACGTTTAGTCTGAATGAGCATAAAATTACTGTCGCTATGTCGTTTATTCAACCACCTCACACACGCACACACACACAAACACACACACACACTAACTATTCATCCTCCTGTACTTTCGTTCATTTATCCATCCACATATTCGCACCCTTCCACCAAACTTCCTTCCACCAAACTTCCATTCACCAAACTTCCGTCTATCCATCCCACCAACTCACTAATCTCTAGTTTTCCATTGTTAAATCAACCGTCAATGCAAAAATCAATCCTTGCATCTCACATCTTTCCATCCACCGTTTCATCCACCAGCACACTAATCTCCATCCTGCATTTCTTCCAGACTCGTCTTCCTGACTAGCAGCAGATTCGGCCACTTCCTCCAATGATCCCTCTTCCTCTCTACCACCTGATCTCCACCGTAGTCGAACATTGGATGAGGACCATCCTCATCGCCTGGATCTTATCCATCGCTGTCTTCCTTCACAGGTGGCGCTTCCGTCCTCCACGCGCCTTTCTTCTCTTCAACATTCTCAAGACCTCCGTGGACCATCATATCACAAGGTCATCGTCTCCACTCTACAATCCACGTTCATTCACCTTCGACAAACGCTTCACCTGCCTTTATTTTATATAAGCTTAAACTGACTTTAGAAAGGTGTGCAAAATAGCAACACCAACCTACCAATCGCCATTGTCTGGTATCCGGTCAAAACCGCGCACACAAAACCGGGCACACAAAACCGCGAATCACAAAACCGCGCACGATCATTACCGCGCACGATCATAACCGCATTCAAGTGTTTCAACATGCATCCAGTTTTTATGTCAGATCTAAAAATACCTTCATCCAGCTTCCATTTCTCATGCGTTATTTTCGTCAATCCAGCTTCTATTTCATATATAAAAATGCCTTCATCCAGCTTCCATTTCTCATGCGTTATTTTCGTCAATCCAGCTTCTATTTCATGTATAAAAATGCCTTCATCCAGCTTCCATTTCTCATGCGTCATCTTCGTCAAACCAGCTTCTATTTCATATATAAAAATGCCTTCATCCAGCTTCCATTTCTCATGCGTTATTTTCGTCAATCCAGCTTCTATTTCATATATAAAAATGCCTTCATCCAGCTTCCATTTCTCATGCGTCATTGTCGTCAATCCAGCTTCTATTTCACCTTAAAAGAACCCTCATCCAGCCTCAATTTCTCCTGCGTTTTTCATCAATCCAGAATCCATTTCACCTCTAAAATAATTTAATCCAGCTTCCATTTCTCAAGTGCTGGACCTGTTGTCTGTAGACCAGTTGTCGTTAGACCAGTTGTCTGTAGACAAGTTGTCGTTTGACGAGTTGTCTGTAGACCAGTTGTCGTGACACCACTTAAACAGATGCTCAAACAAGCTGATAGTGCGCGGTAATGATCGTGCGCGGTTTTGTGTGCGCGGTTTTGTGTGCGCGGTTTTGTGTGCGCGGTTTTGTGTGCGCGGTTTTGTGTGCGCGGTTTTGTGTGCGCGGTTTTGTGTGCGCGGTTTTGATAGTAAACCCCATTGTCTTCGTCAGACACAGGCAGTCAAAACCCTCGTAATAACAAAGGATCAAGAAAATTATTCATATTGTTCCAGTGACTGAATTTGTATTCTGTATGAACTGATTAGAGGAGGTGTCGAAGTTTCCTTGATATCACTTTACTATACTATTATTATAACAGACTGGGATTTTTTGATTCGACATCTAAAATATGTGCCACAATATTTATTGACAGAATGACAACTTTAATAGAGGTGTAAAGCACGTCTTATCGGAATATTTGTATGCCAGGTAGCAGAAGTTTCAACAGGACCTTTTCCTTTAGCTTCCAGCTCTAAACAGATTTGTGTAGTTGTAAAAGTACTTCTGTGCAGTAAAAGCTAGTGAAATAAGGTCATTGTCCCCAATTTGTGAACAATTTGCAACGGAGGATGTGTAGGAAAAGAAGAGTTTGTGGAGTTCCAAAAGTTCGACGAAACTGTGCTTTCAGAAAGATTATTTTTAGCTTCACCCTCCTATTTAATCCAAGTTATGGACTGGCACTGCGTGACACTAAGACACAGACAATAAGCGTTGTATAGTTTTAAATGCTAATATATATATAAACCACGTACTTTATATCCAGAGGCAAATTATTGGTTTCTTCGTGATTGCAATTTTGTGCCAGATAAATTTTTCCATTTTTAAATCAACCGACAAAGCAAAAATCAATCCTTACATCTTTTCATCCACCAATTCATACACCACTAATCTCTATTCCTCATTTCTTCCAGACTTCTCCACGAATGATCCCTCTCTACCACCTGACCTCCACCGCCATCTGTCGAACATTGGATGTCCTCGTCCTCATCTCCTAGATCTTATCCATCGCTGTCTTCTTCCTTCACAGGTGGCGCCACCGTCGCATCCGTCCTCCACGCGCCTTTCTTCTCTTCAAGGACAAGATCCTTCAGAAGACCAAGGTCTTCGTCTGTCCCGATGACTCATCTTCCGTTATCTATCGCGCATCATATCACAAGTCATCGTCTCCACTCGCCAAGTCACGTTCATTTACCGTGTTCAAAAGACCATCAGCAAACGTCACACCAACCTTTATTTATATAAGCTTAAACTCACTTTAGAAAGGTGTGCTAAATGGCACCACCAACCTACCAATCGCCATGATAGTCGTCCGTCAGGCACAGGTCGTCAACGCCCACGTAATAGCATAGGATCAAGAAATATTATTATTATTGTTCCAGTGACTGAATTTGTATTCTGCATGAATCGATTGGACGAGGTGTCGAAATTTCCCATACATCACTTTACTATAGCAAGCGGGATGGATGGATGGATCCGATTTGACTGCAAGGTCTATGACAACAGAGGCCGTTACCCTGGACAGAAATTTGCTCGGCATAATTATTACAGCACTTAAGAGCAAGTTACTGAATCGGGAATTTTATGATTCTACATTTTAAAGTATTTACCACAATAGTTATTGACAGAGTGACATCTTTGGAAGAGGTGTCTAAAGCACCGCGTATCGGATCATTTGTATGTCCGGTAGCAACAGGACCTTTTTCTTTAACTTCTAATAGATTTGTGTAGTTGTAAAAGTACTTCTGTGCAGCTAAAACTATAGTTTAAAAGGTAATCGTCCTCCGTTTGTAAACAATTTGCAACGGAGGATGTGTAAATAGGAAACGAAGAGATTGTGGAGTTCCAAAAGTTCGACGAAACTTTGCTATCAGAAAGATTATTATTAGATTCGCCCTCCTACATCATCCAAGCTTTGGACTGGTACTGCGTAAGGTAATAAGTGTTGTATAGTTTTATTTGATTATACACCAACCACGCAATTTATATCCAGATCAAATAGGTTTCTTCTTGATGGCAATTTTTTGCAAGAGAAATGTTTTTTGTTGTCTTAAGCCCTTCTTAATTAAATAATGGCCAACAAATTAAGCAGGCTAAAAATTTAGAAAACAAATCGTCAACATTTCAAAACGTACAAGTATTGACCCCCCAAAAGTAGTCTGCGATCTGAGAGTGCGTGTCCCATGCTCGGAAATTGGAGCAAAGCTTCAGTATCTGCGGCAACGGGTGAGCTTTTGGTTCCGCGAGCTCATACTTCTACCAGACATTGGAAGCGATTTTTAAATAGCGTAATTAATTGAAATCCATTCGACACCTATATAAAAATAATAGCTAACGATAAATAAGCAGCATCAACCGTGTTAATTTCTTTCGTGCGGTACCAGACTGAAGCCCTAACCAATTTGAAAATGCAAAGTTTGGAAGTAAATGGGAAAAACAATACAGAGTTGATACGATCAATTCAAAAGGTAAATTGAAAAGTAGGTGCTAAATTCTATAACTGAGATGGTGGGTGGGTCCGATAGCGCATTGGAAAGCACGCTGGCATGGAGAACGAGAGATAATGAGTTCGAACCCCGTAAGAGCGTATGTGCTTCAGTATCTGCGGCAACGGGTGAGCTTTTGGTTCCGCGATCTCGTATTTCTACCAGACAGCGCCGAGCCTTTTCTATTTCTTGTCTCCCGCGGGTTCAGATTGAGAGGTTGGAGAGGGTCCACCGTGCTGTCGCATGACTTATTGGGGGTTCACCAAGTACGACCGTGTATCCCAATATATGCGTGAGGTCTTGCACTGGCTTCTTTTCCCGCAGCGCATCTTATTTAGGATTGCATCTTTGGTGTGGCGATGCTTAATAGGATGGGCGCCCTCCTATCTGTCTGAGCTTTGCTTCCCTCTTTCCACTTGCATAGGCCGCCGCGCTCTGCGCTCTGCTGTCCATGGTGACTTAATGGTTCCTTTCACTCACTCTGCAACAATGCAGAGGCGTTCATTCTTTGTGGTTGGTTCAACAACCTGGAATGAACTTCCCTTGGCTATGCGACACCTCCCAAGCTCTTCTCAATTTCACAAACTGTTGAAGACTTTTTTCGCTTTTTTTCGCTTGATCTGAGTACATTGATGGGGCGCTATATAAATTACGATTGATTGATTTATTGATCCATGCTGGGAGGGCCAGTGTCACGCACATCGAGAGCGGCGGTGGTAGTTGCAGTTTAACGTCACTATGTGGTAACAAAGACCATTATCGACGCCATCCTCTTTTACCAAGGCTTGAAACTGGCACTGGCAGAGTGCAACCAGTGGCGGAGTTCACATCGAGATCGATTTTAAACAGTCTTTTTAAGTTTCATCTTATGACACCTTTTTAAAGGCTACAGCTCCAGCAATAAATAATTGGCGTCATCACTTGCAAACCAGTTCATGGTGACGTTATATGGTAAACACTTAACAATTATGAAAATATAAAAAAAAATCTTCAATGAAACGCGTGCAAGCCCTTCCGCAAATCATAAATTCTGGTTACATCACTGTGCCAGTGTCTTATCGGACCCAACAATGTTCTGCCCATTCTTTACACAATCTTTCGCCCAAACCAATATAATCGTGAGACAATTTGAAAAGGTAAATTAAACAATAAAGTGAAAGATAAATTGACAAAGACATTTTTGGAGTCAACGTCGGATGTTCAGAGAATTCTGTGTGAGCGAATTGCAACTGATCGTGACTGCCGAGACCGAAAAACTAATACTTCTGGCTCTGGCGCAACATAAACAGACCGTCGCTCCACAACCCTGGCTAATTGTGACGCAGGGGCTCGAAACCCGTCGTTTGTCGCTTCCTAGATATTGCGCTAGACGCCGAAATAGGCGAGAGGGGTAAAGAATGCAGTTTATTCCTCAATTTAGTATATGACTGTGAATTCGCCCTAATTTGCGAAGTAGTGAACCGATTTTGATGCCGCTTGGGTTATCCGATTCAGAATATATGCCTCTAATGGTCCGAAAATTTTCAGAATAATAACTTAGTGGATTCAGTAGACTTGGATGACACGAATATTCAGTAACTTTTTATTTTTTTACTATAAACTAATGAAAGAATCAAACGAGCACAACTTTTGTTAGAAAAAAGATAATTTCATTGTGTTAAAAGCATTTTAGAGCAGGGTCATTGTAGCATATGGCTAAATCAAAAGGTCAAAATCCGACATGTGACGGGTTTTGAGCCCCTGTGTCACAACTGGGCGAATCCCGAAATCTGCTTCTCTTTCATCTTTCACGCATTGAGAAGACGATATGGCGAAGGAGAAGACTGGCCGCCCTCGTATACCGAGATCAAGAAATGAAGTAGCCAGCGCTTCACACCCATCAGGTATCTTTCTTTTGTCCTACGCAACAGTTAGCGTCGATCCCGATGAACGAATACCAGTTTTCATCCCATTCATTATGTGACTTTTCGTGCAGTTAAAGAAAGTTTGCAAAGGTTAAAAAGGTGTGTAAATGATTGATTTCCTCTAACACAAGTACATGCAGTAATTGTAACTCCAGCTTAACTTTAAAAGACCATACTTCTTCCTTCTGTCTTCCATCCCCATTTCAAGGAGGATGGGGGTAACGCCGCATCCTTGTGGCGTTGGATGTTCAGAGAATTCTGTGTGAACGAATTACAACGGATCATGTCTGCCGAGATCGAGAAACTGAAGCTCATGACTCTGTACATTGGCGCAACATAAACAAACCTTTGCTCTTCAGCCTGGCTGATTAGGCGAATTCCGAAATTTGCCTATGTCTTTTTTTTTTTTACAAACATGGCACCCTACGCTGGTCCCTGTGGTCCCTGTCTCACAGTGCCTCGAATGCAGAAATGCTCCATACCACCGATTTGGTGTTTTCTCCTTGGCTGTGCCCTGACCTACATGTATCCATGTGAGCTCAATATCTTTTATCCCCCGCAAATGCTCGTCTTTGTTTTGACAGTTTCCCTAAACTACAAGCCTAACTTATACGATCAAAATATCATATAACCTTCTTGAGGAGTAATTCTTGAAAAATTTTTGGTTTGCTTCTCAACTATGCGATTTTCGTGCAAAACCGATGCGTTGACATACAGTTATAATAGTCTCAGTTGAACTCATCTTTTAAAGTTTTACATCGAATGCAATTGAAGGCTTCGGGAATACTCTTGGACACATGCATTAAGCTTTTAATTGACAAATAAGAACTATATGCTATCCGCTTTGCATGTCTTCATTCAAGGGGGATATTAAACCGCATCCGGGAACAGGACACATGAAAAATCATCGGATTATCAATTCTTCAATGCCCGCAATCTGGGAGTGCCTTTTCAAAGCCTGGAAATTTCAACAAAGCGATTTTTAAAATTGCATTTAATAGTAATCTCTTCGACACCTTTTTAATTGTAAAAGCTAACAATAAATACCAAAGCTATTTTTTCTTCAGGCAATATTGTGACATTACAATGTGTTCGATACTGTGAGCATTTCGAAAAAAGTAACTAGAAAACGTATAAAGCTGAAAGGTACAGTTTGGAAGTTAATGGAAAGAAAAGACAAAAGTTGGTTCAAAAGGTAAATTCAAAAGATCATTTCAAAATGTAAATTGAAC
The DNA here is from genome assembly GCA_949752735.1 of Lumbricus terrestris. Lineage (NCBI taxonomy): Eukaryota > Metazoa > Annelida > Clitellata > Crassiclitellata > Lumbricidae > Lumbricus > Lumbricus terrestris. Next base: position 6,210,925 of record OX457047.1, on the reverse strand, counting down.
AATGAGTGTGTCTATTATAATAGCTAAGAAGATTGGCACAGTAGCGCATTGGATAACGCGGTGGTGTAGTGGGTTTGTTCTTCACTTTGCAGCCAAATGGCTGCAGGTTCGAATCCACTTCAGGTCGCCGTGTATATGGACCTATGGCACTTTATCCTTCACTCGTAATTGCTCAGCGCTTCGATGTGAAACTCCGATGCATTGTCCGCTCTGTAGTCTGTAACCCCTCTGATTGGAGAGCTTGAAGGGGCATTTTAACAAGTGCACATACAAACACGCTGGCGTAATAGAGTGCGAGAGGTAACGAGTTCGTGCCCTGGTTAGGGCGGACATGCTTTGTAGGCTGCGTTTCACGCCGTGTATTGCAGGCTGTCTGTTCTGATATATAATATTCATTCATTCATTCATTCATTCGAATATTTATATAGCACCTCTTCAAGGAAACTACTCAGAGGCGCTCCCAACTCCAGTACGGACAAACAGAACAGTTTTTAAGTGCTTATAGAATGTGTCAGAGAGTGATCTAGAGAACAGGCGCAGCTCAAGTGGGAGGGCATTCCATACCACTGGGCCAACCACAGAAAAAGCACGATTCTGCATGATGGAGGTACGAGCAAACGGGACAAAGAGTACTTCCCTATCAGCCGAGCGTATGGACCGTATATAGTCAAGAGTAATGTCTTCTGTAATTTGTGTTGCTGTTAGATGTTTAAATTGTACAATCAGGGCTTAGAGTGCGGCTGGACGGACATGGACGGCGTCCATGCGCTTATTTTAAAATCTGAACGCCGTCTTGCCACTTTTTGGCCAGCACAGCCTGGCGAAGTATGGGGCGTCCAGACACCTCTTTTGGAAAGGTAAGGGGCGGCCAAGCACTTATTTTTCCACACTTTAAGCGCACTGTGTGCAACTGTACTCTGTAACCGGTTGCAGTCAACTGGATGGATGTTCATTAAGGATAATATTGGATTTAACGGCTAGATTAAAAATGTGTTCGACGATTTCACATTTCCACCTGGCTTGCTTATCCATATCATCCAAATGAATGAATTGACCGCACAATGTCATTGGGAAGACGATACGGCGAAAGAGAGGACTAGTCACACGCAATCATAAGCCGAGGCCAACAAATGAAGTCGTAAGAACCCATCATAAAAAATTCGTTGGTTTCTTAATAAGATAATGTAACGCTTTAAAAAGGTGTGTCCAACATAAAAACGCCCACAGCCTGGGACTCCACAGGATCCTTTCTTACTAAACTCAAAACTGTTCTTTTTGGGCGCGCTGGAGTAGGGAGCGCCTCTGAGTGTTTTTTTTATTGAAAGAGCGCTTTATAAATGTCCGATTGAATGAATGAATGAATAAAAAAAGAGATGTATACAAGATTGGTCTATCTCTAACACAAGTACTCGCAAGTAGATTCAATTTAATTTCACTGTGTTATAACAAATATCATTTGTGACGCCCTCCTACGTCACTTAGACTTGGTATTGGCACTACCAGAACTGCTGATCTCGTGCTCGTCTTAATCATCAGGATCATTAGATGTTACCGATTATGTTTATGCCCAATTGAACAGGAACCAATTAAATTGCTGCCTAATGGCTCGGCTTTAATCAAATTATTATTCGCTAAAAATGGTGTGTGAGTGACTTAATTTGGTTGGTTGAATGAGAAAAACTTTAAAAGATACATCATTATAATCATGTCTTGTTGGATTTGAGCTTGCGCTATTGTATTTATACAGCAAATTAATTAATTAATTAATTCATTCATTCATTCAAGTATTTATGTAGCGCCTTTTAAAAGGAAAATACTCAGAGGCACTCCCGACTCCAGCACGGCCAAACAAAACAGTTTTAAGTGCTTATAGAATGGGTCAGAGAGTGATCTAAGGAACAGGCGCAGCTCAAGTGTTAGGGCATTCCATACCACCGGGTCAGCCACAGAAAAAGCACGGCTCTGCATGATGGAGTCACGGGCAAACGGGGCAAAGAACACTTTCCTATTAGCCGAGCGTAGAAACCGACCAGTCCGAGTACTTGACACAGGCCGGTGTCACGAAATAAAGTCTCCCCCCGATACAAAGTCTCCCCCGAAACAGAGTCTCCCCCTGGCTGAAACTCCGTATTGGAAGAAATTTTCTGAAGTATAAGTATTATATATTTTCTTGTTATATCATCTGGCAACGTAAACTAACCGTTTAGCATGCTCATCTCTGAATTTGATGCAACTATAGCCAATTTTACGTTGAACAGGGGAGACTTTATTTCGTGGACGGCGGAAATATTCTCTCCCCCACGGAGACTTTATTTCAGAATATAGTCTCCGGGGGCGAATTTATTCTGGAACAGATCCTCCGGGGGGAGAATCTGTTTCGAAATAAAGTCTCCGGGGGGAGACTTTTAGGGAGGAGACTCTGTCACGCGACACCGGCAAAGATCAAGTATAATAGGTAAGTTGGAGCAAGCTGGCATCGTCATATCAAGGAAGAGATTCCGTATTCGATGCGCTGACGGACAGGGAGCCAATGCAGAACCTCCAACAAGTAATTTGTAACGTGACCAGATTTAGACAGTTGACCAAAGAGGCGTGCCGCAGCGCGCATGCAGTATACGGTCAAGAGATGATAACCGACCAGATGGTAAGCGAGCATAAATGGATAGGCAATAATCATATATACGATGCGCCAGGATGTTGCTATTAAAACTGCATTATATTTCTAACTAGCTGAATTACCCGGCGTGGCCCGGGACATTTCGGATTTTGTTCAGAGTCACGTCTGACCACGCTCCCACGCCCGGGAAATTTCGGTTTTCGTCCCCCGCCACGCCTGACTCCGCTCCTACGCCGCCCTTCTCACCTCGCCTTCTTCCATCGGGCCCAACCCAGTCCAACCACTTTGAGTGCCCGGGGTTGCCCGTGAAATTTATGTTTTCGGTCCAACCCAGCTGCCACCCGCCAATGTTTACGCTATAGTCAGCATTTCTGCGAAACCGCACGCCAAAAGATCTGCCCTCGGCGAAAAATGAGGTTAAAAATCTATTGGTTCATTGAAAACCGATCGGCCAAAATTATTGCGTCTTAAATAGGCTTCTGATACATACGATACGGTATAGATATTAATTAACGTCAATTTTAAAACCGGCCATGACGTCATTAATGTGCTGGTTTCAATCATCAATATATCATCGATGGTTTTAATGTCTGTTGATAATGATGGTTGTAGCCTATGCAAATGGCGTCTTATATTAAACACACGCGTTAGTATTGCGATAGAAAATTAAAAAAATTCAAGCTCGATAAAGGGTAAGATTTTTGGATCGCGAATTCCGATAGTTTTTTCCGCGGGTGCTAAGAAGTTGTTTTGTAAATTATTTGAAAAAATCGGTCGCGTGGATGAGTAGATTTTTTATTAACCACCCGTTGCAACTTGTGTTTTATAGTTTTAGATTAACAGACCTATGATATTATTATACTAAAAGCAAAATATTTCGTTTAAAATTTGAACACCTCTTTTACCATGCTCATCGTTGCAATATATTTGTTCGACGCAAACTCGTTAATATTAATACGGGCCATGGTCTACATTTATATGCAATTTGGACGTTATTAAAAGAGGTGTAGGTAAGAATTGAGTGTTTTTAAACATGAGTTACTATGCCTTCCCGTGGTATAATATATTGAACAAATCCAAAATGTAGGGAAGGGACGAGAGCAAGTATCGTTATGTGATTTGTAGGCCTAACGACGTTTAATTGGTTTCAATTCTCTTTAATACCTTAAATTGTTCTTATTATTCATAATATAATATAATATATGGTATAATAATATTATATTGAACAAATCCAAAATGTAGGGAAGGGACGAGATCAAGTATCGTTATGTGATTTGTAACGACGTTTAATTGGTTTCAATTCTCTTTAATACCTTAAATTGTTCTTATTATTCATCCGTTCGTTTCATTAAAAAGAAAAAAAAATATTTTTTAGTATTAGATGTAATAATTCGTTTAAGCGAATATTGAATGGTCACCATAGCAACGCCATCCTTCTTCCTTTTCTTTCTTCCATTTTCAGGGGAGAAAATTTGGAAAACGCCCCGTCCTTGTAGCGTTGGATGTTCAGTGAATTCTCGGATAGCCAATTGCAACGGATCGTGTCTGCCGAGACCGAGAAACTGATGCTTCTGGCTCTGTAACATTGGCGCAACATAAACAGATCGTGTTCTTCAAAGCTCTAATTGGGCGAATTCCTAAATTTAGCTCTCTTTCATTTTCGCATGACGCGGAACTGGTGTTAGATGGATCTGCTGTGCTTAGGTCATAGAGTCCATCGCCTCGATCGTTTTCCTCGGTGTTTTAAAGGCTCCATATAACTTTTTTCATGTCCGAGGTTGGACTTGATGCATCTCAGAAAGGACTTTCTGAAGGGACGCTAAATAAATTTTTGGAACATATGAATGAAGAAACGAACGAACGAATGAATGAACGAATGGAGAAATAATGCTTCTTATCACGCCGAGTCGGCCGTTTAACCGAAACTATCACTAACTCGTAGCAAGAGCTTCTTAACCAGTGATTCTTCATACACACCCCTTCTAAAGGATTTAGTCCGTCTATAAATAATTGGAACTTCCTAATGAAAACATCTACCGCACCACTCCGAAGCCTACAACATCTAACATAATATTATTATGCACTCTGTGGGAAAAGAATAATGGCTGATGTTTTTGCATTAATTAATTAATTTAATTAATTAATTAAGCTTAATTAGTTGCAGAAATCATTGCTTACTTACACAAAGCAAAATTTAGTTTAAAATGTGTTCAACATGTTCAGATCATTCATTTTGTTAAGAAGCCTCAGTTACTTTTAAAAGACCTGAAAGACATGAATCTGTCCGTATCTTATCTTATCTGACCATTTATAAAGCGCTTCTCGCAGCAAGAGCCTTTCAGAAGCGCTCCCAGTGCGTTCAACCCCAAGAAAAAGGCAAGTTTATAACCTTCATTAAACAATTAGAAGAGGTGTCAAAATTAAACGACGCTTGCATTCAAAAGTCAAGTTATGAACGACTTCATTCATATACAATAAGAGACAGATGGCAGTTATTTCACTTTTAAGTCACTTTGTGATAATAAGAACCATTATAACATCGCCCTCCTCCGTTATCCAGACCTGGGACTGACACTGTCAGTCACCATGGCACGGTGTTTGAGTACCAGAGTTTTAACCACAAAATCGATATGGCGAATGAATGGACTGGCCGCCCGCCCTCATATACCGATATCAAGAAATGAAGTAGCCAGCGCTTCACACCCATCAAATATCTTTCTTTTGTCCTACGCAACAGTTAACGTCTAGCCCGATGAACGATTCGTATTTTTCGTCTCATTCATGATTTATTTATTTTTTTATTTAACCAAAGTTTAACGTCGTCGTATGACATCAAAGGCCGTTGACGACAATTTACAGCTTATACAGTGTAGTAACAATGAATTTATGACGTCCAAATTAACCATAAAAATATTATAACGTTGTCATAACAATATCATTGTTCATCAAGTGTTAACATAATATTATTGTACGTTGTCTTATAGCGTTCATTGTTTAGTAGCAGAATGGTTAACAGTTAATAAGCTTACAATTTATGCCAAATATTTTGCTTGGGTACATTCATTAATATGTTGCAGTAATTGTCACATGCAAGCTATTTCACAAACTTTTCTTGATTACCATTCTTAAAACAAGTTTGATTCATAGCTTCTACATTTCAGTAAAAGAAATTCTTAAACAGGTTAATATGAGATATAATTTTGCTCTAACAAGAGCAAAGACGACTAACAATATCCCAACACAATCATGTTACAATGGCATGACATTCAATATTAACAACAACAAAAACAACAACAAAGCACATTTACGATCAGTTTCTCAATGCATTGCCACATCAAAGAAATATTTTTTATATCTTATTTTGTTATACTAAACAATTGTACTTCACAATTTAATCTATTGAATCCTTGAAATCAACCATCATATGAATTTGGTTTTTAAAATTTTTTTCATTAGACACATGTACTTCACGAAAAGAATCAACAACAAATATTTAGAGAAGAAATAAACTCAGAAGCAAAGCAGAGCTTCCAGGCACACGAGATATGCAGCTTTTGATAAGTTGGTCATGCACCATGTACAACTTCTTACATGGGCTTATAAACGACAGTATTTACACAATTTTTCCTTTAGTTATTTGGTTTATAAGCCTATAAACTACACTTTGCATATAACCGTCATCAAGTAAATTCTTAGTATTGAAGTCTAACTTAAAAGCAGCACATGCATTTCTTAGTACGTCAGATATATTTTCTTTTTTACAAGTTAACAATAAATGATCTATGTTCTCTGTAACATTACATGAATTACAAAGACCACTGTCATGCTTCTTCATAAGATAAAGTCTTTCATTTAGGTTTACTTTCCCTAACCTTAGTCTTGACATTTGGACCTCTTTCTTTCTATTAAGGTCAGTAAATTTCAGACTTGTGTTCACTACTGGGCATATATATTTATAGTGATAACCCTTAGATTCACTATCATAGTAGTTCTGCCACTTGTCAACTACATACAATTTTACAATTGAAAAGACTTCTTGCAGTTCCAGATAGTTTGTTGCATTCACAATTGGCATACTCAGGGATTGTTTGGCTAAGGCATCAGCCTTTTCATTACCTAATATATTAACATGACTCGGAATCCAGATCAAATGCACTTTACTTATTTTAATTTGGTTAAATGTATTTATTGTTTCTTGTAATAGAAGTGGTGGGGACTTTGTATATGAATTCTTAAGAGAAGTAAGAACACTTAAAGAGTCAGAGAAGATAACAAAGTTTTTAAGGTCCTGGTTTTCATTTTTTGATATCCAGGAAAAGACTCATTCACGATGTGACTTTTCGTGCAGTTAAAGAGAGATCGCAAAAGTGAAAAAGGTGTGTAAATGAGTGATTTCCTATAACACAAGCACACGTAATAGTTGTAGCTTCAGTTTAACTTCACTTCTTCCTTCTCTCTTCCAACACCATTTCAAAGCGATGCGGATGACGTCACATCTTTGTAGCGTTGGATGTTCAGAGAATTCTGTGGAGCCAATTACAACGGATCGTGTCTGTCGAGATCGAGAAACTTATGCTTCTGTTTCTGAACATTGGCGCAACATAAACAGACCGTGTTCTTCTCTCGATGGTTGGGCGAATTCCTAAAATTGCCAATGCCTTATTTTTTTTACATACCTGGCACCCTACGCTGGCTCCCTGTTTCACAGTGCCTCGAATGCAGAAATGTACCACTGATCTGGCGTCGTCTCCTTCACTGTTACCCGGCCTATCTATGTGATCTCTGGCGTCCAATTTCTTTTGCTCGAATAGTTCTTCGCAAGGACCATCAAATAATGTTTTTGAGGAGCAGTTTCACTTATTTGTAGACTGAGGAATAATTTCTAAAAGGTTGTCTTGAAGCACAACCTAATAAGTTCAAAAAGTGAGTTGGTAATAGTTTCAGTTGAACGACCAACACTGTATGATAAGAGGGATTATTTTAGCTCCGCCCGTGTCCTTCATCAAATCATTCACTTTTATTGAAAGCCTTATTAACTGTTCAAACACGTTGTGTCAGAATTGCGATTGAACAATGAATAAGTCACCACATTACAATCTTTTTCCAACTGCAGTGGTAGAGCTGAAGTGGTATAACTCCGTCAAGTATAAAATGGCTAAACCCTCAGAGCAGCACCGAGCCAAGACAGACATTCGGTAAGCAATGTGCTGTGGGTAAGGGAGAACATCCCGCATGTACTCAGAGACTGGGTCAAACTTTGGAATGCGGCCTATGCGGCGGACAGTGGTGTGCAGAACCCTATTTAGTGGCCCTACCTGACAGGTCGGAAGTCCACATTATATGGCACTGCATTAGTCCTAACGTGAAGCTACAAACGATTGAACTGTTGAGTCTGTGCTCCGAGTTCTTCTTGATGAGTAATTCTTGAATGCATCTGGTTTTTATATAGCGTCATTATTTCGAGTTTGTTTCTCAACAAAGCAATTGTCGTGCACGAATCGTTGCGTTGACATACAGTTTAATGTATCGCCTCAGCAAAACACATCTCATTGGGTTTTACATAGAATGCAATTGAATACTTATGACGAACTATTGAACACCTGCATTAAGTTTTTCATAGACAAATAAGTTCAATATGATACTCGCATGGGCAGTCGCATTCTGTCATACGGTGTCCCAATTGAACTGGCAGCCTTTCTGTTTGGCGATATACTTGAGACTCTAACAAAATTCAGTTAATTAAGACGGATAAATTCTGCGCTATTCAAAATAAATATGGCCTTCAATGAATTTCTACCATTTGTATAATTGCTACAATCTCGAAATACCTTAATTACGTAATCATGACGTCACAATAAGCAAACGATGCCTAGTCTTTGAAAATAGGAATGACGTCGTTTATCACCATCAGCGACCGTTGCATAGCAACACCTCAGCTGATTCACTGTCGAACAAAGAGATGATTAATCATAAAAGGCGGCGCTACTAACACTACAAAAAACTGCTGCAAGCATAAAATTATTATGGTACATGTACAGGGTGCGCCAAAAAAAAGACCCCCAAGTTTTTTTTGCCAATATCTTGACCAAAAGTAAGAATTTCCAAATGAAAATTTACACGGCTTATAGACAATTCATATTTACACATAATAGCCAGATTTCATCAAAATATTTCAAACACAACAAATGTTACACCACTTTTCGTAAAGTCACCCACCGTTTTTTGACGATTCAAAAACTCGAGGCAACAAAAATTAACCCAAAAAAACCAATCTAATTATTCTGACCAATATCTTGGCCAAAAGTAAGAATATCGGAATGAAATTTTACAGGCTTAAAGACAATTCATATCTGCACATGGTGGTCAGATGCCATCAAAACATTTCAAACAGAACAAAATCTATACCACTTTTAGGGATGTCACCCACCGTTTTTGACGATTCAAAAACGAAACGCAAAAAAAAAGGTAAAAAAGCCCGATTTTTCTTTCTCATCTCAAATAATTGGTATCATATAACCTTGATAATGCCAGATGATCATTATTATTACTATTTAGAAACGAAACAGGGTACCAGCGTAGCTGCACGTCACTGAGAAGTCACTTAGCAAGATGACAATCAAATTGGTAAAATGTCTGTCTGTCTGTCTCTCCTTTTCTATCCCTGCTTATTCCTCTATCTCTTTGTATTCGTCGCTCTCTGTCTATGTCTAGGTCGGTGCTTGACAGAGGACTTTTTCTACAGTCGCTGCAAGCATGACGTCATGTCGGAAGTGACGTCACTCTGTTCCGGTCGTCGTACGTGCGACATCCGTGTAGATGACACTGCGTTTCGAAGGGCCACTCCCTGCCACAAGGACCTCAAGAGCTACCTATCAGTCAGCTACAACTGCGTCAAAGGTAGTTTAGACTCATCAATCTGTCTGCATGTGAGTGTGAGAGACAGTCTGCGTCTTTCTACGTCTCCATGTCTCTGTATATCATCTACAATAATGTTTGTAATACTAATATTAATAGCAATTGCAATGGTGATTGTATTTGTGACAGTAATAATAGAATATACCTAACAGTAGTTAAGATATACTGTAATAATTCCAATTTCGATTTGATTTCTGTGTTCTATTATTTCATTTCAGGAATTTATATAGCGCCCCTTCAAGAAGTTCACTAAGAGACACTCCTGGTCCAGCAAGGGTGATATAAAAAAAATTTAATGAGCCTGTTTAAAACATCCACACTATCATGGCTATGAACGGCCAACACCTGTAAAACGACTGAGACTAATGCTATTTATATTGAAAAAAGGTTTGATACAAAACAATCAGAGTTGACAAAGTTTCATTTATATAGCACTGCCTCATCTTCTTCTGAGGGTGTCTTTCAATAGCACAAACTACTGTTACAGTACTTCATTCTAGGAAATGAACGCGAGTCTTGAAGATTGTTCGATCATCTTTATTTGTCACAATAATTACTCAGCGATCTCTTTTAATGTCCCCGTCATTAAATATTGTCTCTTTAATTGCGAAAATTTGACACAACGATAAGATTTTTTTTCCATTTTGCTATTTTCTATGACAGCTTTTTATTATTAGTAATATTAATATTAAGAGTAGTATTAATCACGATAGCGCAAGATACAGTTACAGTATCAGAAAGAGTAGTAGTAATAAATCCTTAAATAGACATTCACCCTGACTACAAATCCCTCCTTTTCTTTTCAGTGGATCGTCCGCCATCCTTCTGCCACTTCAACCACCTCACAGTACAAAGTGAGGAGGAGGGTTGGCCGAGAAACCAAAAAATTACTCCAGACTGTGTGAAGGACGAATTTGGGGAAGGCGGGGTAGGGTGGGCGGAGTGGAGACACCCCTAAAACAAGTTGAACAAACGCTATAAGTTAATTCGCATACACAACTGTGCATTGTTTGTTAACAATAACGTAAAAACTTTATCTCATTATATAACATCTTCTTCCAACGTTTTAGAGGTGTTTAAAGCGCATCGAAAATAAATTGGAATTACAATTATTACTACTACTATTTCTGTTATTCATTCATTCATTCCGAAAACTTATATAGCGCCCCATCAAGAAGCCTACTCAGAGGCGCTCCCATTCCAGCCACAACAAAAAAGATAGGTCTTGAGCAACTTGTAGAAAGCAGGCAAATTATTCCAAGGCAGTAAGCGTTGTGCAAGCGGGAGCCCATTCCACGTTGCCCACCACCAGTGCCAAAAAAATTTAAGTCTCTTTGCAAACTTTTTGATGAACCTGTTGATTAATCTGACAAATTTCTCAAGCCTGTAAAATTTCAATTCGAAATTCTTACTTCCGGCCAAGATATTGGCCAGAATAATAAGATTTTTTTTTGTTACTTTTTGCTGCGTCGCGTTTTCGAATCGTCAAAAAAACGGTGGGTAGCCTCACTAAAGTTGATATAACTTGTGTTCTGTTTGAATTTTTTTTGCAATTTGACCACTGTACGTAAATATGAATTGCCTTTAAGACTGTAAAGTTTCGTTTAAAAATTCGTATGTTTGGCCAAGATATGGGCTGAAAACCGTATAGGATTACTTTTTTGGCGCATCCTGTATATACATCCGTATTTGTTTTGATCTCTGTTGAGAACGAAGTCCAGTAGAGCTGCAATATGCCGTCGCTGAAATAATAATCATGAACTAAACTAAGACACCTTTATAAAGGTGACTACTAAAGTTACATATACTTGTCGCGTCATATTAGGGCACAGTTTCATCAGATCGTAATCAATTAAAGGAGCAATCATATCATTATAAAGAGCAGACATGACGATTGTTGGTGACGGTAATGCAATGGCCTTCATTCATTCATTCGTTCGATGGATTTATATCGTGATGACGACAATAAACAACTAAGAGGATGAATCAAGATGACTATGATGATGATAAAACTTGTTATAGTAATCGTTGTTTCATGATAATTTCATGATTATGCACCCAATAGATCATCATCATCATCATCAACAACCGAGGGACCAATGCCCGTAGGTGCTCGATGCATGCCGTTCTCGTTATTCCACGCCAGGTTTGTCTCTCCAAGGCAGCGTGTGTTAGGTCCTGTAGTGGTGCTCCACACCATTCTGATATGTTATCCAGCCATTCCTTGTGTGGTCGTCCTTTCCTGTTAGATCCCTCCATTCTTCCAAGCACAACTGTCTTGATCTTTCTGCTGTTGTCCATCCTGCATATATGCCCGAAGAGGTCTAGCTTCCTGGTTATTATTTTCTGCATAAGGTTCTCTGTGTGGTCTATGCGAGTATACAGTTCTGCGTTTGTTACTTTCTGCATCCATCCAATTCGCAAGATCTTCCTGTAGCACCTTCTCTCGAAAGCGAGTATACCAATAGAAATCAAATTATAATGAAAGGTTTAAACAGTATAAATAACAAATTTATTTATTCTGTAAGTAAACTGTATTTTTATATAGCTAGCTAGCAACCTCGTTGTTTTCACTATAAAATTTAGCCTCGTTAAGCTTAGAATGTACACGGATCACCGGTTAAGTTT
>OX457047.1:6170896-6198565 GCA_949752735.1 Lumbricus terrestris | reverse complement strand
GAGGAAGGGTTGTGTGGGGTGAGATGGGTGGGTTTGAGGGGGAATTTTTCCCGAAAACCCTAATTTCACGGGTGGCGTACCGGTGGGTGAAGGTCGGAGTGCTGTGGGGGCGTTATGGGGTGGGTGTTGAGGGGGGGTGCGGCGTGGTGTGGTGGGTTGTGGCCGGGAGCGGGTCGAATCCTAAATTTCCCGGGCAACGCCGGGTACCCCAGATAGTAATAATATAATAGTAGCCATTCTATGCTTACAACCTCGGAATAATTTGCCTGCCTTCTGCCAGTTGCTCAAGACCAACCTTTTTTAGTCGTGGCTGGTCTGGGAGCGTCTCTGAGTTGGCTTCTTAAAGAGGCACTATATAAGTTTTCGGAATGAATTTTTATATAGCATCGGCTTAGAACGTTTTAAAGGTTACAAATTTAGCGCTTTAACCGATCGCGTTTATACCGTTTTTTAAAAAGACATCATCATGATTGCGCTATTTTTTTTTTACAAAACAGCAACATCGGGATTTATTGTTTTTAGTAATAAGAGGAATGATATTTCATTACATGCATATTGCGTCAAACTACGATTTAACGTTACCTGCGGATGCGAATAATTTGGCTTTATTCACACTACCTCTCGGTGAAACAATATGTATAACCGATTTGTAATCCAATAAAAAGGTGTTGAAATTGGGACAACAAAGCTTGAGAAAATTTCCTATTTGTTTATTTATTCTTAAATTTATTTGTTTATCCATTTCTATAGCACCACTTCAAGCTCACTACTCAGATGCGCTCCCGACTACAGCGCGGACACTGCGTCGGAGATTCACGCTGAAGCACCCAAGCAATTGCAAGTGAAGGGCTTGATCAAGGTCCCTACGCAGCGACTTGAGGTGGATTCGAACCTCGAACCTTCCGGCTCTAAAGCAAAGACTTTACCACTATAGGCTACACCACCGCGCCCCTCAACTAAAAGCATAAACATTCTGTGACGTATTCTTTGAGGAATTCTTTCTGAATAACAAATTTCGGCCTCAACGTTAGAAGTTGAAAGCTTTTGGAATGAAACTTTTTGTCAGTAGTAGTAGCTGTAATGAATGTAATTTCCATTTGAATTGTATGTTGTATTCATTCAGTTTAAGATTTATATAGCTCCCCTCAAGAAGTCGGGGTCATAATCATAAAAAAATTTAACACTGGGAAGTCAACCCTACGGCTGTGTGCTGCAAACACATTTAAAACGTCTGAAACCATTGTCATATATTTAAAGAAATCAATACTAAATTCAATTGCATTTGACAGATGACTTTTATATAGCAATGACTAAACTTCTTTAAAGGTGTCCTTCATTTTCAGTCCTCCCAATTTCGATCTTTATGTTTGAGTCAGGTGAATTACACTACTGTAACGCCCTCAATCAATCAATCAATCGTAATTTATATAACACCATCTAGGTACTTTGAAGGGCGCTATATAAATTCCAATTAGGCCTAATTGATTGATAGTTCATATACTTGTCATTCAAATCCTCTCCATTTATTTTCAGTGGTACGTCCGCCATCCTCCTGTCACTACACCGGTCACACCACCACCGTCACCCCGTCGCACCCGCCTTCCTTCATAGCAAGCCTCGTCACCTCCTGTGGATCGGTCGACTTCCCCTTGGTTGTCTCCATGAACAACTTCGCTCTAGTCAACAAATCAATGGCAACATGAATTGTAATAGGACTCGAAAGTAGGTGATCATTAGACACCATTAAAACGTATTTGAAATCTACTATATATATCTTAGACACCGAATTACTTTTGATTCTGTGGAGTTCGAAGGGCAAATAAAGCTGTAATAATTATGTCGTCGTTAAAATAAACATGAAATTATCTTATACATCTTTTAAAAATAGCTTACTAAGTCAATTATATATTTATCACGTCAATAATTTTAAGGATACAGTAACCTTATTATTTTATCGAATTTACATTCCATCAGAGCAGCAATCGTAGTGACGGTAATGCAATGTAATGTCCTTCATTCATTCATTCGTTTTATTGATTTTTATCGTGATGATGACAATAAACAATGATAACGACTAGGAAATCAAGATGACTTTGATGATATGTTATGGGAGAATATCAGGAGCAATGTAAATTTTTAATGAATACATGTTGATTGTTAAGGCAATCGTCTTGCACACCTTTTAACCGTTAATAGTTAAGTCTATATAAATTATCCTTGCTTTGAGTTTTCATATTATAGCGTATCCTTCTTAATAAATAATATACCCAAGATGCTAAATCTGGAATAGAGACTCAATAATATATTAAGATTGGAAGAGACTGAGTATGTTCAACTGACAACATTGTAACGAGGTCTCTTATTTATCTAAGATCTAAAATTCCTGTTAAGATCTTTTAACGAAATGCACGACAATAATAACTGACAGGACTAGCCCTTGACCATGGCACACTCGTGCAATGGGAGCACCAGCATATTAGTCACGTCACAGTGGAAACGCTCAAAACATTTTTGGGTGAATACAACACAAGAGACCCGCACATAAAATTAGTTCGACAATGTTTGCATTGAATAACGTAGCATTGAAATATATAATTTGTTGCCACAAATATCATTTAAAAGCTTTCCTAAACGATTAAAAAACGCTTTATAATTTCACAAGCAATACGAAACGTTGGTTATAGAATAATGTTTCATTTAATCATAATTGCAATTTAGAATTCCTGAAGCGGAACTCGAAAGCCATGCCGAGGGCACCAGCTTATTCACGCGCGCATGCGCATTCATTTTGCACAGATTTTATTATACCAAAATAAAATTAAGTAAGACGCTAGACCCTAACCTTAACCTATCCTACATTTTTAGCGTTAGGGACTTAGGGTTTGGGTAAAAGTGATGTCTTTTTAGAATGTCTACATGTCTCCAGAGACGGCTGATATATGCAGCAATGATATTTATTTGGCATACCGAGGTTGTGCGATATAAGTATAATAGCAGGAACGCCAACCGGAATTAAGCTATGAATATGACAAATAGACACCCTTAAAACAAGTTAAGCAAAAGCTATATAAGCGATTGGTAAATGATTATTTGAACAATACTTAAAAATTGTGGATATTTATATAAAATTTGTTTCCACCATTTTAAAGGTTTATTTAGTGCGTCGAATAAAAATCGGAATAACAGTTATTACTGCTACTGTTTCTGTCACCGTTACTATCACTAGCATTGTCACTATAAATACTACTATTTATTTTGATGTTACTAATAAAAAAAACTGTTGTAAAAGTAGCAAAATGACAAACCTATCATTGTGTCGAATTTTCGCATTATATGAGCCACTACGCCTTTGTAACTAGCAGAATTGATCATTGCTGCTCAATTCTTGCTGGCCACCCATCTAGCTTAATAGGGCGTCTTGACCGGGTCGTGCGCTCTGCTGCTCGGCTTATTGGTCATATCCCAAAATTTGCCCCAATTTCTGCCTACATGCGTGATGTTCTGCACTGGCTTCCAGTCTCGCAGCGCATCTCGTACAGGATAGCAGCACTTGTTTGGCTGTCCCTAATTGGTAGTGCGCCTTTCTATATATCTGATCTATGTCGCCCTGTCTCTGACATAGACTCCCGTAGAACTTTACGCTCTTCGGCCAATGGGGAGCTGCTGGTCCCTCGAACCCGCTCTGCTACCAGACAGCATCGAGACTTCTCGGTTGTTGGCGCGTCCACATGGAATGGGCTCCCACTTGCACTACGCTTACTACCTCTAGCTTGGGTCGGGAGCGCCACTGAATCTGTGAGCGGCGCTATATAAATGTTTCAATTACAATTACAATTACCTCGGAATAATTTACCTGCTTTCTATAAATTGCTCAAGACCTGTCTTTTTAGCTGTCGCTGGACTAGGAGCGCCTCTAAGCTGGTTTCTTGAAAGGGCGCTATATAAGTTTTCGAAACGAATGAATGAATGAATGAATGAATGAATGAATGAATGAATGAATGAATGAATGAATGAATGAATGAATGAATGAATGAATGAATGAATGAATGAATGAATGGATTTCAAATGGCGGATGAAAGGATGTCCAGTGTTGGTAGCGCATGAAGCAAAGAAAATTCTAATTTCTAAAACACCTTTTGTCAGCCTATTATATTGCGGGTCAACGGATTAAATTAATTATAGTTATTCCAGAAAGGGTATTTATAACATGCATATAACAATTAGAAGAGGTGTATAAATTAAACGAAGCTTGCATTCGAAAGTGGTCACTTTTAAGCCGCTTTGTGATAATAAGAACCTTAATAACATCGCCCTTCTCCGTTATCCAGACCAGGGACTGGCACTGTCTGTCGCCGACGCTCGGAGGTTGAGTAGTAAGTTTTAAGTAACAACCACGTCATTATTTATAGTCAGAAACTTTGAGGACATTCGAGTCCGGAAGTTATGGCGTCTCTGGCGGAAGTGTTCATCGAATTCCCGCATAAAGTGACACGTTTAAGTGAGAACTGAAATTCGTCGCCATAGCAACAATGAACTAAGTGGTCATGGAGTCACTCATGGTGTCTGGCTTCTCCTCCTCCATGCCATTTCAAATGGCGGATGAAAGATCGTTCAATGTTGACAGCTTATGAAGTAAAGAAAATTCTAATTTCTAACGTTCGTTTTGTCATCCGATACCGAGGATCAGCAATTGCTGCATGCATTAAATATAGTTAACCCAGAGACGGTATTTATAACGTACATGAAACAATTAGAAGAGGTGTCTAAATTAAACGACGCGTGCATTCAAAAGCCAAGTAATGTACGCCATCGTTCATAGACAATAAGAGACCGATGGTTGTGGTTTCACTTTTAAGTCACTTTGTGGTAACAAGAACCACTACAACATCGCCCTCCTCCGCTATCCAGACCTGGGACTGGCACTGTCAGTCACCAAGGCACGGAAATTCTGACCGGAGTTTTAAGAGAGGTCGACCGCATCGAAAGGTTCCTGGGACGTGTCTGACGAGCTGGATTCCTCCCCTTAAACTTCCCAAAAGCATACATTATGGCTGAGACTGCCGATGCTGGCCTCTTCAAAGCTATAGTTAAAGACAATGGTAATGTTCTTCATACAAGTCATGTTTCTATTGAAGACGTCCTGGTAAAAACAATCTGCGCCCTATAATAGGCCGCATCCATTTGAACCAACCAATAAAAACAATAAAAACTTCAAAACACGTTTATTAGGATAATATTCGCTGCTCCTTTGTGCTTGTTAACTGTCACGTTATGTCGACCGGTTATTCTCTCAATTAAACGAATATCTATAATTTAGCAAGTCAGAAACTTCCTCACAAATCACTTGTAGCCAGGGCTTAAAGTCTGGCTGTATGGTCATGGACGGCGTCCATTATTCATTTTAAAATCTGAACGCCGTCCTACCACTTATTGGCCAGTACATCTTGCAAAGGTAAACGGCGTCCAGGCACTTATACTTTCCATACTTTAAGCACTGCCTGTTAGCTTCTAACCTGCGCCACTGAAGCATATTATTGTCTAAAAGAATTACCCACTAACGTAAGAATGGAAGACGATACGGCTGTAATAAAATGATGACTAGCTCTTTAAAAAGGTGTGTGAGTGTCGCTTTGTTGATTGAATAAGAAATTCTTTCAATTAATGATGGCTGTCTCGATAATTATTATGTTATTAATGGTTTTGACAAATTGGGTTCATTTCTTTTTGACACCTGTGTTATTGTTTTTCTTATTCATCTGATCGTGTAATACAACTTTATTCAACGGCTGATAAATTCAGCGCTTCATTGCACTCCTACATGTTACGGGGTCCTTCCTATTAATACATGTAGTCTCACAGGATCTCGACTTTCTACAAGGCGCCATGTTGGTCTGATCGAACGACTTGGTCAGCACATCGATGCTAGAAATGATGAAATCCACATCTATCATGGAGGATGCGACTCATCAACCAACCGAAAGTCGTACATTTGTGACCGGAAGTGATTGCGTTTCAGGCGGAAGTGGTCATCGAATTCACGGATGACGTCACGTTAAAGCGAGAACTGAAATTCGTCGCCATAGCAACAATGAAGGAAGTGGTCATTGTGTTTAGCTTCTGCCCCTCAATCCCATTGCACTCTTCTTTCCCTTCAGGCTATGATTATTCCCTCTGGCGAGGGGTCAGCCACTCGGATCCTTCTCCTCCACTTGTCTCTGTTTCCGGTGTCTTCTTTCTTCAATTTGAGCAGCTTCAGGTCTTGTTGTATCAGGTCCTCCCATCTTTTCTTCTGTCGTCCCCGACTGCGTCGACCATATACCTCCGCTTACATGATTTTTTTTCTCATTACGTGTCCATACCACCGCAGCCTGGTCTCAGTGATTCACACCACACCGAGCTTCTTCCTGGTGTCCTCGCTTCGTTTCATGTCTTTCAGTGATATTCCAAGCATCCATCCCAGCATTCTCATCTCTGTCTCAATCCCATTGCACACGGCGGATGAAAGGACGTCCAGTGTTGATAGCTCATGAAGTAAAGAAAATTCTAATTTCTAAAGCCCTTTAACTTGTCGGCCAAGATGCTGCAGATATCCAGAGAGCGTTCCAGAAACAGCATTTGTAACCTGCCAGAAACAATTAGAACAGGTGTCTAAATTTAACAGCGAGTGCATTCAAAAGCCAAGTTATGTACGCCATCGTTCATAGACAATAAGAGACCGATGGTAGTGGTTTAACTTTAATGTCACTTTGTGATAATAAGAACCATTATAACATCGCCCTACTCCGTTATCCATACGTGGGACTGGCACTGTCTGTCACCAAGGCACGGAAGTTGAGTACGAAAGTTTTAAATAACTGCCAACTAATTATTTATAAACGGAAACAGTCATTTTTCAATCACTTTGAGGCTATTATACTTTAATATGCAATGCTTAAATTAAATCTCGTGAGGCCCATGAATTTAGCTCTTCCTTCATTACCTAAGTGACAGCTAAATTACGTGTCTTCCATTTGATATCTATTCCATTATGTAATAATCAAAATCCGAACCAAATCTCGCTCGATTCCCCGTTCAAGCGAGAACCGAAATGGTCGCCATAGCAACGACGAGGTAGTCATGGTGTATCTGCAATCCTAGATGTCTCCCACTCTATACTTCCTTCTCTAACCCCACCCCATTCAATGGGATGGGGAAAACGCCCCATCTTTGTAGCTTTGAACTCTATGTAAACCAATTACAACGGTTCGTGTCACCCGAGATCCAGAAGCTAATGCTTCTGAAAATGTACACTGGCGCAACAGAAACGTACTGTGTTCTTCGCTATTCAGCCTGGCTGATTGGGCGAATTCCAAAATTTGCCTATTACTTATTATTTTTACGTACACGGCATCCTACGCTGGCTCCCTGTTTCACAGTTCCTCGAATACAGAAATTCTGATTTGTCTCCTTGGCTGTGCTCCGGCCAAACTATGTGGGCTCTTGCGTCCAGGATCTGTTGTCCTGGCTTGCAGAGCCCTTCGCTATGCCTCTACCATAATTATTCCATTGTCTCGCGTTGGAGATTCGCCTGTTAGCTGCGGCTGAATCAAAAGTTTGTTTCACAGTCTCTTTGTAAAAAATTGAATCACCGTTGTTGAACTGGGAACGACTTCTTTAAAAGGCGCTATAAAAATTTCTGAAAGAATGAACGAACGAACGAATGAGCGAACGAACGAATGAATGAACGAACGAACGAACGAACGAACGAACGAACGAACGAACGAACGAACGAACGAACGAACGAACGAATGAATGAATGAATGTTGCTTTTTTTAATTTTCGTAGACTGCATTATTGATAATTGGCGGGTTTCAACATACCAGAAAATAATGTTTTTGGAGCAGTTACACATATTTATAGACTAAGGAATAATTGAGAAAAGGTGTCGTGTAATAAGTTCAAAAAGTGAGTTGGTAATAGTTTCAGTTGAACGACCGACACTGTATGATAGGAGAGATTAGTTTAGCTCCGCCCATCTCCTTCATCAGATCATTCACTTTCATTGAAAGCCTTTGTAACTGTTCAAACATGTTGTGTCAGAATCGCGATTGAACACCGAATGAGTCATCACATTACAACTTTATTCAGCTGCAGTGGTGGAGCTCCTGCAAGTATAAAGTGGCAAAACCCTCGATACAGCGCTGAATCAAGGCAGAAACACGGTAAGCAATGCGCAGTGGGTAAGGGACCCAGTGGAGTACATCCCACATGCACTTAGAGACTGGACCAAACTTGGGAATGCGGCCTAAGAGGCGGACAGCGGGCAGCGGGCAGCGGTGCGCACTACCCTACTTAGGGGTCCTAACAGACAGGCCGGTGTCACAAATAGAGTGCCCCCGTATTAATTGTATCCCCAAATTTAAAAAAACGTAGAAAAAAACGCTTCCGCGTGGGTTTTTTTGCAAATTAATTTTCATCTGCTTTGTTTTGAACAATGACACTAACAAGTATGTTTATTCCTACTAGATAATTTGTTTTGCCCTGTTTTAGAGCACTTAAAACATTTAAAACACTTAAGAACACTCAGAGTCACTAAATAAATTGGAGTTGCCTTTATCTGAGCATTGCTTAGGACACTTAAAACAATTAGAGTCACTTTAAATTTTGATTACAGCATAATTTTTTTATTATTCACATTTTTCAAAAAAGGGTTTAGAATGGTTTATCCCTCCGGATAGTATAGACCGGTTGATTCCATACGGGGGCATAGATTAATTCATCCCCCGGGATAGCTTTCTGGGGGGATACTCCGTTTCGTGTCACCGGAAGTCCACGCTATATGGCGCTGCATTAGTCCAATCTTGATCCTACAAACGAATGAACAAGTGAGGTTGCGCTCCGAGTTCTTCTTGGTGAATAATTCTTGAATGCTATTGTAAAGTGCCATGATTTCGAGTTTGTTTCTCAACAAGGCTATTTTACTGCACGACTCGTTGCGTTGACAGTTTAAGGTATTGCCTCAGTTAAACAAATCTCTTTACGTTTTACATAGAATGCAATTGAAGACTTATGACGAACTATTGCACACCTTCATTAAGCTGTTCACAGAAAAAATAATAGTAATATGCTAACTGCTTTCGGCAGTCACATAGATAATATCAGCAAATCGTCATGAAAAACTTATTTTTTTTATCAATCCAATCAGAGATTGCGATCAGTTCAAATGCTCCAGTGCCAGTCCCAAGCCTCGTGATCATCTTAATCATTTGGCTGATTGTTGATCATTACGTGTTACCGATTATGTTCTTTCATTAAGACAAATTAATTTAGGGGCCATGACCACGGTTTTAATATAATTATGATTAGATTTAAAAAAGGTATGTGGGTGACGCCTTTTCGGGTGGTTCAATAAGCGAAACTTAAAAAGAGGTGTCTCAAAAATAATGGGCGGTTGGTTCAGAGAATGCGGAAGAGTATTTCGGCAGCAAAATTAATGGCGCATGATTGGGTTTCACTTCTTTTTGATAATTTGTAGTTGTTTTCATAGTTATCTGGTCGTTTAAGTAAATAATTAATTAATTTTCTTATTTATTATTAGAAGGAAACACGAACAAAATCTCGCATGACTCCACATTTAAACGAGAAATGAATGGACGCCATTGCAACAACGAAGTTTCTACGTGCATTTGTTATAGCGCCCCTTCAAGCTCACTAATCAGAGGCTCTCCCGACTACAGCGTGGACACTGTATCGGAGTTTCACGCCGAAGCGCCCAAGCAATTGTGAGTGAATGACTTGGTCAAGGTCCCTACGCGGCGACTAGAGGTGGATTCGAACGATGCAACCTCCGGGTGCAAGGCAATGAACATACTCACTACCGTAAAATGGGGTAACATTGGCACTGCAGGGTAACTTTGGCGCAGGTAACCAAGCTATGTATTATACACAGAGAAGCGTGTTAATATGCGTATCTCACCAAAATCTTGGATTCATCGCTTCGTACCACCCATGCAACCCAGAATTTGATGAAGTACGCTTGACGAGAGCTGAACCACATGTTGAAAGCGACTGATGACGCAGTTTTTGGTTACCAGGGTAACACATTTTGTGGTTTCGGACGATACACGCTCAAAACTGTTATAAAATCGGTATCCTTGGAAGGATTTCTGATTTGTAAAAAGATTTGGGATTGGTACATATGCGCAAAACGTTTTAAAATCGTTCTAGGATGACAAAGTAACCCAGGATGTGTCTAAAATTGGTCTCACGTTGAAATAATACATGGTGCCAAAGTTGCCCCAAACCCGGGGTAACTTTGTCTTTTTTTACAAATATTTTTAAAGTATAGAAATAATTTTTCTAAATTTTAAAATTTTACAGGGTCGTAGTTACCATCCACAATGCTCATAGTTTAAAAAATCAAGTCTTTTGCTCAACTCGTTTAGGTGTTATCCAACAGAAACCCTCCAAAATATGCCAAAGTTACCCCATTTTACGGTACACCACTGCATGGCTCCCAGTCTCACAGCGCATCGATTACATAATTTCTTAAATGGTGTTGTCTCCGTATCTCTGTGCTAGCTCGTAGAACTCTTCGCTCTGCCTCAAGCGGAAAGGTTTAACCATAGGGCTACCAGGGGGGGTGGCACCCCCCCCCCTAGGTTTTTCGCAAATGAAACGCGTTTCGTCTGGAATAAAATTTTGAAAAAAATGGTAGCTGTAGAGGATTCATTGGGACACATTTTGAGCTAAAACTTTTGATGATGCCCCCTACCGTTCAAAAGTTACACCCGATATACCCACGGCACCAGGGGGGGTGGATACCACCACCCCTAGATTATCGTCTGTACCTTTTCCGCCCTTTAATATTAAGAGACATAAATTGTACCATTCTATAGAGGGAATGTGGGGCTACATTTCCATGCTCACTGAGTTGTCTTTTGACAACCGGAAGTGCTCAAAATAAATTAAAATATATATAAAGGTGTTTTATTTTCATAAAATTGTCATGTTTTTGCTATTATAACTTATCCATAATTTATTTTTTAATAGAAATAAATTATGCCATTCTGTAGAGGGCATTTAGGGCTATTTTCTGATACTAAATAATTTGTCTTTTGATGACCGGAAGTGCTCAAAATAAATTAAAATGTGTGAAAATGTTGGGGTTTTTTACAACGCAAGCCGATATGCCTGCGTAAACGTTTTTCAGCGGCTAAAACATGTTTTTTTGTTTTGATTGAACATAAAACAGACTTATTACTAGTTTTTATAGTTGAATATTGGACTTTATTATATGTATACTACTTTTGTATATTATATTATACTACTTTTTATATATAAATCATGTATAAAACACACAGAATCTAATATATTCCTTATGCGTAAGTATACAATTTGTGGAATCGACGGGTACCCATGGTAAAAAATTCATAATTTCGAGGGGCATTCATATTTTCTGAACCTAAATATACCATTTTGTGCAGAAATGAATGCTGAATCAAATGGTGTATTACAAGTTATGATATCTCAAACCAAACCCAAAATCCAGGGGGGGGGGTGGTAACCACCCCCCCCTTGGTAGTTAGTGTTACAAAAAAAGCTTGGTAGCCTGAGGGTTAAGTTGAACCTCAACCTCTCAGCGTCTTGCTTTCTCAGTTGCACATGAAGGTCGACCGGTCTGGAATAGCTTCCCGTTGGACATACGCCAGTGATTTGCTGTCTTTTGTAACTTTTTGCGTGTCATTGCCTGACTAGGAATGTCTTCTTGAAGCGACGCTATAAACATATCTGAAACGAATGACGAACGAATGAACGAATGAACGAGTACAGTGTAGAGAGCTTGAAGGGGCGTTTCACAAACCTGCATGCCCTATTTTTATAGATTATTATTATTACAATAAAGGATGCTAAAAATGATCAAAGCAATCGAACAGCCTACACGCTATAACTATACAAAGCGTCTAAAACTATGATCAACGCTATTTAGCCTGAATAGCATGAATCTACTGCAAAATAAGAATACTGTCCCTTTCTTAAGCAAAGCTTGTTATTGTTGCGTATAATACCCACCCAATTAAAGCTGAAAGGATGAGCTCTCTGTTGCAA
This sequence comes from Lumbricus terrestris, assembly GCA_949752735.1. NCBI lineage: Eukaryota > Metazoa > Annelida > Clitellata > Crassiclitellata > Lumbricidae > Lumbricus > Lumbricus terrestris. Next base: position 6,186,478 of record OX457047.1, on the reverse strand, counting down.
GATCTTCACTTTTGGATGTCATCAAACAAACTTAGTCTTAATCCTTCCAAGACCCAATTAATTTGGTTTGGAACCAAGCAACAATTACATAAGCTTGATCTTCAATATACTAGCCACATTATTTCCTGACTTTACTTTTCTTCTAGTGTTCGTGACCTGGGTGTCACACTTGACAGTGCTCTGACATTTACTGAACACCTGTCACTCTTGACCCGTTCCTGTTACTACCACTTGAGACGCCTTAGGGCAATTAGAAGATCTGTGTCCTCCAAGGTGTTTACGACTATGGTACATGCCTTTATCTCCTCTCGAATTGACTACTGTAACTCCCTACTAATTGGGCTTCCTAAGGTTCGCTTGTCATCTTTGCAATCTGTCTTAAATTCTGCTGCTAGACTTATTGCACGACTTCCTCGATACTCGCACATCTCTACATTCATGATTCATGACCTTCACTGGCTTCCGATCTTTGCCCGAATCAAATACAAAGTTTTGCTTCTAGTTACTAAGTCCCTGCAGGGCTTAGCGCCTAAATACCTGTGCGACTTAATGTGTAAACCTCTTTCTGCAACAAGGGCGGATCCAGGGGGGGGCCAATCCGGCCATGGCCCCCCCCCCATTTCAAATCACCATGGGACGTGGCCCCCCCCATCCATGGTGGAGCAAAAAAATTTCAGGGTGTCAGTCATGCACAGGAGAATTAATGTATAAATGTAATTAAAACCTATAATAAAAATACTGTGTAAATGTAATTAAAATCCAATCTAAGTCTCTCACGCAATTGCATTGTCTTTATATAAAGCATCGAAATGAAACAATCTTTCAACAGTATCCAACTATGATTTATGGCATGGAATGTATGTTATTCGCGAAGCAGGACGTTTTGGCGCCGCCGTTTTGGCGCCGGACTTTTTGGCGCCGCCGTTTTGGCACCGCCGTTTTGGCGCCGGACGTTTTGGCGCCGGAATTTTTCTCCCTCATTCTAAAGTATAAAAATTATCAAATTGTAGGTAATTTTAGGCGGTTCATTTACGCACATTTTGAGTTAAATTTTGTGATGATATTCCACGCCGTTCAAAAGTTATGCCCGAAATAGCTCAGAATGTATGTTCGACGTACACTCCTCACTTGATCTGAAAGGGTCAAAGCTGGTTTTTATTCGTATTAGGTAATACCACAATTAAATTTCATTGGAGCTGGATTGCTGAAAATGTTCTTCCTTAAACTGGCGTTGCATTGATGAACAATCCAACTCCGATTTAAGCAAAAGTATGTTTGTCTGTGTTCAAAAATCTGATGTTAAGTATTTTTTGTCGAAATGTAATAAAACTTCCTTAATTGTTATATGGTATGGCAGTGAGTAGGCCTATAGTCAATGTGGTCACATGATGTACATGTAGTTAAGCTTTTGAATAATAATTGTTGCAATCGTATCTGGCATTCAATAAAATCAGAAAACTGCCGCTATATTAGAACATTAGCCGGGTACCCGGCAGGGCTTTTTTAACGTGCAGCTATACACAAAATGTGCATTTGTAATCGAATTTGTGCATTTGTAGAAGCACTTACGTACAGTTAAAACTAGCCAAAATATCATTGTCCTCCCTTTAGAAGTAATTTACCATTGGTTCGAATTGTTCATTATTGCAATTATAATAAAAAGGTGTCCCACTGCAAATGTGTGCCAACACTAAAGAAGGTGTGCAATTGCCAATTTTTGCCAACACTAAAGAAGGTGTGCAATTGCACAACTTTTTTGTACAACAGCAGTGTGCTTTAAAGCATCATTATTTTACTTGCACACCTTTATATTACAATTGCAATAATGAACAATTCGAACCAATGGATTTGTTTAGGTTTCTAAAAAATTGGCAATTACACACCTTTTTTAGTGTTGGCAAAAATTGGCAATTGCACACCTTCTTTACTGTTGGCACACATTTGCAGTGTGACACCTTTATATTATAATTGCAATAATGAACAATTCGAACCAATGGATTTCTTTAGGTTTCTAAAAAATTGGCCATAGCACACCTTCTTTAGTGTTGGCAGAAATTGGCAATTGCACACCTTCTTTACTGTTGGCACACATTTGCAGTGGGACACCTTTATATTACAATTGCAATAATGAACAATTCGAACCAATGGATTTGTTTAGGTTTCTAAAAAATTGGCAATTACACACCTTTTTAAGTGTTGGCAAAAATTGGCATTTGCACACCTTCTTTAGTGTTGGCAGAAATTGGCAATTGGACACCTTCTTTAGTGTTGGCAAAAATTGGCAATTGCACACCTTCTTTAGTGTTGGCAGACATTTGCAGTTGCACACCTTTTTATTATAATTGCAATTATGGACATTTCAAAACAATGGACTTTTTAAAAGAACTGTCGCTTTTGTCTTTAATACACCATATTCATTGTTGTCACTAAAGTCTGTATTTCCTCGATCTATCGTGCTAAAATCTTATGTCATCTTAAAGTTCTTATTTCTATACTAAGCTAAATAGGCCCAGTCTTAGCGGGACTTTCTCTCTTTGGTGGGCCTGTTTTTTCAATCATTCGATGTGACATCCTCTGCTTTGATCGCTTGTACTTTATTAATCTGCTACCTCACATGTCTTATAATTTGTTATTAAATAAAGCATTTGTTTAAAAAATCCAGCTTCTATTTCACCGGCAAAAAAATCTCCTTTCAGCTTCAATTGTTCAAGCATTCGTCGGAACTCCCGCCGCTTTTTCGCATTTAAAAGACTCTTCATCGAGCTTACAAATCTCAAGCGTTCTTTTCTTGATCATATCTTCCATTTCTCATGCGTTCGCTTAATAAATCCAGCTCCAATTAAACCAGGAATATTTTCATCGATCCAGCCTCAATTAACTCAACAACAAGCCGTACATTCACTTTCTATTTCAGCAAGGATTTCGTCAATTTGTTTCACGCGTCGTATACACTGAACCGGAAATAGACTGCAAAACGCAAATGTTATAGCGCAATGGCGGCGCCAAAACGGCGGCGCCAAAACGGCGGCGCCAAAACGGCGGCGCCAAAACGGCGGCGTCAAAACGGCGGCGCCAAAACGGCGGCGCCAAAAAGTCACGTACCGGAAGTATTTTATTTATTCTAGTCTTAAAAAGTCATCAGTTTTTGGGATGCTAAATTGAACACCTTTTTTGAAACTTTCGCACGGGAGACTAAAAAGTCATCACTCCTTTCAGACGAAAAATTAAACACCTTTTTTAAGATTTCGCAGGGATGACTACAACAAGTCATCAGTTTTTTGGGATGCGAAATTAAACACCTTTTTTGATAATTTCGCACGGAAGAATAAAAAGTCATCACTCTTTTTAGACGAAAAATTAAACACCTTTTTTAAGATTTCGCACGGATGACTACAAAAGTCATCAGTTTTTTAATTCTAAATTGAACACCTTTTTTTGAAAATTTCGCACGGGAGACTAAAAAGTCATCACTCCTTTTAGACGAAAAATTAAACACCTTTTTTAAGATTTCGCAGGGATTACTACAACAAGTCATCAGTTTTTTGGGATGCGAAATTAAACACCTTTTTTGAAAATTTCGCATGGATGAATAAAAAGTCATCACTCTTTTTAGACGAAAAATTAAACACCTTTTTTAAGATTTCGCACGGATGACCAAAAAATTTCATCAGTGTTTTGGGAAGGAAAATTGAACACCCTTTTTGAAGATTTCCGGCGGATTACTTAAAAAAGAACATCTAGTTTTCGGGAAAGAAGTTTTTAAGTAAAGTCTATATTTATTGAGACCTTATGGCACTCTTACAAGCACTGAAAAGTACAGCTAATTTGTTAAGATAACAGCTTAAAATGCTACCATTGCAATGTGAAAATTCAAAATGTTTCTGGTGGGGAGGGGCATATCCCCTCCCCACACCCCTCCCCTGCTGCGCGCCTCATGATTGTCTTCAGATGGTCAATTATCTACCCCTCCGAAAACCTCAATTCCCCCAGAGGTGGGGGCTAAATTAAACTCTGGTTTCGGCCAAAAACCACTAAAAAGTTCATCAGATTTTTCGGCGAAAGATCAACGAAAAAATTTCCGACCCCAGCCCAAAATTTTTTTGGCCCCCCCCTTCGAAAATTCCTGGATCCGCCCTTGTTCTGCAAGATCCACACGCCCTCTTCGTTCTGCTGACCGCTTTGATCTATTTGTACCCAGATCACGAACCTCGTTAACCCAACATCGAGCTTTTGCTATTGTTGGTTCTTTAATTTGGAATCACCTTCCTTCTGAAATTCGTGGCAGGATTCTTGTAGGAAATTCACCTGCATCTTTTCGCTGCTTCAAGACATTTCTCTTTTCATGGGTCTGTCACGCTGAGAGCGTTTCTGAATAGCTCTGCTGTGAGAAGCGCTTTACAAATGCTTTATTAGATTAGATCAGATTAGAATTATATCTGACAAACCATCATTTTTTTCCTATGCTATTTTCTAGAGTATAGACGACACATCTGCTAACGCTCTTTTTTTATGTTTATTATACATCTGTACAGTCATTGATTGCGGCTTATCACTTAGGTTCTAATAAACTAATGAACTAATGTATATATATATATATATATATATATATATATATATATATATATATATATATATATATATATATATATATATATATATATATATATATATATATATATGGTATTATCAGGTATCATTAGACACCTCTTTTGGATAAACCACATGTATATAAATATATGTCTAATTGCAAACCTTAAATTTGTGTGGATTGGACATTATAATCTGCTCAATAAAATACAATAATAATTATTATTATGCTTTCAATTAAAAAAAGGCTGAAGCGTGACTAAATAACACATGTATAAACGGTTTTTAATATGGTCCAGGCGAGCTCCGAGCGAGCCCGGAGCACAGGTGAACGAAGCCCCAAGCATAGGTTAAGATCTGTTTGAAGCGATGCGTAGGCCTACGGTTCTGGGATACGAAAAGTTTCTACATGAATAAAAACAATGTGGTGCTGTTATGGTTATAACCTACTCTCCTCTCTCCGTAACTCAATCTGTCCTGCTGTCCGTCTGTCTGATAATGGGACGCCGCTCCTTCTGTGGTTGTCTGTCTCTGTTTACCTCTAATCATAGAGACCACTTTTACCATTGCAATTAATTTCCTACATTTTAGACTACTTGTTCCTTTCCGTATGTCTTTGTTTCCGTCGCTATCTTTGTCTTTTCGTCTACGTCAATCAACCTAAAGAAGTTGGTGCACATAACTGTGGTCGAATGGTCGCTTTTTTCTGGAGCCAAAATTCACCCACTTTAGTAGCTACATGTGCATGCATCTCTGGTGCTTCCGAGTCCTAACTTGACCACATTTGGAATATACTCTTTTGAACAGCTCTTCTGACTTCACATAGCGCTTGACTTTCGATTGGCGATCTAGCATTGTTGGTCTCTTTCTGTCTGTCTCTCTCTTGGAGAGTCACAGAGGCAAACACACTGACAAACAAAGAGAGAGACACAGAGACATAGATAGACAGAGACATAGAGATACGTAAGTAGAGATAGAGAGACAGATAGACATAATTATAGACAAAGTGACAAGGAGAGACACAGAGAGACAGACAAACATAGACACATTGACAAACAAAGAGACAGAGGCTGCACTCTGCTGACCCCTGGCGTCGTCTTCTTATCTTCTCTCGAGAACTTCTCGCCTGCAATCGTAAACCGCCATTCATCCTCTGTCATCCTCTTCCACTTCCTCTCTTTCTCCATCTCGCTTCCACTTGCTTTTCCACAATATCCCCAGTTTACCCTCTTTCCTCCCTTATTCGTTTCTTCCTCATTTTCGCCCTCTATTTGTCCTAACTCATCCTTCATTCATCCATCTCCTTACAACTCAATGAGTCTGTCTATTTTTCTGTCTTTGTCTCTCTCTCTCTGTTTCTGCCTCTGTCTAAATCTCTCTCGTACATATTAACTTCTTTCTACATTCTCTTATAATAATCTTTCACACCTTTTTAACAGTTATAAATATATCTATATAATCTACTTTCCAATTCCTTTTCAGACTCTTCCTCCTTCTTGACCTCGGCAGCGGCATTTGCAGTTTAACGTCACTGTGTGGTAACAGAGACCATTAGAGACGCCCTCCTCCTTTATCCAGGCTAGGGACTGGCACTGGCAGAGTGCAACCAGTGGCGGAGTTTCTCGACCTCATATTCCAACTTTGCCTATCAGCTGCCTCCTATCATTAAAATTCTCCTCCTTCATCCTCTGCTTTTTATTCTTTCTCATTTAGCATTTTTCTCGTCCTCTATCCCTTTCTCTCAATCCTCCACTCTTTCTGCTCGTCATCACCATCGACGTCGGGCGGCGAAGATCCAAGGAAAGTAATCAAAGGTCAAAGCCGACAGACGCCAAGTGTACCACCACCACGTGCGATTTTATTATTTAGGAATTCACAAACCGAATCGGGTGCAGTAAGCTTCTGCAAGTTTTTTTCATTTACGGTTCTGAATCTGACGCTGAGGTTGTGTTCTTGTCTTCGGTAACGATGAACTGGTTCTCCGCAATGACGTGGTTGAGATTACTTCCGGATAAAAGGTCGAGTATTCTGTTGACTGTCGTTTGGTTTGTCGTCAGCCTCGCTTTGGAGAGCACAGAACCAGGTGACCTATTACAATTTAATCTAATCTTATCCAATATAATCCCGACTAATCTTCCCTGATTAATTTTTATAGCTCCAGTGTCAGTGAGAACAGGGTTTAAAGTGGGTGGGAACGCATGGGAACGGCGTTCCCACTGCTCAAGAAATTCTTGGCTTGCTCATTATGATGGAACTCTAAAACACATGCATTTCAATAAAATTCTTCATCAGCGTTCCCACTGCTCACCCAAACCACTTTCACCACTGAGTGAGAATGATTATCAGTTATGATTATTATTTATTACTGACAGTTCTTTTTGACCGCTCTGTGGTTGTGAGCACCTCCGAGTAGTCTACTTGACGAATCATTGAATGAATGAATGAATGAATGAATGAACGAATGAATGAGTGAATGATTGAATGAATGAACGAATGAATGAATGAATGAATGACGATGATGATGATAACGGCGACGATGATTATGATGATGACGACGACGACTATTATGATGATTATGATGATGATGACAATGATAATGACAATGATAAAGATAATGATAACGACGACGATATGGTCCTTGTTCTGAGCCACACAAACGATGTCGGTCGCGTGACGTCTGTCATTTCTGCTGAATAAGCAAAAGGTTAGAGGTCAGCGGACGGCGTTTCAGACTTAAGCCTTACGGATGAGAATTGGATGTCGTAGAAATGGCGCTTCATAATGCGCTCGAGTCACCGCAGAGCAGAGAACCATATAGCAGGAAGAAGTGACAGCCAGGGAACCAGTATTTTGATTGGTCGGTTTTGGGGAATGGTGGATCTGGATGGGGGAGAAAAATTACTATTTGAAAGCGTTGGAGGCACTCGGTTTTTTCCTCTGTTTCAGTATCCATCTTGGTTTTTACTACCATCGTGAAGTCCATGTTATTCCTTTCTTTCACTTCCTCTGCATTCCTACTTTCTAGTCCTGATCCTCATCCATCTCTAATTACACACCCGATAAATACTATGCTGTTATTTTAAAACAAAATTTAATTGAAAAAATTTATTTATTTTCTTTTATTTAGTTAAAAGACACAAATCTTAAAGCTATTGTAATGGTCTTGATATGCGCATCATTTTGTTTCAATTCAGTTAGTTATTTAATTAATCTTGTTATATAATTTTTTTATTATATATTTTTTTGCCTTTTATCATGAGTTAGAATGATGATAAAGCAATAATTTGTGTGCATTTTGAAGTCTAAGTCATGACGTTGGGATTGAATATCAAATTCGATATGCTGCAAATCCGACATAAGAACGGTCTCGTTGTGGACCGACCCATACACTCCTCTCATCTATTCATTGGTCCAGTCAATTCCTCCTCAATCCTCTTCCGTGCGACTCCAATGTCCATCCTCCTATTAACACATCGCAATTAAGACTAATAATATATACAGCGATGAACAGAGTGGAATGGAGAAACTGCATTGCCCGATGTGCAGAGCTGCACGGGAAGGACTAAGGTCTAAGGAATATATAATACTTGCGGTTTTTCTAAACACCTTTTTTATTATAGCATACTATAAAATAATACGATATACTTAAACTTTGGAATCGAGTAAGTTGTCGTTTACCTTAATTACCCTTCCTACGCTCCTCTATAATAATGATCGCCAATTCTCTTCCATGGATACACACACACCTAATAATGCAGTTTTCCCTTCTTCAGTGATTTATTTTTGCCAAAACAAAGCTGTCGTGCAAACATTACTGATTGTGCGCTGGTCCTGGTACAAATTAAACACCTTTTAAAACGATCGTCCTTTGAATATAAGAAATGGAAACTGAATTTCATTTGCGAATAATGCGATCAACAGCATGACTTTTCACTGCAATCTTCTCCCCAACGTCCTCATCCTCCACTATAATAATCCTCCATCCTCCTATATTCCACACTCCATCCATACTCCTCCTCCATCCGCTTCCTCCTCCTCCACCCCTTCTCCCTCCTCTTCCATCCCTCCCTCTTCTTCCTCGCAGATTCATCATTCATGACCTGGTAATATTTGACGTCGTCGTCGTGACATCGTAACGATGCAGAATGTACTTGCGCCTCATAAAGCAACCGGACGAAATAACCAGACACGAAATCTGGAACAACGGACAACAACGACGCAATATTATATCAACAACGATGAAACATATTATATTCATCTGTTCGCACATTAGATGGACAATCAGAATATATGAGAAACACTTCCTTCCCCATTCCTCCTTCCATTCATCCTCTTCATTCACCTTCTCCTCCTCCTCCATTTTTTACATATTCTCCTTCCTTCTCCTCTTTCCCTTTTCATCATCTTTGTTTATCCTCTTCTTCTCTTCCATCTCCTCTTCCTCATTCCCTGTCTTCTCAGCCTCCTCTTCTTGCTCCTCCTCCTCCTTCTCTTTTTCTACTCTTCTTCTCTTCAATCTCTTTTCCAACTCTTACTCATTCCCCATCTTTACCTCCTCCACTCCAGTGACTCCACCCTCCATAATATCCCTCCTCCCCATCCTATTATTCATTCTCATTCTTCTCCGCCACATCATCTTTCAATTCGCCTTCCTCAATCCTCCGCATTCTTTTCACACTCTATCATTCTCATGCCTTCCCTATCTTTGATTACTCATTCACGTTTAATGAGCTTAGAGCTGAATAGTCATTCAACGAGAGGCGCAATAAAAACGTATCTGTAGATACAATATTGTAATATCATTTTCTATATCTTGCTCCATACGTGTAACAGCTGGCAGAAACCTCTGTTCTGAATGCGGCATTTACCTATCTTTATTAATAAATAACCAGAACTAAACTCTTAGAAGAGTTAAGCGACATGTGCATTCATATCCCCGTCGTATTTAATATAATCTCGTTGTTGGAAAAAAAATACATAAAGAATAACAAATGAAGTAAACGAAAATAATAGTAAAATTTCAATTAACAGTAATTATTATTTATTATGGATTTTGAAAAATCTACCGTTGACATCGTCAATTTTTGCCTGCTGCTGTATAACGACGGTGTGACATAATGAAAGATGATTAGTGTCGCCCTCCTTCTTTATCCAGACTTGGGACTGGCACTGACAGACTGGGAGCGATGTTCCAAAGCCATGTGAACGAAATTCTTATGATCAGAATCAATGTTTCGGTAACGAGTGTTGACAACAATTTGCAGGGAATGATTGTCACTTTCAGCCATTAAGTGGCATAGGCCACTTTAATTATAGTCAATTTAACTCCTTCACAAAGGTGTCCAAATATAGTCTGACTTTACATTGTTTAAGAATAGAGCCTGAAACGGTGATTGCAGATAGATACGGCTAAATAGCAAAGATAATTATTAGCGTCGCCCTCCCCTTTCCTCTAATCTTTGGACTGGCATTGTCAGAGTACAAAGATTGTCGTCCTGTTTGCCAATTATTGGCTTCAGAGATTAGATGCATTGTCCGAGGAAGCTTCAGCTTCCATTTCTTCAGTTCATACTTCCAATGCTTCTGTTGATTATGCAGAGCAAAAACTAAAGATAAAAGCAGAAAATAGATGCAGACCATCATCTAAACGAAAAGCAAAAACCACACAGAAAAATCGCGAAATAGAAAGCAAAAGCAAAGTCAAAACTTAGAAATAGGGCAGAAGCCAAACGCAAAAGAAGAAACTAAACTCAAAACACGAAGAACCGCAAAAGCCGATTTTAAAAGCAAAGCTTTAGCTGTGTATACATATATCCACAAGAGCAGATGGCGTTTGACCCAGCAGCGTCTCATCTTTGTTGCTTGTTAGCAAATTAGTTATAAATAATTTCGCAAAACGTCGCCTCTCCTAGTTGTCTGCAAACGAATGAACGTACATGTAAGTGGACGTCTATATAACACTTAGTGGACTCTAGAAAAGACTTTCAATTAGGGACTACTCTACGCTAGTGATTGATTGCGAATCCGAGCTTAGCGTTATTGTTTGTATGTATGTGCACTTGTCACAGTGTCCCTTCATGCTCCCTACTCAGAGGCGCTCCCGACTACAGCTTGGACAAAAATTTCGTTTGGCGTATTGGATGGATGTATCCGATTTGACCAGGGTCTGTGACAACAGAGGCCGTTACCCTGGACAGAAATTTGTTCGGCATATTACAGCACAGGTGAATTACATTATTTGCGGATTTATAAAACGCACCTCACGATATTCGGAGGCGATCACGGAGCAAAGAACAAACGCAAAATGAAAACTTTAAAAAATTGGCGGAGAAGCCCAGCAATGCACAAAAAATGAGCAATTGAAACTTATTCAGTCGTTTAACTAATATGTAAAGGTGTTTAAGTTTTACTGTTAAAATCAGAATAGTTTCCATTACAATAATGACTGTGGGATGCGGTGTTGTAGTGAGTATGTTCGTCGCCTTGCAGCCGGAGGGTTGCAGGTTCGAATCCACCTCTAGCCGCCGCGTAGGGATCTTGGGCAAGTCCTTCACTCGTAATTGCTCAGCGCTTTGGCGTAAAATCCGATGAAGTGTCCTCACTGTACAGTAGTCTGAAGCGCTTCTGAGTTGTTATCACATTCATGCATAGCCTACATTGCTAATTCAGAGTCAACGAGGCTTGAAATATTATTGGAACAGCCTGGACGAAGAGAAGATTTAGGGTAATTGCAGTTTAACGTCAATGTGTGGTAACAAAGACCACTAGCGACGCCCTCCTCCTTTATCCAGGCATGGGACTAGCACTGGCAGAGTGCAACCAGTGGCGGAGTTAGAACAGTTAGCGCTGGAGAGAAAACATGAGGAGAGGAAAAATAGAAATAATGTGCTAAATAAAGATCTTAGTTTCCCGTCCATTTCGCATTAGAAAGCATTCCACGCAATACGCTACAAACATTGGCGTGATTAGGACTGAAGCATACGGGTCTGCGGGTCGCTTGATCTTGCCGGTGGAGGAATGGCCCACTTGGGGGCGAGACGACGTATGTTGTGTGCAATCAACGGATCCGGGTATACGAGGGTTTTTATATAGCGCACGCTTGTGTGGTTTAAGTGGATCTAGGGAGAGGGTTGGGTGGCGTGTGTGTGTGCGTGTGTGTGTGTGTGTGTGTGCGTGCGTGTGTGCGTGTGTGTGTGCGTGTGTGTGTGTGTGTGCGTGTGTGTGTGTGCGTGTGTGTGTGTGTGCGTGTGTGCGTGTGTGCGTGTGTGCGCACTCTGCTCTACGACGATACGGGAATTCCCCCTCATAATTATGTATTCAAAGATACGTTGCGTTATCTACAGTACTCTTGATAAGCAGAAAGAATAGAGGGGTGATGAGGTGGTGGTGGTGGTAGTGTTGGTGTTGGTAGGTGGGTAGTAGCTGTGGAAGCTGTAGTAGACTAGCTGTTGATGTTGATGTTGTACCAGTTGTTGAAGTAGTAGTAGTAATAAAATGTAGGAGCAGCAGTAGCAGCGGTAGTCGTAGTAGTAGCGGTTGTGGTAGTGATAGTGGTAGTAGTTGTAGTTGTAGTACCAGCAGAAGCAGTAGCTGTAGCAGAAGCAGAGCAGCATAGCATGGGTAGCAGTTGTAGCAGTAGTTGGTGTAGTAGCAGTAATCGTATTAGTCGTTGTTGTTTTTGCTGTATTAGAATGTAACGTTATTCATTATCACATATATTTTATTTTATGACCGCCTTTGCTGTGCATTGTACGATTGCAAGTGAGGTATCATGTATCATGTGTAGTTGCAGTTTAACGTCACTGTGTGGTAACATAAGGATATCAGCCGAGTGACGTTTTATAGTATTTGACACTATTTATATGTCCTCCTGAAACGTATTAAAGGTGTCAACAAATGCAGTGTTGCCAATAAACGGCTAAATCACAATAATATTTAAATTAAGAAGAGGTAGTACTTGCTGCAGAAGTATTAAGCAGCAGTAGTGTCGGCTGTAGTATTATATGATTTTTGTGATAAATGTTGATGATGACGATGATGATGGTAATATTAATAACATTGGTATAATTATCTTTATAAAACAGGTGATATTATTCAAGTTGCGCGTATGCACGTGAGATAATGAACACGCTTTGCAATGGATTAATTTAATCATTGGAATCCGTTGGTGCAGGTGTTTCCAATTGAATGTAGCGATCGTTAGTAATCCAAATTATGGCAAATAATCAAAAGAATTAAACTCTCATCTCATCATCTCTTGATGCGAGTCTCGTGTGTGTGTGTGTGTGTGTGTGTGCGTGTGTGTGTAGCTGTCTCACTGTGCGCATGTGTCTGCCTGTCTGTCTGTCTGTCTGTCTGTATGTCTGTCTGTCTGCGGGTTAGCTTGGTTGTGTATTCATGTCTTACCCTGCATCTCTGTATAATTGTCTGTGGCGCATTTGTTTGGGAGCTAAATTAATATTGGGCGAGAATTGGACCGGATTGGTACGAGATTAGGTCAAGATTTGTCGAGGACATCAAAATATCTCGAAGAAAATTCATCGATATCACTTCAACAATTGATTTAAATTTTCACAAATACACAAATCAATTAATTGATTCCAATAAATTTCTCAGCAAATTTCAATTTATTTCTATTTGTTTTAAAGCAGGAATCGAACATGAAGTTTGTCAGACAGAATCGTTTCGACCGATCTGCAACTCATCGGACGAGGTCGTCGTCATAGTAACGGCACAATACGGACGGCTGAAAATAGGTTGGCATGGCAGCGGGCTAGCGTTGGTTGCTAGCAATAAACTGGATAGAGTTTAATGGATGGAACGGATTTGGAAACCGTACAACGACGATGATGATTAGGATGACGATGGCAGTGATGACGACGACGATGATGATGATGATGATGATGACTGTGCCATTTGTTGTTGCTCGTGTGAAAGCAAAATATTGAAACTGGCAACAGCAACTACTTGGAGGCAGAGGTGGTTAGATAGAAGTGAAAGGGTTAAAAAATTGAATGTTGTCTACCGTTTATTGTAATTGATAGATACTACGGATTATTTATAACTCCTTTCAGCAGCGTTTTAAAGGTGTTGAAAACCCAGTGCTGCTATTAAGCATCTGAAGCAAAAGAAATTTTCAATTGACATGCATTAGTATTTGTAGCACTAGTAGTGGCTTTAGTCACCTTGTCACCTTGTGCCGTCGATTCTTTGAACTGTAGCGACCGCCATGATCAACCCCCTCCACTTGCTACGATCTTCCGTCGCGTTTCTCAGTTCCTCCAAGTTCAACTTCGTTCTCTCGTGTATTTCTTCCATCCACCTCCTTTTTGGGCGTCCACTTTAGCAAGAAGAGTATTATTATGTCTTCAGACGAGTTTTGAAAACCCCAACAGAGTTGGCAGAACGAACTGTGGAAGGCAGAGTGTTCCAGCAGCAGGGGCCAGCAGTTGAAAAAGCACGCTCCCCGAAGCGTGTCTTCGTCCTTCGCACATACAGATCTTCTTTCACACTGGATCTCAGCGTAAGACCAGCACCTGACGCCGCCATCTGCACGCAATAGGATTTGAGGTAGTCCGGTGCTAAGCCATGTAGTGACTTGTAGACGAGCAATGAGAGTTTGAATTCAATGCGGTACGGTATTGGAAGCCAATGCAACACGTCACGCAGTAATGGTGTCACATGATCATACTTCCGCCGATTACACACGAGTTTCGCCGCTGCATTCAACACAGACTGAAGTCGGTCGTGCAGGTACTTCGGCGCACCAGCCAACAAACTGTTACACCGGTCCACCTGAGAAACCACGAAGCAGAAAACGGCTGTGAGAGGATGCTGGGAAGAGCCAGGCATGATATTAGACGGTAGAAGAGGGGAGGTCCATTGCATGTGGAGGGAAATATATCACAGCAAATATTCTCGAACAGATGTCGCTGAGAGAGGCTTATGCATATATTATAGTTGGATAGATATTTGGGGGACAAAACGAACACCCAACAGATCGCCTTAAATGATGTGATTAATATGCAATGATATGGTTTTCAATACATACAATTATTTCGGCCATTCGTTTCCATTTAACAAACCACCTCGCTATCTACTTTCCGGCTTTTAAAATGTTGTCGTATGATATTCCATAATAACATTTTGTTGGCTTTTTAGAAGGTTTTGTGAGGTAATGGAAGACAGTGAATTGCTACACCAGTTGATTTTTGAGCACCTCTTTTAAGTAGTTAATTTCTGCATTAATCACTCTGACCTGCAAAAGTCATCAAATCGGCGTATCGGAGAAATTAAACACCAGTTGAAAGCATTTTCGCTTGCATATAAGAAAGCTAATGCACAAATTCAAGATAATATTTTTTCTTGCTGTTTCGAAACTCAAATTGCTAGTCTCAAAATTGGATAGACGAGGAAGGCGGCGCAAAGGGTATTATATTTTTTTATCGCACAATGACCTTAAATTGAAACAAACGCCTATTGAAGGCCGTTGTCACGAAGTAGAGTGTCCTCTAAATAGATCGCATCCCGCAGTTGAATATAAGTTGAAAAAGAGAGAAGTGGTTAATGACTTCAGTAAACGTCGCCTCTCCATTATCTAAACTTTTAATTTTCACACTGTAATTGCAGCATATGAAGCTGTCATGTTTTAAAATTTTTATCATTTTGGATTAATATAATTATATGCTCCGTCCCACCATCAATTTCAACCTTCCTGTCCCCCTAAGTCTTCGCCCATGTTTGCATACGCCCTAATCCTTCCACCAATCCTCCCGCCCATCCCATATATTTGATTGCTTTATTTCGAGAATTTATATAGCGCCTATTCCGAAACATACTTAGATGCGCTGTTTGTGCTGGCTTATCTGATATCAAGAGTCATTACAATATTAGAAGTTGTTGAACGAAGATTTGGAAAAACCTTCCTTGACGCATTTTTAATGACACTGCCATATCAAAGATGATCAGTGTCGTCCCCTCCTTTATTCAGGGGTT
>OX457047.1:6078665-6166165 GCA_949752735.1 Lumbricus terrestris | reverse complement strand
TTGATCGTTTTGTTTTAAAAGACCTGCACGAACCCTGACGGTTAAAAATATATAAGTGACAATTCAATCAATTTTCTTAAGAATTTACAGTTTCAGAGAGAATAGTTTCCGTTGTATTCGCTAGAGTCCGCTGTTGCAACTGCTGTTCCCTAGATGGCGACTCATGCCGTTGAACCCCAATCCCTCCTCCTACTCCACGGCACATCCTTACTCCTCCAGATCCCTCAAGCATAGCAAAGCCCTCGCAAGCCACAGCAGGCCCCCGCCCCCGCCCCCGAAGAATCCTTCCGTCTCAACAGCTGAACATAGTCGCATAGTCTCCGGACATATTTCGTATTAATATGGTCGGCCGCATTGTACGTGTACTGCGAGGAGGAGGAGGAGGAGGAGGAGGAGGAGGAGGAGGAGGAGGAGGGGGAGGAGGAGGAGGAGGAAGAGGAGGAGGAGGAGGAGGAGGAGGAAGAGGAGGAGGAGGAGGAGGAGGAGGAGGAGGAGGAGGAGGAGCGGGAGGAGGAGGAGGAGGAGGAGGAAGAGGAGGAGGAGGAGGAGGAGGAGGAGGAGGAGGAGGGAGGAGGAGGAGGAAGAGGAGGAGGAGGAGGAGGAGGAGGAGGAGGAGGAGCTGCATGGTGCTGTAGTTGTCTCAATTTCGACACCTTTTTATTGGACTTTATATCCGCTATAATTATAATTTTATGGTGCTGTTGAGTCCATCTCTTCCTCCTCCTCCTCCTCCTTAGTGCCATAATACCCGGCGGGGGGCGTTGCTCTGCTGCAGATAATAATCTGGGCGTTACTGCTACTATGTTGGAGCAGTAATCGCATTCGCATTGTGGCAATGTACTCGTTCGTGGATGATGCAGACTAATTCTTCCATTCTGAGATCATGGATTGGTTGGAATGGAGAGCAGCTGCTGCGAGGGTCGTTCTTAGTCCAGATGCACGATTCTGCAGTTTCTCTTCTTCTTCCGATCCTCTTTCACCGTAGACGTCGTCGTAGTCCTCTACTGTGATGGCACATGATGTCAGCTCCGTCACTGATGCAGGGTAGCGAGACACGTACAGTAGTCTTGCTTGAGACGCCTGAAAAAAACGATCATTTTAACAGGTTTTATCATCAACATCATCGTCTTCATCATTGTTTATTGTCACCATCACGAAATAAATCCATCCATTACCATCTATACCATTCCTCAAGTCTACTCTTTATGTAATGCTATGATAATCGCCTTAAGTTAATTGTGCTTTAATTTCTACGATGCAACTGCTCCTGTGTTTGACGTGAAAAATATAAATTACTTTATTTATCATATTTTAAAGGTGTTTAAGATAATTGCAATATTATTATTATTTTAAGGACATAATAAATATTACTGCATTTCTATGAACCTGTTTCGCTGCTGAAATCAAGACAGATGCGATGTCAGATAATTTATGGGGTTGCATTGTTGTCACTGCTAATTACAAATCAACAGCAAAACACAATAGCCTGCGCTTCAATGCAACTACGCATGCAATTATGTCCCGGTAAAGAACATATAATTTATTTTTGTTTGAGCTGCTTGGGGGGTCTTTGGGACCTCGGGGGCCGTGAGCCTTGCCCACATTCGTCACATGGTTGTTACGCCACTACTGAGATATATATATATATATATATATATATATATATATATATATATATATATATATATATATATATATATATATTGTAGCCATTAGATGTCTACGGCCCTTCTTCTCTTCCGTACTCTCTCTTACTTGGTGCGTGGGTGTTGGTAGGAGGGGCCTTGCCTATTTAAGGGCCTGCTGTCGTGGGTAGGTCCTTGCAGTTGTGGTGTGTGGTGAGCGTGGTTGCTGTCTCTCGTTGAGCGGTCTTGCGGTGCTTCTTCCTCGTTGTTATGCGAGTTAACCTGCGGGTTCTTCTTCTGCGTCGCCATCTTCGCCCTGTTGGTGGTCTGGCCGTTCATCCGTCTTCCTTGGCTCCGTTAGCCGTTGTCTGCCGTGCTGTCGTTCGTACTGAGTTCTCTGGTCTGTTCGACTTCGTATCTACTAGACGGTAACGTTTTGTTAATTTCGCTGTATATATTGCTCTATTGAATAAATCTATGTTTATTTCATCCAAATTGGGACCTTATTCTATTAATCATACCCCGTAGACGGCCATTGAACCCAACATATGGGGGCCCTCCGTTCTTTTGACCGGTCTTTTGCGTAATTCCGTTGGAAAATTTCGGAAATTTTGGTCCGTATGGTTCGCAGGAATTTTGGTGAATTTTGCCGTTATTTTTTCGGAAATTTTGCGAAGTGGCATTTCGTTTTGTGGGGGCCTGGGCTATTGTTTTGAGTTTGAAGCGGCAATTTTGTGCTTTTCGCACGTGTGACGGTCTTGAAGTGGACTGTCGTTCGCCTTTTTTGTGGAATTTGGGAAAATTTTGGTCCGTTGGTCTGCGCAGTAGACTATTATGGCATCGACCGCGGAAGGTAATCTTCTTGACTGGGACGAGATAGTGGACTTGCCGGTTGAGGAATTGAGACAATATTGTGCGACGTTGGGTGAGGACGTTAAAGGTTTATCGAAAGCGCAATTACAGAAGTTGGCTAGAAAAGCGTTGTCGCCTAAACAGGGAAGTGAGGAGTGGAAACTTCGGGCACAAGCGAAGCGAGAGGCCGTCGAAATGGAGCGCCTGAAATTTAAAGAGGACACAGACTTTGAGTGGCAAGTCGAGAAAGAGAAAATGAGAATGGCAGCTGAAATCGAGAAAGAGAAAATGAGAATGGCAGCTGAGGCGGAGGAGAAGAAAATGGCAGCCGAGGAGAAGAAAATGGCAGCTGAGACAGAGAAAATGAGAATGGCAGCTGAGGCCGAGGAGACGAAAAGGAGATTTGACATGGAGGAGAAAAGGATGAATTTGGAGGTCGAAAGACAGAAATTGGATATGGAAATGAGGAAATTGGAATTAGGAGGTGTGACAGAACGACCTGTACAGAACAAGGAGGATTTTCGTTTTGGGGCGGCGATGAAATTTGTTCCTAAATTTGATCCCTCAGATATTGAACATTATTTTGCGGCATTCGAACAGGCGATGGCATTGCATAAAATTCCGATGGAAAAATGGTCATCCCTTTTACAGCCACAACTGTCGGGAAAGGCGGCAAAAGTATTTGCGTCTTTGTCTATGGATGATTGTGTGGTTTATGCTATTGTTAAAACTGCGCTCCTCACTGCTTATGAACGGATACCTGAATTCTATCGGAAGAAATTTAGGGAGATGAGAAAAGAACCACGGGAGACTTTTGCAAATTATGCCTATCGTCTGCAGATCCCTTTTCAGCGTTGGATAGAGGGTACAAATTCGTGGGATGATTTGGCTAAATTTAAAGAGGTTGTACAGATGGAGCAATTTGTACAAGCGTTACCGCTAGAGGTCCACAGGTGGCTTTTGGACAAAAGTCCTGAGAGTGTAGCGAGTGCTGCACGCATGGCAGATGAATACGCTGTTTTGTATAAACAGGGGCCGAGTAATTATGCTGGGGGATTCCAAAGAAATTTTTCTGAGCGTACAAACCGATTCTCATCTGAAGATAGTGAGAAGAAAGATGTGTGGGAGCGTCGGGGCTCTGGGCACAAGGAAGGTGTGCGCCATGATTCAAAATGGAGTAAGCGTTCGCCTCAAAGAGGGACGTATGGGTTTAAACAGCCTAGTCGTCAATATGATGACCTTGAAGGGTTTGGGGAGCAGGTCACGTGTTCGTACTGCAGAATTTCTGGGCACGTGAAAGCCCAATGTTTGAAATTAAAACGAAAGGAGGGGCCTGACATTGAAAACTGGAGGGGTCCGAAACCAGTGGGTTTGGTACAAACTTTGTCGGCACCTGTTAAGGAACAGAGTTTTCAGAAGCCTATTGAAAATGTCGATAAAATGTATGCTCCTTTCTGTGTGAATGGGTGTGTCATTAATGATGTGAATGAACGAAAGGATGGTATTTTTCTGAGAGACTCAGGTGCCCTTCAATCTTTAGTCTCTGCTGAATGGTTGGATGAACATGATTTTGTGCAGTTGAATGAAACTAGGCTTCTGCGCGGTATATCTGGTCAAGTTATGGAGCGCCCGCTTGTGAAATTGAGTGTTGACTGTGCATTTGTGAAAGGCGAAATTCTTTGCTGTATGATGAATTCCCTTCCTATGAACGGTGTACAAGTGGTAATTGGCAATGATGTAGCGCTTGCTGGTGATATTGTTGATGTTGCTATTACGACCAGGGCTAGGGCACGACAATATGCAGCCGACCGAAGTGAGACAATAAGCGCTGTGTGCAGTGAACCGACGCGCGTGGAGACGCCGAGTCTGGGTCATAGTGCAGAGTCGGTCGATCGGGCATTAATGACAGGTGATTTATTGGGTGTGTCAAATGACCCAGCGCTTTTAGAGCCCGGTGATTTAGCAGCATTATTTGCAGCGACTGAAAGTATTGACGACGACTGGACAGAGATCTGTGTTCCGAGATCTGAATTTATAATGAGGCAAAGAAATTGTCCAGATTTGGTTCCATTGTTTGCGCTGGCGGAAAATAAATCGACAGGCGATGGAAGTGTACAACCGTATGCGTTGGTTGAAGGTGTGTTGGTGCGTCGGTGGGACGATAAATTAACTCCATTTGGTTTGGGTGTGTCACAAATTGTGGTTCCACGCCAGTTGAGAAGGAAATTGTTGCACGTTGCACATGATATACCAGCTTCGGGTCATCTGGGAACACAGAAGACATTGGACAGACTGTTAAAACAATTCTGGTGGCCACTTGTGAATAAGGATGTACGTGAGTACTGTCGTTCATGTGATGTTTGTCAGAGGTTGGGTAAAGGTTCCAGGAATTATAGAGCGCCTATGGTCAGTGTGCCTGTTACGCAAGAAGTGTTTGAACGTCTTGCAATGGACATCGTTGGTCCCCTAAGTGTTTGTGCCTTAACGGGTAACAGATTTATACTTACGGTGATTGATTTGGCATCGCATTTCCCATTTGCTTTTCCTTTAAAGACCCATACGGCACAGGATGTTGCGAAATGTTTGTGTGAGGTGTTTACGATGTTCGGTTTTCCGAAAGAAATTCTTTCTGATTGTGGAAGTGAGTTCATGTCTGATTTGATGCAAGTGTTTGTGCATGAATGTGGTATTCTACAATTGAAGACTAGTCCTTATAGACCACAGACGAATGCTTCGTGTGAACGCTTCCATCGTACTATGAAAGATATGTTGAAGGCGTTGGCTGAAACATATCCGGGTTCGTGGGATACCATGCTCCCTTGGGTGTTGTTTGCATACAGAGTACTGGGTTTTCTGCTTTTGACTTGATGTATGGTAGGGATGTTCGAGGTATGCTTCAGTTTATGAAAGAGGCATGGTTGTCAAAAGATGTGGTGAACGAAGTGTCTGGAAAGAATGTGATTGAATATGTCTTACAATTGCGTGAGCGTATGCGTGTTGGGTTGCACATGGCTGGTGAAAATGCTGTTGTTGCTAAGACTAAGTCAAAGCAGCTGTATGATAAGCATTCGAGGGCTGTCACTTTTGAAGAAGGCGAGAAAGTCCTTTTGTTGATTCCGTTGGTGGGTAAACCTTCACAGGCCAAATATTGTGGACCTTATGTGGTGTTGCGTCGGCTGGGTCCGGTTGACTATTTGGTATGTACGCCGGATAGAAGGAAAACAGAACGAGTGGTACATGTTAATCTCATGAAGCGGTATGTGGATCGTGCGGATGTGTTGCATGATGTACCGAAAGAGGATGTGGTTGCTTCTGTGTTGTTGGTGGATACGGATGTGAAGGTGACTGAGTTGACTTTGGAGGATAAAGTCTTACAATGTGAGGTGTCTGCTGAATGTCGTGATGAATTACGTGATGTTTTGCATGACTTTGCACATGTGTTTAGTACGTTACCGGGTAAAACTGATATGGTGTCACATCGAATTGAATTGGTCGAAGGTGCTCGTCCTGTTCGACAAACCCCTTATCGATTGAATCCTGAGCGGATGGCTAAGGTGGAGAAAGAGGTGGAACAGTTGTTGAAGGCTGGGATCATAGAGGAATCCGAGAGTCCTTGGGCGGCTCCGATTGTCATGGTTCCTAAGCCAGACGGTACGGATCGCTTATGTTCGGATTTCAGGAAACTGAACGGTCTGTCCGTAGCGGATCCATTTCCGATGCCCCGGGTGGAGGTCTTAATTGATCGACTTGGAAAATCCCGCTATTTGACAAAATTGGATATGACCAAAGGGTATTGGCAGATTCCAATGCATCCTGATTCAGTCCCGTTGACTGCTTTTGTAACCCCGAAGGGTCATTACCAGTGGGAATTCATGAGTTTTGGATTGAAAAATGCGCCTGCATCATTTTCAAGGTTGATTACGAAAGTTTTGAATGGATTGGATGATTTTTGTGATGCGTATCTGGACGATATAATCATTTTCAGTTTGGAATGGTCTGATCATTTGATACACTTGCGTAAGGTGTTGAGTAGGCTTGCGGATGCATGCTTGACTTTGAACTTAGCTAAATGTGTCTTTGCAAATGCGGAAGTGGATTTTTTGGGTCACCACATTGGAGTGGATGGTGTACAGCCACGGGTAAAGAAGGTGGAGGCTGTGTTACGTTTTCCCAGACCTGGTAATAAGACACACGTGCAATCGTTTCTTGGTCTTGGGGGATATTATAAGAGATATTTGCCTCATTACTCTGATATTGCTTTGCCGCTTACGGCGTTGACGAAGAAAGGAATTCCTTTTAGATGGAATGAGGAAGCAGAGAATGCCTTTGTTGATTTGAAATCTCGTCTTGCTTCTCGACCTATTCTTAGACCTCCTGACTTTTCTAAACAGTTTTGTGTTGGTGTTGACGCATCTCAATTCTGTGTGGGAGCCTGTTTGTTTCAGATGCACGAGGGCTTGGAACACCCGATCTGTTACATCAGCCGGAAGCTTCTGACGCATGAAGTCCGATACTCAACGATCGAAAAGGAGGCGTTGGCTCTGATGGTCGCGTTGCGGGCCTTCAGTGTGTACTTCGGGTCGGCACTCGTCCTGGTTTACACGGACCACAAGCCTCTGCAGTTCATCCATCAGCTGGCCAATAAAAATATGAAACTCCTGCGATGGAGTTTGGAACTCGAACAATTCAATCTCGACATTCGACATCGGCCTGGCAAGTTAAATGTTCTGCCAGACATTCTCAGCCGTCCGTCGCAGTAACGTGGTTGGGATCCTGTTGAGGTCTAGTCATTGGGGTCTCAGCAGGGATTCTGACCTTGGCGTCATCGAGTGTGACAGAGAAGCTCTCTGTTCCGTTCTTCGTCAGTCATACGTCATCGTCAGTAAAAAAATGGAAATTCTTGCAATGAACACTTCAGTGAGTGTCTTGCGCGCGTCTGTCAGACACTTTCCAGAAAAAGTGGTGGAAGCGTCAGTCCGTAGAAACTTCTGTCAGTACATCGTCAGTAAAAATGGAAATTCTTGCATTGAACACTTCAGTGGGTGTCATGCGAGCGTCTGTCAGTCACTTTCCAGAAAAAGTGTGAAAATCTTCAAAGTCTTGTTCCAGAACTGTTCAAGAGTTGGGGGTTCTTGTTTGTTGACTCGGTTCTGTAATGAACTGATGGGGTTCACTATGTTAGTTTTAGTCTTATATGGCTTTGGCCAAAGATACTTTCAATTTTTGGTTCATTTTTGATACACAGCGTGTGTCTAAATTTTTTTTCTTGCTTTTCAGGTTTATATGATTCGAACTTTGTATTTAGCTTTGAATTGTATGAACTCTTAGTTGATGGTTTATGATGATGCAGTAGTTTAGTGTTTTGTGCTGTGTTAGTTGTTGCGATGCATTGTGCGATGAATTGCTTAGTACGTTAACTTGTAATGATATAGTGCTTGGCGATTCTTTCTGTTGCGGACTTGTAGGCGTAGCGTTTGCTGTTCTATTTCGTCGTCCCCTCAGGACTCCTCAAGCTTTTGGGAGGGGGATATGTAGCCAATAGTTGTCTGCCGTGCTGTCGTTCGTACTGAGTTCTCTGGTCTGTTCGACTTCGTATCTACTAGACGGTAACGTTTTGTTAATTTCGCTGTATATATTGCTCTATTGAATAAATCTATGTTTATTTCATCCAAATTGGGACCTTATTCTATTAATCATACCCCGTAGACGGCCATTGAACCCAACAATATATATATATATATTGTTGGGTCCACGACTCTCTACGACTGGTTCTTGGGATAGGCTTTTGCCACGGACGGTTGACTTTGGTAGCCTGGAGGGTGACACCTGGTGACAGACTGGTTCTATATAAGGTCTGACTTCAGGGGGCGTCTCTCTCTTGGTGGTTGCTCTCTTCATGGTTAGTTAAGCTAAGAGAGGAGGCGCGGCTCGTAACAATATATATATATATATATATAAATTATACATAGAACCGTTATGGATCGTTTTAACATTGTCCAGTCCTTCTCGTCTAAACTGTTTATTGTTTTCATCACAATATAAATCAACATCAATTATTATAGTCAAGCCCACTCTTTGCAACTTTACATAATGCTATTATTACCGCTTTTGTGGCGCATAGATTTGGAAATATAATGTAGAAGTGCAATTTTACGTGATATAAATTTCATTACACAACGACTTTTAAAAGGTGTCTCAGATTGTTGCATTATTACTTAACCCTTTGGGGGTGAGGTGACGATTTGTAACGCCAGAGGTGAGGTGGGGTTTGACAAACCCCAATACATATTTTTATTTTCAGGCCGCGATATCAAATGGAAAATACGAAGTTGAGTTAAACTATTCTTCTATGATCAATAATCAACTAAACAGACGATTACCACGAACAAATATCTGCTTTCAATCCTTATTAGATGGCCAGAAGGTGAACCCATCCAATGTGTACTTAACCCATGCAAGTTTGGGTCCTCGTGTGCAACATTATCAAATGCACGAATAACCATAATATATATATATATATATATATATATTTTTAATACAACATAAAATGTTTAGCCACCATTGTCGTCAACCTTCTCAATGCCAACACAGAATTGACGTGTTCAAGGCACACTCGCATGCCAAATCATGGCTCATAAAATCAACATGTATAATTGTTTGAATACGAAAAAATGCAATTTCCTTTAAATATGCAACAAACTAAAAAAAAACTGTTCTCTCAAATTACCTGAAATTGTGGTTAAAGTGTCCGTATTTCATATTGACAAAGGTAGAAAAAAAAATAGAACTGGCTCGATGTTTTCCGCTAAAATTTAAAGTAGAATGCCTCTGGGGTGTGTCACACCCCACCTCACCTCCGACGGGTTAAAGGACGATATCTTACAGCTATATAATGATATCATAGACGTCGTTCTAGCCTCGGATCAATACCGATGCGGTGTCTCAGGTGTATATATAGACCCGTTTAGAAACCGTCACAAACAATCTATATAATGCTATGATTGCTGCTTTAATGGAATGTAAATTCGATGAAATAATAAGGTCAGTCAATCAATCAATCACATAAATTTATATAGCGCCCCTTCAAGATCTCTACTCAGAAGCGCTCCCAACCAGTGTCAGTGTGAGAATTGTGGAAAAATAACTGGAGGTTGGCCTATGATAAACTTGGAATTGGGGTGTGAAAAACAGAGTTTACTATGAGGCATTAAGAAAGACTGAAACCCCCAACCCCTCGGTAATTCTCACCCTGAATAAGGTTACTGTATCCTTAAAATTATTGACGTGACAAATATATATTGCTGTAGTAAGCTACTTTTAAAAGGTGTATAAGATAATTTCATGATTATTTTAACGACGACATAATATTATTGCAGCTCTATACCCGGGCGTTGCGCTGCAGAGGGCGCTGCGCTGGAGCAGTCGGCCTACTCGCTCGTGGACGTCCTCTTCATAAAAAAGTTCATAGTGCTGTTAGCACGCAGAACAAATTTCTGCCCAGGGTAACGACCTCTGTAGTTACAGTTGTCATAGACCCTGGTAAAATCGGATCCATCCATCCTCTTCATTTTCATTGCCTATTGTCATCATTACGAAATAAATCCACCAAACGAGCAAGCCTGCTTTTATAATTTGTTTGTTTGTATGGGTACTCTATACTCAGAGGCGCTCCCGATTGCAGAGCGGGCACTGCATCGGAGTTTCACGCCGAAGCGCTGAGCAATTGCGAGTGAAGGACTTGCCCAAGGTCCCTACCCGACGACTTGAGGTGGATTCGAACCTCGAGCCTTCCTGCTTCAAGGCAACGACGCCACCACTGCACCACCGCGCCCCACAAATCATAATGCTATGATTGCTACTTTCATTTAATATATTTGTCATCAAATAATGAGTGTTCTGTTACTGAATCTTAATATGACGTGCTATGGAAAGAAGCTTTTCGAAGGTGTATAAGATAATTTCATGTTTATTTTAACGACGACATAATTATTTCAGCTCTGTTGGGCTTCGAGCTCTACGGAATCAAAACTAATTCAGTGTCTCAGATATATATAGCGGATTTGAAATACGTTTTAATGGTTTCGAATGATCACATACTTTTCGAGTCCTATTGCAATTCATGTTGACTTGAGCAAACTTAATCAACATTTGCGACACTGTGTGATTATATAAATAATATTGTCGCCCTCCACCTTCAACGAGGCTTGAGACTGGCATTGATGTTCGTCGTCATTGGTTTCATCAATATAACTATCAGAAAGATGTGAACGTTGAATTTCTTTATTTAAAAAAAAATCCAGTCGATTAAAGTTTGTATTGACACAGTATTTTACGAAAAGGTGTGACGCAGAGGATTCCGGAAGTGAGGATGACGCAGAAGACAATGATGGCGATCACCGTAATTATGACGACAGACGTTGCTATAGAAACAGAAAACGTTACAATTGGAAACATCGGTTGGCGTTGCTAGGGGCAACACGATGGTAAATTTATCGGAAAAGAATTGCATATGATATTCGTATCTTCGTTTATCATGAAAAATCGGTTACAACGCAGATGAAAAAATACAGCCAGACAGTCAATAGTTTAGTCTGAAGGAAATGTTTCATCGTGTGTCAATTCTAGCAAGGTTTATTATAGTGTTCTGCAAAGCTATAGTATCGCGGACCAAATGATAACACTAAACCTATTCCACCCCTTACGACGCAAAACCTGACCCTAACCGCATATCGATTTCTGACAGGTCCGCTGTTTATAGTTTTTTTATCGATTACCTACTGTAATGACAACGCTGAACCTATCCTACCCCTCACGACGCCTAAACTGACCCTAACCGACCCTTAAGACGCCTAACCTGACCCTAACCGACCCTCACGACGTCTAAATTAAATCTGACCCGATGCTTGTAATTGTTGTTAGTGATTACTGACTATATTAGCTCGGTACCTGACAAAGTCACAAGGGTGCCCGTTCATAGAGCACATAGGGCCATTCAACCATCACCGAGGAATTGACACCTTTTTATCATATAATAGTTTTGCTATTTATTAAAATCCGATGCACTTAAGTATAATTGTTACGAGTGAAACTTATAAACTTTAACTGAGAAACTTCTATGAAAACCACAAATGTTGCCTTAATGAATTTTCAACGGTGTAAGATTGGGTGTTTGCTGTTTGTCATATAAGGTAGATCTATTTCATAAGATCTTGAATCCACTGTATTCAAGCTATACCTGAAATATAAGACAACAGACAGAGAGACAGACACAGAATTACCAAATGCCATAAAATATCCAATAAAGCATTAGAATTGCGAAACGTTTTTCCAATTTGCTAACTAGGATATTGAAAAAAATTCATTAAAGTACCTTGAAAAACCTAAGAAAATATCCCATTGATTTTAACCCTCGGGCTACCAGGGAGGGGTGTACACACCCCCTAGGATTTTCCAAAATCAAACGTGTTCCGTTTGGAATAAAATGTTGACGTTTTATGTAGCTGTAGTGGGTTCATTGGCACAATTTTTTACCGCGTTAATCGCTCGCGTTAACGGCGATTAATTATCAGCCCTATTTATTACAATTACAATTGTATTATTATTGTATTATTAATCGTGATAGCGCTAGTGATAGTAACAGTGACATGAACAGTAGTAGCAATAATTGTAATTCCCATTTTTGGGATCGCTATAAACCCCTTTCAAACGGTAGAAAGAGATGTTATATGACTAGATTCGTTTTCGAACCAATTGTCTGAACAGTCCTTTTCTGATCGCTTATAACGTTTGCTTAACTTATTTTAAGGGGGTCTAACATTGTCAGTTTTCATAACTTAATTTATGTTTGAGTGCCTGCGATCATACATATAATTATGCTACATCATCGGTATTGTGTTGAAGTATCTGACTCTTATGCGCAACTCTCTGCTCGGGGTAGCCCCCTCTTATCTTCGGGCACTGTGTAACTTGGTCTCCACTTTTCCTGGCCGCTCTGCCCTTCGCTCGGCTGCTAATGGCTTTCTAAGTTGTCCCGCGCATGCGTGGAGCTACGGCCCAGTACAGTACTTGGCCCTACTGGCCTACTTGTTGGAACCGCCTTCCTCACAAGTTTCGTTCAGAGCTTCTTGGCCTTTCTCTTCCCCTGTTTCGTAAACGCCTGAAGACTATACTATTTGTTAGCGGGAGCACTAGCTTGGGTCGGGAGCGCCACTGAATCTGAGCAGCGTTATATAAATGTTCAATTACAATTACAATTACAATACATAGTGGTGCATAAAAATCATATACTACAACTACTACTAGTTGCAAATAGAAATTGTCTCAAGCCGCATAATAACACCAATGAATTTTAGACACCTGCAAAACGTTGTCAAACGGAACTATAAATAAACCGTTTAAATATGCGCTTCAAATTCTTTCATCCCACCTCTTTCTCTCCGTAGTTATCTCTATCAGTTTCATCATGTTGCTTTCTCACCAGAAACAACAAATGACACAATCATCATCATCGTCGTCATCATTGTCATCATCATCATCATCATCATCATCGTCGTCGTCAATGGCGTCGTTGAACACATTTTCCATTCATCAAACTCTTTCCAGTTTTACTGTTAGAGACTAACCGCCCGTTGCCATGCCAACCTATTTCCAGCCGTCCATACTGGACCGTTTCCAGGACGACGACCTCGTCCGGCGATTTGCTGATCGGTTGAAACGACAAACTTCGAGATGATAAACCAAATAGAAATAAATTGAAATCTGCTGAAAATTTTATAGGAATCAATTTATTGATTTGTTGATACAGAAAAATGATAATTATAAGGCAGACAAGCAGACAGTGTAAGAATTGTGGAGAAATAACTGGGGGATCATTATCCACAGAAAATTGGTGTGTGAAAAACGACTTTACTATGGAGCTCTTAGAAATACTGTGGGGTTGAAACCCCAATCGCAATTCTCGTCCTGGTGACAGAAACAGAGACAGTTTCGGACTTGAAGAATTAGTGAGGCTGTATACTGTAATTTGCCTGACGCAAACCAACAAAACGATATTGGATAGGCTGACAATGATAGACACCTTTAAAATAAGTTGAGTCAATGCTATATAATGGACATCACAATACTAAAACAATGCTACATTTCTCGCCTCTTTAACTTATATAACAATTGCTTCGACCGTTTTAAAGGTGTTGGCTGCCAACGGGTCTAGTGATTTTTCGGCAGTGTCAAAGACGTGATTTAAAGCTCTTTTTTACATCATCATCACTGGACCGGGAGCGCCTCTGCGTGGACTTCTTGAGAGGCGCCATACAAATTCTTAAACTGATCGAATCAATTCAACACAGAAATCAAATCGAAATTACAGTTATCACAGTTACTGTCTCTTTTACTATTACGGCACAGTAACTTGTAGGACTACCATAAGATAAGATAATATGAGAATATTCTTTAATTCACCAATTGCTAATCGCATTTTGGTTTACATACATGGTACAATAAAATGTACATTCAACGGAGAAATGGATAAAGGAGTCTATAGTTAAGCATGACCGCAGCAACATCAAGGCTCCCTGAACAATCGGATGCCTAAGGAAGATTCCAAGTTAGCAACGATAGCAAGATCGTGACATATATCCTCTGCTCTACCACCCAAAGAGAGGTCGTCCAGGTACCCCACTCTAAAGGTAGAGATCAACGAACACAGGATGGGTTGGAGTGGCAAGCAGAAGAGCAGGGGGCCAAGAGGGTCCTCCTGCTGCGGTCCCATTTGTGACAGAACTTCGAACGTCCCGAACTGGAGAAGAGATTATGCGACATACGCTTGGTAGATAAAAGCGTACAGTTCAGGTATTGATTCGTGAACTGATTGTGGCATTACGTCCCTTTTCAATGTGTTAAATGCGTTGGTGAATTTCAGTTTGACGAAGACGTGATCCGGTGACATGTTGTTAACAAACGCTCTGGCTGCGTGAAACGCTACTTCAGCGGCTCCCGGGATGCCCAGTTGAAGAAGGAAGCCAGTCTGTTTACCGCATACGTGTTGGCGCATATCGCTATTTGACAGCAATTCCCTTTGTCTTGTCTGATCGCCTAAGAAGAATTTGTTGTGCTATATAAGATGGCGATTCGGAATCCAACGGCTACATAATCATCTAAGTTATTCTTTGATATTTAAAGGCGATTGAAAAGCTGCAAAAAGGTGTCAAAAAGACAGTTCAATCCATTCTCTAAGAACATGTATACAGTCAGAGAGAATAGTTTCCCGTCGCATTCGCTAGAGTCCGCTGTTGCAACTGTTGTTCCCTAGATGCCGACTCATACCGCTGAACCACAATCCCTCCTCATACTCCACGGCACATCCTTACTCCTCCTGGTCCCTCAAGCATAGCAAAGCCCTCGCAAGCCACAGCAGGCCCCCCGCCCCCGCCGAAGAATCCTTCCGTCGTCTCAACAGCTGAACATAGTCGCATAGTCTCCGGACATATTTCGTATTAATATGGTCGGCCGCATTGTACGTGTACTGCGAGGAGGAGGAGGAGGAGGAGGAGGAGGAGGAGTAGGAGGAGGAGGAGGAAGAGGAGGAGGAGGAGGAATAGGAGGAAGAGGAGGAGGAGGAGGAGGAGTAGGAGGAGGAGGAGGAAGAGGAGGAGGAGGAGGAGGATGAGGAGGAGGAATAGGAGGAGGAGGAGGAGGAGGAGGAGGAGAAGGAGGAGAAGGAGGAGGAGGAGGAGGGGGACGAGGAGGAGGACGAGGAGGAGGAGGAGGAGGAGGAAGAGGAAGAGGAGGGGAGGAGGAGGAGGGGAGGAGGAGGAGGAGGAGGAGGAGAAGGAGGAGGACGAGGAGGAGGAGGAAAATAGAAATTATAAAAACATGCATATTTAGCATATTACTATATGCATGCGAGACATGAACTCTACGTAAGCGGGATAGAAACAAACTATTGGCATTTGAAATGAGATGCTACAGGAGGATATTACACATCAGACGGGAACCGAAAAGAATAAATCTGGAGGTGGGCGCACGAGTAGGAAATAAGAAAAACATCAAGCAAATAATAATGGAAAATGGTTTTGATAGAAATTTCATTTTGATATTTTGGATATTTTTACATCTTCTCCGCTCTCATTCACCGGGTTCAAATTACATTCAGCAGACGCAGCACAATTGTATATTTATAAACAATTGAATTAGGCAAAAGAAATAATGTTGTGTTTCCGGTAAAACGACCGACCCTCTTTCATTGCCGCGACTCAAATAATTGGGGTGGGTGGGGTTGGGGTTGTGGGTGGAGGTTTGCGGTGTGGGGTGGGGGTTGGGGAGTGGGTGTGTGGGGGCTGGGGTGGTGGGGGGAGGGAAATGGAATGGGGTGGAGGGGTGAGGGTGGAGGGTGGGGGTGGGATGGCGGTGGAAATTTTCGTCAAACCCAAATTTCTCCGGCGGCGTACCGGTAGAGGTCGGAGTGTGGTGTGGTGTTGTGTGTTGGGGTTGTGGCCAGAGCGGATCGAATCCTAAATTTCCCGGGCAACGCCGGGTACCCCAGCTAGTAATGTGATAAAATACAAATTGGAGACTTAGGACAACATTTTGGACGACGAAGCTGTCAGAATTGCGGTAGGACTCCGCCTGGGAACATGCATTTGCGAGCCTCATGCTTGCCCATGCGGAGCTCGAGTGACAGCAAATGGAGCACATGGTCTTTCCTGTGGTCTTGGACCGGGACGGATCGCAATACACGTCACATTAAACGATCTATTCAGCCGGAGTCTCACACGAGCGGGATTCCCAAATATCAAGGAACCACCCGGTCTCTCTAGATCTGATGGCAGACGTCCGGATGGTCTTACGCTGATTCCTTGGTATAAAGGTCGAAACCTCGTATGGGACGCCACGGTGATTGACACTGTAGCTCCATCTTACATCCCTGCGACATCCTTGTCTGCAGGTGCGGCAGCGGAAGTGGCAGCTACGAGGAAGGTCGACAAGTACAATCATCTTACTGCCACCTATCTCTTTGTTCCGCTGGCCTTCGAGACCATGGGCCCCATCAACATTGAGGGAATGAATCTACTTAAAGATTTGGGGCGACTGCTGACACGAATTACCGGAGACCCTAAAGAGACAACTTACCTATTCCAACGGTTTTCTGTCTGCATCCAGCGATTCAACGCTGTTGCCTGCAGGGGCACATTCGAAAAGCAGCCACTGCCATCTTATTAACTGTTCATTCCTGATTCTTTAGGTTTTATTTGCATGCGTTGTCATAATTGCCTTTGTGACTCGATCTCCATAATAACAATAATAATAATAATAATAATAATAATAATAATAATAATAATAATAATAATAATAATAATAATAATAACAATAATAATAATTTATTGACCCCTGGAGTCATGAAGTCCCTGAGGGATCCTAAATACCTCGGGGCAAAAAAAATAATAAAAAAAAAAAAAATAATAATAATAATAATAATAATAATAATAATTGAGGACTGCACCATGCTGGGGTCACCCCCTCTTGGAGTCATTGGATGACCTGATGAGGATCGGGCTGGAAGCAATCATCAACATCAAGCTTAATGACGTCCAGTGGAAACAGGCTACGCTCCCAATCAGAGACGGTGGTCTTGGGATTAGAAGGGTTACGATGCTGGCATCTTCTGCTTACTTAGCGTCAGCTGCATCAACCAGAGATCTCGGGACTGCAATTCTCGGCAGCGATGACCTGAGAGATGAAATCTTACAGTCCCGCATCACTTCACATCCGAGTGGAGATGAGGCTGCGTTGTCTAAGCAGAAGGTCTGGGACAGACCATTGATTGACATAGACAAATCTGATGTTTGGACATCACTCAACGACCCCTTCAACAGGGCCCGACTTGGAGCGGTGGCATCTTCACACGCCGGGGACTGGATGGCTACTATGCCCTTAATATCATGTGGGCTAAGTCTTAGCAATGAGGCCGTCAGGGTGGCTATTGGTTTGCGCTTGGGTCTAAACCTCAACGCGCCACACCAGTGCCAGTGTGGAGATTTGGTGGATCAAGGAGGTCACCACGGTCTGGTCTGTAAACAATCTGGGGGGCGAGCCAGCAGACACTTCGCGCTTAATGACATTGTTTGGAGGGCCCTTCAGAGAGCGGATACTCCAAGCACAAAAGAACCACCTGGGCTTTTCCGAACCGACGGCAAACGACCAGATGGGGCAACTCTGATCCCGTGGTCGCGAGGCAAATACGTTGCCTGGGATGCCACTAGCATCCACACTTGCGCCACCTCATACATCCACGTGACATCGTGAGATTCTTGTTAAGGCGCTATATAAATGGTCATATACATACATACATCGATTACACCGGGGGGTGCGGCCGAAGTAGCAGCAACACGAAAAAATGTAAAGTATGCTAACCTCCCCGCAACACATGACTTCGTCCCCATTGCCTTTCAAACACTTGGCCCCATAAACAGATCAGGCATTGAATTTTTAACTGAACTTGGACGGCGTTTGTCAGTGGCAACTGGTAACCCTCTCGAAACCACGTACCTTTTCCAACGCCTCTCAATTTGTACGCAACGATTTAATGCAGTGGCATTTCGAGGCACGTTCCCACAGTTGTCCTGTGATGAAGGTCGCTAAATCATGAACAAAGAACTTTTTATGCTTTTTCTTGTAAAACATGTTTCGTTTAATAAATGATTGTTATAATAATAATAATAATAATAATAATAATAATAATAATAATAATAATAATAATAATAATAATAATAATAATAATAATATTTTTCTTTAATTAAACGCCTGCAAACGCACTGCGCTTTACATTTACAAGTTATGCAGTAATCTTAATTAAACTTAACTACTAACAGAACAGACAACTTTGCAACTACACGGCGCAAATCTATTAGCAGCCACAAAGCATGTCCGCCCAGCGGGGGCTCGAACCTACTACCTCTCGCACTCTACGCCAGCGTGTTATCCATTGCGCTACCGGGCCACCCATCATATTATAGCGAACTTCAAGAAGCCTACTGAGAGGCGCTCCCAGCCCCAGCCACAGCTAAAAAGATAGGTCTTAAGCAACTGGTAGAAAGCAGGCAAATTATTCCGAGGTAGTAAGCGTAGTGCAAGCGGGAACCCATTCGATGTGGACGGGCCAACAACCGAGAAGGCTCGACGCTGTCTGGTAGCAGAGCGGGTTCGAAGGACCAGCAGCTCCCCATTGGCCGAAGAGCGTAAAGCTCGACGGGAGGCTATGTCAGAGACAGGGCGACAGAGATGATAGATCAGACAAATAGGACGGAGGATAAGTTTAGTAAGATGGTTATAGTTTCAGTTTAATGACGTTGTGCATGAACAAAGATGTTCATCGGACGCCTCTGTTTTTTTGTGATGTTCGCTATAATTTATTGACACAATGCATATCAGCATATCATGTTTATTATTTTACTCTATAATTAAAAAAACAGAGATTTATATCAGTTTAGACCCCTGTAGGATTGATTTGAAAAGACTGTGTAACTCTGAGCTTTAGTTAATTTACACTGTTTAGAATAATTATAATTTCACATTGCAAAACAGTATAGATACGCAATGGTAGACATTGATTTGGCGAGATCGATAATGCGCAGTAATTTCCTATCGATATATTGAATACATCTTTTTATTGACTAATTTCTGATTTAATGATGTTGTCTTATAAATGTTAAAAAAATATGCTCAATCGCGGGTATGATTTACAAACCTTTTAAAAGTATGTTTATATGAATATAAGGACGCGAAACTCAAAATTCTTATTGTATAATAAATAAAAAAGATCCGTGATTTAACATCAGTCTATTTAACTTGATGGGGTGTTCTGACCATCGACTGGGGTAAACGTTTCTCGGTTTATTTGTGAAATCTGAGTGTCAACGGTGGCGCTGTTGAATTGTGCTAGTATCAATTCCAATCAAAAAGGTGCGTATTTATAAAAAGAGCTGTAATATGACCAAAATATTGTCGCCGTCCACAGCTTCTATTGTCATAAACCAAACTATGAATTCTCCTCTTTTAACCCTTCCGAGGTGATGTGACGATTTGTAACGCCAGAGGTGAGGTGGGGTTTGACAAACCCCATTACATATTTTTTTATTTTCAAGCCGCGATATCAAATGGAAAATACTAAGTTGAGTTAAACTATTCTTCTATGATCAATATCAAACTAAACAGACGATTACCACCAACAAATATCTGCTTTCAATTCTTATCAGATGGCCAGAAGGTGATCCCATCCAATGTGTACTTAACCCATGCAAGTTTGGGTCCTCATGTACAACATTATCAAATGCACGAATAACCATAATATATATATATATATATATATATATATATATATATATATATATTTAAATAATACAACATAAAATGTTTTAGCCATCATTGTCGTCAGCCTTCTCAATGCCAACACCGAATTGACGTGTTCAAGGCACACTCGCATGCCAAATCATGGCTCATAAAATCAACATGTATAATAATTATTATTGTTTGTATACGAAAAAATGCAATTTCCTTTAAATATGCAACAAAATAAAGAAAAACTGTTCGTTCAAATTACCTGAAATTGTGGTAAAGTGTCCGTATTTCATATTCACAAAGGTAGAAAAAAATAATTATAACTGGCTCGATGTTTTCCGCTAAAATTTAAAGTAAAATGCCTCTGGGGTGTGTCACACCCCACCTCACCTCCGACGGGTTAATGAGATACAATTAGCACATTTAAATGACCAAATCGTTTTAGTGTTATGGAAGTTATGAAGATAATACTGGCCGAGACTACAATGATGACAGTTTGGACAGTGAGAGCAACAATAAAGAATGTGAATATGAAGATATGACAATGCCCGAAGAACAACATTCATGTGTTTCTTATGATGAAGACAATGTTGAAATTGAAGATGATGATAAACACGATGATGAGACTGGACCTGATAGTGAAGATAATGATGACGAAATTGTCTATACTATTGAAGCCGAGAGACCTGAATGCAAGTAAAAATCCGCATAATTTTTCGCGGTCAAAAGCAATGCCAGTAGGGCGTGGTCTGTTGCACAATACTGTAACAGAAGATGTGGAATAAAATAATACGGACACATTGAAAATATTCAAGATAGTTTTTTGACAGTTTTATAACAGCCGAGATGAAAGACATCATCATTCGCATAGAAACCCAAAAGCAACAGCTAACGAACTATGTGTGAAAGACCTACATGTTTACATTTTAGGTTTAGTCCTATTCCATTGTTTTCTATAGATATTTTCTAGAAAACAGTCATGCTGACTCTGATCATAAGAAAACCCAGTACTAATTTGTCATGAGCTTTCAATTGTATTCGATGTAAAACTCTAAAAGATGAGTTCAACTGAGACGATATCCTTAACGCAATGGTTCTTGCGCGAAAATTGCTTTGTTGAGAAGCCAACACAAAAATGGCGTTACGTCCAAGAAGTACTCCTCAAGAAGATTAGATGATATCTGGATGGTACAGGTTAGGCCTATTGTTTAGGGAAACTGTCAACGCAAACCGATAATCGGTTGTTCAATGTGGAAAACATTATTACGAAGACCGATTTAACGATTAGATTAGAAATTTGTTCGACGATTTCACCGGCCTCGCTAATCCATATGAATGAGTACATTGACCGCACACAGTCATTGGGAGGGAGATGACCATATGCCGAGGCTAAGAAATGAAGTCGTAAGATGTTTTTTTTACTTTCGTTGCCGAAACCGAAGAAGTTGAATCTTTTTGCCTCACACCAATCTTAAAAAAGTAATTGTTTTCATATTAGGAGAATGTAACGCTTAAAACGCCTACATCCGCGGACTCTACCAGGATTCTTTCTTACTAAACAAAAAATTGTTCTTTTTGGACGCGCTGGAGTCGGGAGCGCCTCTGAATAGGTTTTTTCTTGATTGAGAGCTGTATAAATGGCCGAATGAATGAATGAATGAATGAATGAATGAATGAACGAACGAACGAATGAATGAATGAATGAATGAATGAATGAATGAACGAACGAATGAATTAATGAATGAATTACTGAACGAATGATTGAATGAGTGAATGAATGAATGAATGAACGAATGAATGAATGAATGAACGAACGAATGAATGAATGAATGAATGAATGAATGAATGAATGAATGAATGAATGAATGAATGAATGAATGAATGAATGATTGAATGAACGAGCGAATGAATGAACGAACAAACCAACGAGCAAATGAATGAATGAATGAATGAATTAATTAATGATTTAATGAATGAATCTGAAAATATGGACTTTTTATTTTTCCGTAGACTGCAATAAAAGTGTCGTTAGACATTTGACAGCAAAGAGGCCATGAGTGAATGTCTTTAAGGAGCAGTTTCATTTATTTATAGACCGAGGAATAATTTCGAAAAGGTGTCGTGAGGCCCAGCCTAATAAGTTCTAAAAGTGAGTTGGTAATAGTTTCAGTTGAACGACCGACACTGCATGATAAGAGGGAATATTTTAGCTCCGTCCACTTCCTTCATCTGATTCAGATCATTCACATTTTTAAAGCTATAATAGCTGTTCAAACACGCTGTGTCAGAATCGCGATTAAACAATGAATAAGTCATCACATTGCACCTTTTTTCCACCTGCAGTGGTGGAGCTCCTGCAAGTATAAAGTGGCTAAACCCTCAAAACAGCGCCGAACCAAGGCAGAAACTCGGTAAGCAATGCGCGGTGGGTAAGGGATCCAGTTAAGAACACCCAGCAGGTACTCAGAGACTGGGCCACACATGGGAATGCGGCCTATGAGGCGGGCAGCGGTGCGCAGAACCCTATTTAGGGGATCTAATACCAGACAGGCCGCAAGTCCACGCTATATGGCGCTGCATTAGTTCAATCATCAATCAATCAATCAAGACTTTTTATTGACACCAGTAACAACAAAGCATCACAGCATCAATAGATTAAAGCAGTTTTAAACTAAATTTAAAAAGAAAACAAACTAACAAACAGTGTCTACCCGCAAGCTTTGGTGTCAAAGGGTCATCCCTAAAGGAGCAGCAATGCCCCGCTGCAAGGGAACCCAGTTTGAAATTTCATTAAATTTAAGTAGGTAGCAAAGATGAACAAACAGCAATCAAAATATCTTCAAAGCTATATCAACATCTGTCAAAATTTCTTCATTCCAATCCAATTAGATGCTGTTTAAGTTCTTTTTTAAATATTCTTAAAGTAGGCACATTAGTCAAAGAAACAGGTAAATTATTCCACACACAGGGTCCACGATAGGAGATACAAAACTGCCTAGTTTTAGTACGTGCAAAATCTTTATGGTATTTATTACAGGATCTGGTGTAGTGACTGTGAACATCCATATTACACTGAAAGTATTTAGTAAACGATTCTGGTAATAGCTTATGTTTAAATCTATACATAAATGTCCCAATCTGTAACTCATTTATATTTGACAATGACAATATCCTAAGTTTACTAAAGCATGCAGAGGTACTTTCATTATATTTAAGACCACAAATAATCCGAACAATACGCTTCTGAAGTAGAAAAAGTCTGGTCAAGTGAGAGTGATAGTTTGAGGCCCAGATAAAAAATAGAACTGGCTCGATGTTTTCCGCTAAAATTTAAAGTAGAATGCCTCTGGGGTGTGTCACACCCCACCTCACCTCCGACGGGTTAAAGGACGATATCTTACAGCTATATAATGATATCATAGACGTCGTTCTAGCCTCGGATCAATACCGATGCGGTGTCTCAGGTGTATATATAGACCCGTTTAGAAACCGTCACAAACAATCTATATAATGCTATGATTGCTGCTTTAATGGAATGTAAATTCGATGAAATAATAAGGTCAGTCAATCAATCAATCACATAAATTTATATAGCGCCCCTTCAAGATCTCTACTCAGAAGCGCTCCCAACCAGTGTCAGTGTGAGAATTGTGGAAAAATAACTGGAGGTTGGCCTATGATAAACTTGGAATTGGGGTGTGAAAAACAGAGTTTACTATGAGGCATTAAGAAAGACTGAAACCCCCAACCCCTCGGTAATTCTCACCCTGAATAAGGTTACTGTATCCTTAAAATTATTGACGTGACAAATATATATTGCTGTAGTAAGCTACTTTTAAAAGGTGTATAAGATAATTTCATGATTATTTTAACGACGACATAATATTATTGCAGCTCTATACCCGGGCGTTGCGCTGCAGAGGGCGCTGCGCTGGAGCAGTCGGCCTACTCGCTCGTGGACGTCCTCTTCATAAAAAAGTTCATAGTGCTGTTAGCACGCAGAACAAATTTCTGCCCAGGGTAACGACCTCTGTAGTTACAGTTGTCATAGACCCTGGTAAAATCGGATCCATCCATCCTCTTCATTTTCATTGCCTATTGTCATCATTACGAAATAAATCCACCAAACGAGCAAGCCTGCTTTTATAATTTGTTTGTTTGTATGGGTACTCTATACTCAGAGGCGCTCCCGATTGCAGAGCGGGCACTGCATCGGAGTTTCACGCCGAAGCGCTGAGCAATTGCGAGTGAAGGACTTGCCCAAGGTCCCTACCCGACGACTTGAGGTGGATTCGAACCTCGAGCCTTCCTGCTTCAAGGCAACGACGCCACCACTGCACCACCGCGCCCCACAAATCATAATGCTATGATTGCTACTTTCATTTAATATATTTGTCATCAAATAATGAGTGTTCTGTTACTGAATCTTAATATGACGTGCTATGGAAAGAAGCTTTTCGAAGGTGTATAAGATAATTTCATGTTTATTTTAACGACGACATAATTATTTCAGCTCTGTTGGGCTTCGAGCTCTACGGAATCAAAACTAATTCAGTGTCTCAGATATATATAGCGGATTTGAAATACGTTTTAATGGTTTCGAATGATCACATACTTTTCGAGTCCTATTGCAATTCATGTTGACTTGAGCAAACTTAATCAACATTTGCGACACTGTGTGATTATATAAATAATATTGTCGCCCTCCACCTTCAACGAGGCTTGAGACTGGCATTGATGTTCGTCGTCATTGGTTTCATCAATATAACTATCAGAAAGATGTGAACGTTGAATTTCTTTATTTAAAAAAAAATCCAGTCGATTAAAGTTTGTATTGACACAGTATTTTACGAAAAGGTGTGACGCAGAGGATTCCGGAAGTGAGGATGACGCAGAAGACAATGATGGCGATCACCGTAATTATGACGACAGACGTTGCTATAGAAACAGAAAACGTTACAATTGGAAACATCGGTTGGCGTTGCTAGGGGCAACACGATGGTAAATTTATCGGAAAAGAATTGCATATGATATTCGTATCTTCGTTTATCATGAAAAATCGGTTACAACGCAGATGAAAAAATACAGCCAGACAGTCAATAGTTTAGTCTGAAGGAAATGTTTCATCGTGTGTCAATTCTAGCAAGGTTTATTATAGTGTTCTGCAAAGCTATAGTATCGCGGACCAAATGATAACACTAAACCTATTCCACCCCTTACGACGCAAAACCTGACCCTAACCGCATATCGATTTCTGACAGGTCCGCTGTTTATAGTTTTTTTATCGATTACCTACTGTAATGACAACGCTGAACCTATCCTACCCCTCACGACGCCTAAACTGACCCTAACCGACCCTTAAGACGCCTAACCTGACCCTAACCGACCCTCACGACGTCTAAATTAAATCTGACCCGATGCTTGTAATTGTTGTTAGTGATTACTGACTATATTAGCTCGGTACCTGACAAAGTCACAAGGGTGCCCGTTCATAGAGCACATAGGGCCATTCAACCATCACCGAGGAATTGACACCTTTTTATCATATAATAGTTTTGCTATTTATTAAAATCCGATGCACTTAAGTATAATTGTTACGAGTGAAACTTATAAACTTTAACTGAGAAACTTCTATGAAAACCACAAATGTTGCCTTAATGAATTTTCAACGGTGTAAGATTGGGTGTTTGCTGTTTGTCATATAAGGTAGATCTATTTCATAAGATCTTGAATCCACTGTATTCAAGCTATACCTGAAATATAAGACAACAGACAGAGAGACAGACACAGAATTACCAAATGCCATAAAATATCCAATAAAGCATTAGAATTGCGAAACGTTTTTCCAATTTGCTAACTAGGATATTGAAAAAAATTCATTAAAGTACCTTGAAAAACCTAAGAAAATATCCCATTGATTTTAACCCTCGGGCTACCAGGGAGGGGTGTACACACCCCCTAGGATTTTCCAAAATCAAACGTGTTCCGTTTGGAATAAAATGTTGACGTTTTATGTAGCTGTAGTGGGTTCATTGGCACAATTTTTTACCGCGTTAATCGCTCGCGTTAACGGCGATTAATTATCAGCCCTATTTATTACAATTACAATTGTATTATTATTGTATTATTAATCGTGATAGCGCTAGTGATAGTAACAGTGACATGAACAGTAGTAGCAATAATTGTAATTCCCATTTTTGGGATCGCTATAAACCCCTTTCAAACGGTAGAAAGAGATGTTATATGACTAGATTCGTTTTCGAACCAATTGTCTGAACAGTCCTTTTCTGATCGCTTATAACGTTTGCTTAACTTATTTTAAGGGGGTCTAACATTGTCAGTTTTCATAACTTAATTTATGTTTGAGTGCCTGCGATCATACATATAATTATGCTACATCATCGGTATTGTGTTGAAGTATCTGACTCTTATGCGCAACTCTCTGCTCGGGGTAGCCCCCTCTTATCTTCGGGCACTGTGTAACTTGGTCTCCACTTTTCCTGGCCGCTCTGCCCTTCGCTCGGCTGCTAATGGCTTTCTAAGTTGTCCCGCGCATGCGTGGAGCTACGGCCCAGTACAGTACTTGGCCCTACTGGCCTACTTGTTGGAACCGCCTTCCTCACAAGTTTCGTTCAGAGCTTCTTGGCCTTTCTCTTCCCCTGTTTCGTAAACGCCTGAAGACTATACTATTTGTTAGCGGGAGCACTAGCTTGGGTCGGGAGCGCCACTGAATCTGAGCAGCGTTATATAAATGTTCAATTACAATTACAATTACAATACATAGTGGTGCATAAAAATCATATACTACAACTACTACTAGTTGCAAATAGAAATTGTCTCAAGCCGCATAATAACACCAATGAATTTTAGACACCTGCAAAACGTTGTCAAACGGAACTATAAATAAACCGTTTAAATATGCGCTTCAAATTCTTTCATCCCACCTCTTTCTCTCCGTAGTTATCTCTATCAGTTTCATCATGTTGCTTTCTCACCAGAAACAACAAATGACACAATCATCATCATCGTCGTCATCATTGTCATCATCATCATCATCATCATCATCGTCGTCGTCAATGGCGTCGTTGAACACATTTTCCATTCATCAAACTCTTTCCAGTTTTACTGTTAGAGACTAACCGCCCGTTGCCATGCCAACCTATTTCCAGCCGTCCATACTGGACCGTTTCCAGGACGACGACCTCGTCCGGCGATTTGCTGATCGGTTGAAACGACAAACTTCGAGATGATAAACCAAATAGAAATAAATTGAAATCTGCTGAAAATTTTATAGGAATCAATTTATTGATTTGTTGATACAGAAAAATGATAATTATAAGGCAGACAAGCAGACAGTGTAAGAATTGTGGAGAAATAACTGGGGGATCATTATCCACAGAAAATTGGTGTGTGAAAAACGACTTTACTATGGAGCTCTTAGAAATACTGTGGGGTTGAAACCCCAATCGCAATTCTCGTCCTGGTGACAGAAACAGAGACAGTTTCGGACTTGAAGAATTAGTGAGGCTGTATACTGTAATTTGCCTGACGCAAACCAACAAAACGATATTGGATAGGCTGACAATGATAGACACCTTTAAAATAAGTTGAGTCAATGCTATATAATGGACATCACAATACTAAAACAATGCTACATTTCTCGCCTCTTTAACTTATATAACAATTGCTTCGACCGTTTTAAAGGTGTTGGCTGCCAACGGGTCTAGTGATTTTTCGGCAGTGTCAAAGACGTGATTTAAAGCTCTTTTTTACATCATCATCACTGGACCGGGAGCGCCTCTGCGTGGACTTCTTGAGAGGCGCCATACAAATTCTTAAACTGATCGAATCAATTCAACACAGAAATCAAATCGAAATTACAGTTATCACAGTTACTGTCTCTTTTACTATTACGGCACAGTAACTTGTAGGACTACCATAAGATAAGATAATATGAGAATATTCTTTAATTCACCAATTGCTAATCGCATTTTGGTTTACATACATGGTACAATAAAATGTACATTCAACGGAGAAATGGATAAAGGAGTCTATAGTTAAGCATGACCGCAGCAACATCAAGGCTCCCTGAACAATCGGATGCCTAAGGAAGATTCCAAGTTAGCAACGATAGCAAGATCGTGACATATATCCTCTGCTCTACCACCCAAAGAGAGGTCGTCCAGGTACCCCACTCTAAAGGTAGAGATCAACGAACACAGGATGGGTTGGAGTGGCAAGCAGAAGAGCAGGGGGCCAAGAGGGTCCTCCTGCTGCGGTCCCATTTGTGACAGAACTTCGAACGTCCCGAACTGGAGAAGAGATTATGCGACATACGCTTGGTAGATAAAAGCGTACAGTTCAGGTATTGATTCGTGAACTGATTGTGGCATTACGTCCCTTTTCAATGTGTTAAATGCGTTGGTGAATTTCAGTTTGACGAAGACGTGATCCGGTGACATGTTGTTAACAAACGCTCTGGCTGCGTGAAACGCTACTTCAGCGGCTCCCGGGATGCCCAGTTGAAGAAGGAAGCCAGTCTGTTTACCGCATACGTGTTGGCGCATATCGCTATTTGACAGCAATTCCCTTTGTCTTGTCTGATCGCCTAAGAAGAATTTGTTGTGCTATATAAGATGGCGATTCGGAATCCAACGGCTACATAATCATCTAAGTTATTCTTTGATATTTAAAGGCGATTGAAAAGCTGCAAAAAGGTGTCAAAAAGACAGTTCAATCCATTCTCTAAGAACATGTATACAGTCAGAGAGAATAGTTTCCCGTCGCATTCGCTAGAGTCCGCTGTTGCAACTGTTGTTCCCTAGATGCCGACTCATACCGCTGAACCACAATCCCTCCTCATACTCCACGGCACATCCTTACTCCTCCTGGTCCCTCAAGCATAGCAAAGCCCTCGCAAGCCACAGCAGGCCCCCCGCCCCCGCCGAAGAATCCTTCCGTCGTCTCAACAGCTGAACATAGTCGCATAGTCTCCGGACATATTTCGTATTAATATGGTCGGCCGCATTGTACGTGTACTGCGAGGAGGAGGAGGAGGAGGAGGAGGAGGAGGAGTAGGAGGAGGAGGAGGAAGAGGAGGAGGAGGAGGAATAGGAGGAGGAGGAGGAGGAGGAGGAGTAGGAGGAGGAGGAGGAAGAGGAGGAGGAGGATGAGGAGGAGGAATAGGAGGAGGAGGAGGAGGAGGAGGAGGAGAAGGAGGAGAAGGAGGAGGAGGAGGAGGAGGACGAGGAGGAGGACGAGGAGGAGGAGGAGGAGGAGGAAGAGGAAGAGGAGGGGAGGAGGAGGAGGGGAGGAGGAGGAGGAGGAGGAGGAG
Source organism: Lumbricus terrestris (assembly GCA_949752735.1). Classification (NCBI taxonomy): domain Eukaryota; kingdom Metazoa; phylum Annelida; class Clitellata; order Crassiclitellata; family Lumbricidae; genus Lumbricus; species Lumbricus terrestris. Next base: position 6,137,023 of record OX457047.1, on the reverse strand, counting down.
AAGGAGGAGGACGAGGAGGAGGAGGAAAATAGAAATTATAAAAACATGCATATTTAGCATATTACTATATGCATGCGAGACATGAACTCTACGTAAGCGGGATAGAAACAAACTATTGGCATTTGAAATGAGATGCTACAGGAGGATATTACACATCAGACGGGAACCGAAAAGAATAAATCTGGAGGTGGGCGCACGAGTAGGAAATAAGAAAAACATCAAGCAAATAATAATGGAAAATGGTTTTGATAGAAATTTCATTTTGATATTTTGGATATTTTTACATCTTCTCCGCTCTCATTCACCGGGTTCAAATTACATTCAGCAGACGCAGCACAATTGTATATTTATAAACAATTGAATTAGGCAAAAGAAATAATGTTGTGTTTCCGGTAAAACGACCGACCCTCTTTCATTGCCGCGACTCAAATAATTGGGGTGGGTGGGGTTGGGGTTGTGGGTGGAGGTTTGCGGTGTGGGGTGGGGGTTGGGGAGTGGGTGTGTGGGGGCTGGGGTGGTGGGGGGAGGGAAATGGAATGGGGTGGAGGGGTGAGGGTGGAGGGTGGGGGTGGGATGGCGGTGGAAATTTTCGTCAAACCCAAATTTCTCCGGCGGCGTACCGGTAGAGGTCGGAGTGTGGTGTGGTGTTGTGTGTTGGGGTTGTGGCCAGAGCGGATCGAATCCTAAATTTCCCGGGCAACGCCGGGTACCCCAGCTAGTAATGTGATAAAATACAAAGTGGAGACTTAGGACAACATTTTGGACGACGAAGCTGTCAGAATTGCGGTAGGACTCCGCCTGGGAACATGCATTTGCGAGCCTCATGCTTGCCCATGCGGAGCTCGAGTGACAGCAAATGGAGCACATGGTCTTTCCTGTGGTCTTGGACCGGGACGGATCGCAATACACGTCACATTAAACGATCTATTCAGCCGGAGTCTCACACGAGCGGGATTCCCAAATATCAAGGAACCACCCGGTCTCTCTAGATCTGATGGCAGACGTCCGGATGGTCTTACGCTGATTCCTTGGTATAAAGGTCGAAACCTCGTATGGGACGCCACGGTGATTGACACTGTAGCTCCATCTTACATCCCTGCGACATCCTTGTCTGCAGGTGCGGCAGCGGAAGTGGCAGCTACGAGGAAGGTCGACAAGTACAATCATCTTACTGCCACCTATCTCTTTGTTCCGCTGGCCTTCGAGACCATGGGCCCCATCAACATTGAGGGAATGAATCTACTTAAAGATTTGGGGCGACTGCTGACACGAATTACCGGAGACCCTAAAGAGACAACTTACCTATTCCAACGGTTTTCTGTCTGCATCCAGCGATTCAACGCTGTTGCCTGCAGGGGCACATTCGAAAAGCAGCCACTGCCATCTTATTAACTGTTCATTCCTGATTCTTTAGGTTTTATTTGCATGCGTTGTCATAATTGCCTTTGTGACTCGATCTCCATAATAACAACAATAATAATAATAATAATAATAATAATAATAATAATAATAATAATAATAATAATAATTTATTGACCCCTGGAGTCATGAAGTCCCTGAGGGATCCTAAATACCTCGGGGCAAAAAAAAATAATAAAAAAAAAAAATAATAATAATAATAATAATAATAATAATAATAATAATAATTGAGGACTGCACCATGCTGGGGTCACCCCCTCTTGGAGTCATTGGATGACCTGATGAGGATCGGGCTGGAAGCAATCATCAACATCAAGCTTAATGACGTCCAGTGGAAACAGGCTACGCTCCCAATCAGAGACGGTGGTCTTGGGATTAGAAGGGTTACGATGCTGGCATCTTCTGCTTACTTAGCGTCAGCTGCATCAACCAGAGATCTCGGGACTGCAATTCTCGGCAGCGATGACCTGAGAGATGAAATCTTACAGTCCCGCATCACTTCACATCCGAGTGGAGATGAGGCTGCGTTGTCTAAGCAGAAGGTCTGGGACAGACCATTGATTGACATAGACAAATCTGATGTTTGGACATCACTCAACGACCCCTTCAACAGGGCCCGACTTGGAGCGGTGGCATCTTCACACGCCGGGGACTGGATGGCTACTATGCCCTTAATATCATGTGGGCTAAGTCTTAGCAATGAGGCCGTCAGGGTGGCTATTGGTTTGCGCTTGGGTCTAAACCTCAACGCGCCACACCAGTGCCAGTGTGGAGATTTGGTGGATCAAGGAGGTCACCACGGTCTGGTCTGTAAACAATCTGGGGGGCGAGCCAGCAGACACTTCGCGCTTAATGACATTGTTTGGAGGGCCCTTCAGAGAGCGGATACTCCAAGCACAAAAGAACCACCTGGGCTTTTCCGAACCGACGGCAAACGACCAGATGGGGCAACTCTGATCCCGTGGTCGCGAGGCAAATACGTTGCCTGGGATGCCACTAGCATCCACACTTGCGCCACCTCATACATCCACGTGACATCGCGAGATTCTTGTTAAGGCGCTATATAAATGGTCATATACATACATACATCGATTACACCGGGGGGTGCGGCCGAAGTAGCAGCAACACGAAAAAATGTAAAGTATGCTAACCTCCCCGCAACACATGACTTCGTCCCCATTGCCTTTCAAACACTTGGCCCCATAAACAGATCAGGCATTGAATTTTTAACTGAACTTGGACGGCGTTTGTCAGTGGCAACTGGTAACCCTCTCGAAACCACGTACCTTTTCCAACGCCTCTCAATTTGTACGCAACGATTTAATGCAGTGGCATTTCGAGGCACGTTCCCACAGTTGTCCTGTGATGAAGGTCGCTAAATCATGAACAAAGAACTTTTTATGCTTTTTCTTGTAAAACATGTTTCGTTTAATAAATGATTGTTATAATAATAATAATAATAATAATAATAATAATAATAATAATAATAATAATAATAATAATAATAATATTTTTCTTTAATTAAACGCCTGCAAACGCACTGCGCTTTACATTTACAAGTTATGCAGTAATCTTAATTAAACTTAACTACTAACAGAACAGACAACTTTGCAACTACACGGCGCAAATCTATTAGCAGCCACAAAGCATGTCCGCCCAGCGGGGGCTCGAACCTACTACCTCTCGCACTCTACGCCAGCGTGTTATCCATTGCGCTACCGGGCCACCCATCATATTATAGCGAACTTCAAGAAGCCTACTGAGAGGCGCTCCCAGCCCCAGCCACAGCTAAAAAGATAGGTCTTAAGCAACTGGTAGAAAGCAGGCAAATTATTCCGAGGTAGTAAGCGTAGTGCAAGCGGGAACCCATTCGATGTGGACGGGCCAACAACCGAGAAGGCTCGACGCTGTCTGGTAGCAGAGCGGGTTCGAAGGACCAGCAGCTCCCCATTGGCCGAAGAGCGTAAAGCTCGACGGGAGGCTATGTCAGAGACAGGGCGACAGAGATGATAGATCAGACAAATAGGACGGAGGATAAGTTTAGTAAGATGGTTATAGTTTCAGTTTAATGACGTTGTGCATGAACAAAGATGTTCATCGGACGCCTCTGTTTTTTTGTGATGTTCGCTATAATTTATTGACACAATGCATATCAGCATATCATGTTTATTATTTTACTCTATAATTAAAAAAACAGAGATTTATATCAGTTTAGACCCCTGTAGGATTGATTTGAAAAGACTGTGTAACTCTGAGCTTTAGTTAATTTACACTGTTTAGAATAATTATAATTTCACATTGCAAAACAGTATAGATACGCAATGGTAGACATTGATTTGGCGAGATCGATAATGCGCAGTAATTTCCTATCGATATATTGAATACATCTTTTTATTGACTAATTTCTGATTTAATGATGTTGTCTTATAAATGTTAAAAAAATATGCTCAATCGCGGGTATGATTTACAAACCTTTTAAAAGTATGTTTATATGAATATAAGGACGCGAAACTCAAAATTCTTATTGTATAATAAATAAAAAAGATCCGTGATTTAACATCAGTCTATTTAACTTGATGGGGTGTTCTGACCATCGACTGGGGTAAACGTTTCTCGGTTTATTTGTGAAATCTGAGTGTCAACGGTGGCGCTGTTGAATTGTGCTAGTATCAATTCCAATCAAAAAGGTGCGTATTTATAAAAAGAGCTGTAATATGACCAAAATATTGTCGCCGTCCACAGCTTCTATTGTCATAAACCAAACTATGAATTCTCCTCTTTTAACCCTTCCGAGGTGATGTGACGATTTGTAACGCCAGAGGTGAGGTGGGGTTTGACAAACCCCATTACATATTTTTTTATTTTCAAGCCGCGATATCAAATGGAAAATACTAAGTTGAGTTAAACTATTCTTCTATGATCAATATCAAACTAAACAGACGATTACCACCAACAAATATCTGCTTTCAATTCTTATCAGATGGCCAGAAGGTGATCCCATCCAATGTGTACTTAACCCATGCAAGTTTGGGTCCTCATGTACAACATTATCAAATGCACGAATAACCATAATATATATATATATATATATATATATATATATATATATATATATATATATATATATATTTAAATAATACAACATAAAATGTTTTAGCCATCATTGTCGTCAGCCTTCTCAATGCCAACACCGAATTGACGTGTTCAAGGCACACTCGCATGCCAAATCATGGCTCATAAAATCAACATGTATAATAATTATTATTGTTTGTATACGAAAAAATGCAATTTCCTTTAAATATGCAACAAAATAAAGAAAAACTGTTCGTTCAAATTACCTGAAATTGTGGTAAAGTGTCCGTATTTCATATTCACAAAGGTAGAAAAAAATAATTATAACTGGCTCGATGTTTTCCGCTAAAATTTAAAGTAAAATGCCTCTGGGGTGTGTCACACCCCACCTCACCTCCGACGGGTTAATGAGATACAATTAGCACATTTAAATGACCAAATCGTTTTAGTGTTATGGAAGTTATGAAGATAATACTGGCCGAGACTACAATGATGACAGTTTGGACAGTGAGAGCAACAATAAAGAATGTGAATATGAAGATATGACAATGCCCGAAGAACAACATTCATGTGTTTCTTATGATGAAGACAATGTTGAAATTGAAGATGATGATAAACACGATGATGAGACTGGACCTGATAGTGAAGATAATGATGACGAAATTGTCTATAGGCCTACTATTGAAGCCGAGAGACCTGAATGCAAGTAAAAATCCGCATAATTTTTCGCGGTCAAAAGCAATGCCAGTAGGGCGTGGTCTGTTGCACAATACTGTAACAGAAGATGTGGAATAAAATAATACGGACACATTGAAAATATTCAAGATAGTTTTTTGACAGTTTTATAACAGCCGAGATGAAAGACATCATCATTCGCATAGAAACCCAAAAGCAACAGCTAACGAACTATGTGTGAAAGACCTACATGTTTACATTTTAGGTTTAGTCCTATTCCATTGTTTTTTATAGATATTTTCTAGAAAACAGTCATGCTGACTCTGATCATAAGAAAACCCAGTACTAATTTGTCATGAGCTTTCAATTGTATTCGATGTAAAACTCTAAAAGATGAGTTCAACTGAGACGATATCCTTAACGCAATGGTTCTTGCGCGAAAATTGCTTTGTTGAGAAGCCAACACAAAAATGGCGTTACGTCCAAGAAGTACTCCTCAAGAAGATTAGATGATATCTGGATGGTACAGGTTAGGCCTATTGTTTAGGGAAACTGTCAACGCAAACCGATAATCGGTTGTTCAATGTGGAAAACATTATTACGAAGACCGATTTAACGATTAGATTAGAAATTTGTTCGACGATTTCACCGGCCTCGCTAATCCATATGAATGAGTACATTGACCGCACACAGTCATTGGGAGGGAGATGACCATATGCCGAGGCTAAGAAATGAAGTCGTAAGATGTTTTTTTTACTTTCGTTGCCGAAACCGAAGAAGTTGAATCTTTTTGCCTCACACCAATCTTAAAAAAGTAATTGTTTTCATATTAGGAGAATGTAACGCTTAAAACGCCTACATCCGCGGACTCTACCAGGATTCTTTCTTACTAAACAAAAAATTGTTCTTTTTGGACGCGCTGGAGTCGGGAGCGCCTCTGAATAGGTTTTTTCTTGATTGAGAGCTGTATAAATGGCCGAATGAATGAATGAATGAATGAATGAATGAATGAATGAACGAACGAACGAATGAATGAATGAATGAATGAATGAATGAATGAACGAACGAATGAATTAATGAATGAATTACTGAATGAATGATTGAATGAGTGAATGAATGAATGAATGAACGAATGAATGAATGAATGAACGAATGAATGAATGAATGAACGAACGAATGAATGAATGAATGAATGAATGAATGAATGAATGAATGAATGAATGAATGAATGAATGAATGAATGAATGAATGAATGAATGAATGAATGAATGAATGAATGATTGATTGAATGAACGAGCGAATGAATGAACGAACAAACCAACGAGCAAATGAATGAATGAATGAATGAATTGATTAATGATTTAATGAATGAATCTGAAAATATGGACTTTTTATTTTTCCGTAGACTGCAATAAAAGTGTCGTTAGACATTTGACAGCAAAGAGGCCATGAGTGAATGTCTTTAAGGAGCAGTTTCATTTATTTATAGACCGAGGAATAATTTCGAAAAGGTGTCGTGAGGCCCAGCCTAATAAGTTCTAAAAGTGAGTTGGTAATAGTTTCAGTTGAACGACCGACACTGCATGATAAGAGGGAATATTTTAGCTCCGTCCACTTCCTTCATCTGATTCAGATCATTCACATTTTTAAAGCTATAATAGCTGTTCAAACACGCTGTGTCAGAATCGCGATTAAACAATGAATAAGTCATCACATTGCACCTTTTTTCCACCTGCAGTGGTGGAGCTCCTGCAAGTATAAAGTGGCTAAACCCTCAAAACAGCGCCGAACCAAGGCAGAAACTCGGTAAGCAATGCGCGGTGGGTAAGGGATCCAGTTAAGAACACCCAGCAGGTACTCAGAGACTGGGCCACACATGGGAATGCGGCCTATGAGGCGGGCAGCGGTGCGCAGAACCCTATTTAGGGGATCTAATACCAGACAGGCCGCAAGTCCACGCTATATGGCGCTGCATTAGTTCAATCATCAATCAATCAATCAAGACTTTTTATTGACACCAGTAACAACAAAGCATCACAGCATCAATAGATTAAAGCAGTTTTAAACTAAATTTAAAAAGAAAACAAACTAACAAACAGTGTCTACCCGCAAGCTTTGGTGTCAAAGGGTCATCCCTAAAGGAGCAGCAATGCCCCGCTGCAAGGGAACCCAGTTTGAAATTTCATTAAATTTAAGTAGGTAGCAAAGATGAACAAACAGCAATCAAAATATCTTCAAAGCTATATCAACATCTGTCAAAATTTCTTCATTCCAATCCAATTAGATGCTGTTTAAGTTCTTTTTTAAATATTCTTAAAGTAGGCACATTAGTCAAAGAAACAGGTAAATTATTCCACACACAGGGTCCACGATAGGAGATACAAAACTGCCTAGTTTTAGTACGTGCAAAATCTTTATGGTATTTATTACAGGATCTGGTGTAGTGACTGTGAACATCCATATTACACTGAAAGTATTTAGTAAACGATTCTGGTAATAGCTTATGTTTAAATCTATACATAAATGTCCCAATCTGTAACTCATTTATATTTGACAATGACAATATCCTAAGTTTACTAAAGCATGCAGAGGTACTTTCATTATATTTAAGACCACAAATAATCCGAACAATACGCTTCTGAAGTAGAAAAAGTCTGGTCAAGTGAGAGTGATAGTTTGAGGCCCAGATAAAAAATAGAACTGGCTCGATGTTTTCCGCTAAAATTTAAAGTAGAATGCCTCTGGGGTGTGTCACACCCCACCTCACCTCCGACGGGTTAAAGGACGATATCTTACAGCTATATAATGATATCATAGACGTCGTTCTAGCCTCGGATCAATACCGATGCGGTGTCTCAGGTGTATATATAGACCCGTTTAGAAACCGTCACAAACAATCTATATAATGCTATGATTGCTGCTTTAATGGAATGTAAATTCGATGAAATAATAAGGTCAGTCAATCAATCAATCACATAAATTTATATAGCGCCCCTTCAAGATCTCTACTCAGAAGCGCTCCCAACCAGTGTCAGTGTGAGAATTGTGGAAAAATAACTGGAGGTTGGCCTATGATAAACTTGGAATTGGGGTGTGAAAAACAGAGTTTACTATGAGGCATTAAGAAAGACTGAAACCCCCAACCCCTCGGTAATTCTCACCCTGAATAAGGTTACTGTATCCTTAAAATTATTGACGTGACAAATATATATTGCTGTAGTAAGCTACTTTTAAAAGGTGTATAAGATAATTTCATGATTATTTTAACGACGACATAATATTATTGCAGCTCTATACCCGGGCGTTGCGCTGCAGAGGGCGCTGCGCTGGAGCAGTCGGCCTACTCGCTCGTGGACGTCCTCTTCATAAAAAAGTTCATAGTGCTGTTAGCACGCAGAACAAATTTCTGCCCAGGGTAACGACCTCTGTAGTTACAGTTGTCATAGACCCTGGTAAAATCGGATCCATCCATCCTCTTCATTTTCATTGCCTATTGTCATCATTACGAAATAAATCCACCAAACGAGCAAGCCTGCTTTTATAATTTGTTTGTTTGTATGGGTACTCTATACTCAGAGGCGCTCCCGATTGCAGAGCGGGCACTGCATCGGAGTTTCACGCCGAAGCGCTGAGCAATTGCGAGTGAAGGACTTGCCCAAGGTCCCTACCCGACGACTTGAGGTGGATTCGAACCTCGAGCCTTCCTGCTTCAAGGCAACGACGCCACCACTGCACCACCGCGCCCCACAAATCATAATGCTATGATTGCTACTTTCATTTAATATATTTGTCATCAAATAATGAGTGTTCTGTTACTGAATCTTAATATGACGTGCTATGGAAAGAAGCTTTTCGAAGGTGTATAAGATAATTTCATGTTTATTTTAACGACGACATAATTATTTCAGCTCTGTTGGGCTTCGAGCTCTACGGAATCAAAACTAATTCAGTGTCTCAGATATATATAGCGGATTTGAAATACGTTTTAATGGTTTCGAATGATCACATACTTTTCGAGTCCTATTGCAATTCATGTTGACTTGAGCAAACTTAATCAACATTTGCGACACTGTGTGATTATATAAATAATATTGTCGCCCTCCACCTTCAACGAGGCTTGAGACTGGCATTGATGTTCGTCGTCATTGGTTTCATCAATATAACTATCAGAAAGATGTGAACGTTGAATTTCTTTATTTAAAAAAAAATCCAGTCGATTAAAGTTTGTATTGACACAGTATTTTACGAAAAGGTGTGACGCAGAGGATTCCGGAAGTGAGGATGACGCAGAAGACAATGATGGCGATCACCGTAATTATGACGACAGACGTTGCTATAGAAACAGAAAACGTTACAATTGGAAACATCGGTTGGCGTTGCTAGGGGCAACACGATGGTAAATTTATCGGAAAAGAATTGCATATGATATTCGTATCTTCGTTTATCATGAAAAATCGGTTACAACGCAGATGAAAAAATACAGCCAGACAGTCAATAGTTTAGTCTGAAGGAAATGTTTCATCGTGTGTCAATTCTAGCAAGGTTTATTATAGTGTTCTGCAAAGCTATAGTATCGCGGACCAAATGATAACACTAAACCTATTCCACCCCTTACGACGCAAAACCTGACCCTAACCGCATATCGATTTCTGACAGGTCCGCTGTTTATAGTTTTTTTATCGATTACCTACTGTAATGACAACGCTGAACCTATCCTACCCCTCACGACGCCTAAACTGACCCTAACCGACCCTTAAGACGCCTAACCTGACCCTAACCGACCCTCACGACGTCTAAATTAAATCTGACCCGATGCTTGTAATTGTTGTTAGTGATTACTGACTATATTAGCTCGGTACCTGACAAAGTCACAAGGGTGCCCGTTCATAGAGCACATAGGGCCATTCAACCATCACCGAGGAATTGACACCTTTTTATCATATAATAGTTTTGCTATTTATTAAAATCCGATGCACTTAAGTATAATTGTTACGAGTGAAACTTATAAACTTTAACTGAGAAACTTCTATGAAAACCACAAATGTTGCCTTAATGAATTTTCAACGGTGTAAGATTGGGTGTTTGCTGTTTGTCATATAAGGTAGATCTATTTCATAAGATCTTGAATCCACTGTATTCAAGCTATACCTGAAATATAAGACAACAGACAGAGAGACAGACACAGAATTACCAAATGCCATAAAATATCCAATAAAGCATTAGAATTGCGAAACGTTTTTCCAATTTGCTAACTAGGATATTGAAAAAAATTCATTAAAGTACCTTGAAAAACCTAAGAAAATATCCCATTGATTTTAACCCTCGGGCTACCAGGGAGGGGTGTACACACCCCCTAGGATTTTCCAAAATCAAACGTGTTCCGTTTGGAATAAAATGTTGACGTTTTATGTAGCTGTAGTGGGTTCATTGGCACAATTTTTTACCGCGTTAATCGCTCGCGTTAACGGCGATTAATTATCAGCCCTATTTATTACAATTACAATTGTATTATTATTGTATTATTAATCGTGATAGCGCTAGTGATAGTAACAGTGACATGAACAGTAGTAGCAATAATTGTAATTCCCATTTTTGGGATCGCTATAAACCCCTTTCAAACGGTAGAAAGAGATGTTATATGACTAGATTCGTTTTCGAACCAATTGTCTGAACAGTCCTTTTCTGATCGCTTATAACGTTTGCTTAACTTATTTTAAGGGGGTCTAACATTGTCAGTTTTCATAACTTAATTTATGTTTGAGTGCCTGCGATCATACATATAATTATGCTACATCATCGGTATTGTGTTGAAGTATCTGACTCTTATGCGCAACTCTCTGCTCGGGGTAGCCCCCTCTTATCTTCGGGCACTGTGTAACTTGGTCTCCACTTTTCCTGGCCGCTCTGCCCTTCGCTCGGCTGCTAATGGCTTTCTAAGTTGTCCCGCGCATGCGTGGAGCTACGGCCCAGTACAGTACTTGGCCCTACTGGCCTACTTGTTGGAACCGCCTTCCTCACAAGTTTCGTTCAGAGCTTCTTGGCCTTTCTCTTCCCCTGTTTCGTAAACGCCTGAAGACTATACTATTTGTTAGCGGGAGCACTAGCTTGGGTCGGGAGCGCCACTGAATCTGAGCAGCGTTATATAAATGTTCAATTACAATTACAATTACAATACATAGTGGTGCATAAAAATCATATACTACAACTACTACTAGTTGCAAATAGAAATTGTCTCAAGCCGCATAATAACACCAATGAATTTTAGACACCTGCAAAACGTTGTCAAACGGAACTATAAATAAACCGTTTAAATATGCGCTTCAAATTCTTTCATCCCACCTCTTTCTCTCCGTAGTTATCTCTATCAGTTTCATCATGTTGCTTTCTCACCAGAAACAACAAATGACACAATCATCATCATCGTCGTCATCATTGTCATCATCATCATCATCATCATCATCGTCGTCGTCAATGGCGTCGTTGAACACATTTTCCATTCATCAAACTCTTTCCAGTTTTACTGTTAGAGACTAACCGCCCGTTGCCATGCCAACCTATTTCCAGCCGTCCATACTGGACCGTTTCCAGGACGACGACCTCGTCCGGCGATTTGCTGATCGGTTGAAACGACAAACTTCGAGATGATAAACCAAATAGAAATAAATTGAAATCTGCTGAAAATTTTATAGGAATCAATTTATTGATTTGTTGATACAGAAAAATGATAATTATAAGGCAGACAAGCAGACAGTGTAAGAATTGTGGAGAAATAACTGGGGGATCATTATCCACAGAAAATTGGTGTGTGAAAAACGACTTTACTATGGAGCTCTTAGAAATACTGTGGGGTTGAAACCCCAATCGCAATTCTCGTCCTGGTGACAGAAACAGAGACAGTTTCGGACTTGAAGAATTAGTGAGGCTGTATACTGTAATTTGCCTGACGCAAACCAACAAAACGATATTGGATAGGCTGACAATGATAGACACCTTTAAAATAAGTTGAGTCAATGCTATATAATGGACATCACAATACTAAAACAATGCTACATTTCTCGCCTCTTTAACTTATATAACAATTGCTTCGACCGTTTTAAAGGTGTTGGCTGCCAACGGGTCTAGTGATTTTTCGGCAGTGTCAAAGACGTGATTTAAAGCTCTTTTTTACATCATCATCACTGGACCGGGAGCGCCTCTGCGTGGACTTCTTGAGAGGCGCCATACAAATTCTTAAACTGATCGAATCAATTCAACACAGAAATCAAATCGAAATTACAGTTATCACAGTTACTGTCTCTTTTACTATTACGGCACAGTAACTTGTAGGACTACCATAAGATAAGATAATATGAGAATATTCTTTAATTCACCAATTGCTAATCGCATTTTGGTTTACATACATGGTACAATAAAATGTACATTCAACGGAGAAATGGATAAAGGAGTCTATAGTTAAGCATGACCGCAGCAACATCAAGGCTCCCTGAACAATCGGATGCCTAAGGAAGATTCCAAGTTAGCAACGATAGCAAGATCGTGACATATATCCTCTGCTCTACCACCCAAAGAGAGGTCGTCCAGGTACCCCACTCTAAAGGTAGAGATCAACGAACACAGGATGGGTTGGAGTGGCAAGCAGAAGAGCAGGGGGCCAAGAGGGTCCTCCTGCTGCGGTCCCATTTGTGACAGAACTTCGAACGTCCCGAACTGGAGAAGAGATTATGCGACATACGCTTGGTAGATAAAAGCGTACAGTTCAGGTATTGATTCGTGAACTGATTGTGGCATTACGTCCCTTTTCAATGTGTTAAATGCGTTGGTGAATTTCAGTTTGACGAAGACGTGATCCGGTGACATGTTGTTAACAAACGCTCTGGCTGCGTGAAACGCTACTTCAGCGGCTCCCGGGATGCCCAGTTGAAGAAGGAAGCCAGTCTGTTTACCGCATACGTGTTGGCGCATATCGCTATTTGACAGCAATTCCCTTTGTCTTGTCTGATCGCCTAAGAAGAATTTGTTGTGCTATATAAGATGGCGATTCGGAATCCAACGGCTACATAATCATCTAAGTTATTCTTTGATATTTAAAGGCGATTGAAAAGCTGCAAAAAGGTGTCAAAAAGACAGTTCAATCCATTCTCTAAGAACATGTATACAGTCAGAGAGAATAGTTTCCCGTCGCATTCGCTAGAGTCCGCTGTTGCAACTGTTGTTCCCTAGATGCCGACTCATACCGCTGAACCACAATCCCTCCTCATACTCCACGGCACATCCTTACTCCTCCTGGTCCCTCAAGCATAGCAAAGCCCTCGCAAGCCACAGCAGGCCCCCCGCCCCGCCGAAGAATCCTTCCGTCGTCTCAACAGCTGAACATAGTCGCATAGTCTCCGGACATATTTCGTATTAATATGGTCGGCCGCATTGTACGTGTACTGCGAGGAGGAGGAGGAGGAGGAGGAGGAGTAGGAGGAGGAAGAGGAAGAGGAGGAGGAGGAGGAGGAATAGGAGGAGGAGGAGGAGGAGGAGGAGTAGGAAGAGGAGGAGGAAGAGGAGGAGGAGGAGGAAGAGGAGGAGGAGGAGGAGGATGAGGAGGAGGAATAGGAGGAGGAGGAGGAGGAGGAGGAGAAGGAGGAGAAGGAGGAGGAGGAGGAGGAGGACGAGGAGGAGGACGAGGAGGAGGAAGAGGAAGAGGAGGGGAGGAGGAGGAGGGGAGGAGGAGGAGGAGGAGGAGAAGGAGGAGGACGAGGAGGAGGAGGAAAATAGAAATTATAAAAACATGCATATTTAGCATATTACTATATGCATGCGAGACATGAACTCTACGTAAGCGGGATAGAAACAAACTATTGGCATTTGAAATGAGATGCTACAGGAGGATATTACACATCAGACGGGAACCGAAAAGAATAAATCTGGAGGTGGGCGCACGAGTAGGAAATAAGAAAAACATCAAGCAAATAATAATGGAAAATGGTTTTGATAGAAATTTCATTTTGATATTTTGGATATTTTTACATCTTCTCCGCTCTCATTCACCGGGTTCAAATTACATTCAGCAGACGCAGCACAATTGTATATTTATAAACAATTGAATTAGGCAAAAGAAATAATGTTGTGTTTCCGGTAAAACGACCGACCCTCTTTCATTGCCGCGACTCAAATAATTGGGGGTGGGTGGGGTTGGGGTTGTGGGTGGAGGTTTGCGGTGTGGGGTGGGGGTTGGGGAGTGGGTGTGTGGGGGCTGGGGTGGTGGGGGGAGGGAAATGGAATGGGGTGGAGGGGTGAGGGTGGAGGGTGGGGGTGGGATGGCGGTGGAAATTTTCGTCAAACCCAAATTTCTCCGGCGGCGTACCGGTAGAGGTCGGAGTGTGGTGTGGTGTTGTGTGTTGGGGTTGTGGCCAGAGCGGATCGAATCCTAAATTTCCCGGGCAACGCCGGGTACCCCAGCTAGTAATGTGATAAAATACAAAGTGGAGACTTAGGACAACATTTTGGACGACGAAGCTGTCAGAATTGCGGTAGGACTCCGCCTGGGAACATGCATTTGCGAGCCTCATGCTTGCCCATGCGGAGCTCGAGTGACAGCAAATGGAGCACATGGTCTTTCCTGTGGTCTTGGACCGGGACGGATCGCAATACACGTCACATTAAACGATCTATTCAGCCGGAGTCTCACACGAGCGGGATTCCCAAATATCAAGGAACCACCCGGTCTCTCTAGATCTGATGGCAGACGTCCGGATGGTCTTACGCTGATTCCTTGGTATAAAGGTCGAAACCTCGTATGGGACGCCACGGTGATTGACACTGTAGCTCCATCTTACATCCCTGCGACATCCTTGTCTGCAGGTGCGGCAGCGGAAGTGGCAGCTACGAGGAAGGTCGACAAGTACAATCATCTTACTGCCACCTATCTCTTTGTTCCGCTGGCCTTCGAGACCATGGGCCCCATCAACATTGAGGGAATGAATCTACTTAAAGATTTGGGGCGACTGCTGACACGAATTACCGGAGACCCTAAAGAGACAACTTACCTATTCCAACGGTTTTCTGTCTGCATCCAGCGATTCAACGCTGTTGCCTGCAGGGGCACATTCGAAAAGCAGCCACTGCCATCTTATTAACTGTTCATTCCTGATTCTTTAGGTTTTATTTGCATGCGTTGTCATAATTGCCTTTGTGACTCGATCTCCATAATAACAATAATAATAATAATAATAATAATAATAATAATAATAATAACAATAATAATAATTTATTGACCCCTGGAGTCATGAAGTCCCTGAGGGATCCTAAATACCTCGGGGCAAAAAAAAATAATAAAAAAAAAAAAATAATAATAATAATAATAATAATAATAATAATAATAATAATAATAATTGAGGACTGCACCATGCTGGGGTCACCCCCTCTTGGAGTCATTGGATGACCTGATGAGGATCGGGCTGGAAGCAATCATCAACATCAAGCTTAATGACGTCCAGTGGAAACAGGCTACGCTCCCAATCAGAGACGGTGGTCTTGGGATTAGAAGGGTTACGATGCTGGCATCTTCTGCTTACTTAGCGTCAGCTGCATCAACCAGAGATCTCGGGACTGCAATTCTCGGCAGCGATGACCTGAGAGATGAAATCTTACAGTCCCGCATCACTTCACATCCGAGTGGAGATGAGGCTGCGTTGTCTAAGCAGAAGGTCTGGGACAGACCATTGATTGACATAGACAAATCTGATGTTTGGACATCACTCAACGACCCCTTCAACAGGGCCCGACTTGGAGCGGTGGCATCTTCACACGCCGGGGACTGGATGGCTACTATGCCCTTAATATCATGTGGGCTAAGTCTTAGCAATGAGGCCGTCAGGGTGGCTATTGGTTTGCGCTTGGGTCTAAACCTCAACGCGCCACACCAGTGCCAGTGTGGAGATTTGGTGGATCAAGGAGGTCACCACGGTCTGGTCTGTAAACAATCTGGGGGGCGAGCCAGCAGACACTTCGCGCTTAATGACATTGTTTGGAGGGCCCTTCAGAGAGCGGATACTCCAAGCACAAAAGAACCACCTGGGCTTTTCCGAACCGACGGCAAACGACCAGATGGGGCAACTCTGATCCCGTGGTCGCGAGGCAAATACGTTGCCTGGGATGCCACTAGCATCCACACTTGCGCCACCTCATACATCCACGTGACATCGCGAGATTCTTGTTAAGGCGCTATATAAATGGTCATATACATACATACATCGATTACACCGGGGGGTGCGGCCGAAGTAGCAGCAACACGAAAAAATGTAAAGTATGCTAACCTCCCCGCAACACATGACTTCGTCCCCATTGCCTTTCAAACACTTGGCCCCATAAACAGATCAGGCATTGAATTTTTAACTGAACTTGGACGGCGTTTGTCAGTGGCAACTGGTAACCCTCTCGAAACCACGTACCTTTTCCAACGCCTCTCAATTTGTACGCAACGATTTAATGCAGTGGCATTTCGAGGCACGTTCCCACAGTTGTCCTGTGATGAAGGTCGCTAAATCATGAACAAAGAACTTTTTATGCTTTTTCTTGTAAAACATGTTTCGTTTAATAAATGATTGTTATAATAATAATAATAATAATAATAATAATAATAATAATAATAATAATAATAATAATAATAATAATAATAATAATATTTTTCTTTAATTAAACGCCTGCAAACGCACTGCGCTTTACATTTACAAGTTATGCAGTAATCTTAATTAAACTTAACTACTAACAGAACAGACAACTTTGCAACTACACGGCGCAAATCTATTAGCAGCCACAAAGCATGTCCGCCCAGCGGGGGCTCGAACCTACTACCTCTCGCACTCTACGCCAGCGTGTTATCCATTGCGCTACCGGGCCACCCATCATATTATAGCGAACTTCAAGAAGCCTACTGAGAGGCGCTCCCAGCCCCAGCCACAGCTAAAAAGATAGGTCTTAAGCAACTGGTAGAAAGCAGGCAAATTATTCCGAGGTAGTAAGCGTAGTGCAAGCGGGAACCCATTCGATGTGGACGGGCCAACAACCGAGAAGGCTCGACGCTGTCTGGTAGCAGAGCGGGTTCGAAGGACCAGCAGCTCCCCATTGGCCGAAGAGCGTAAAGCTCGACGGGAGGCTATGTCAGAGACAGGGCGACAGAGATGATAGATCAGACAAATAGGACGGAGGATAAGTTTAGTAAGATGGTTATAGTTTCAGTTTAATGACGTTGTGCATGAACAAAGATGTTCATCGGACGCCTCTGTTTTTTTGTGATGTTCGCTATAATTTATTGACACAATGCATATCAGCATATCATGTTTATTATTTTACTCTATAATTAAAAAAACAGAGATTTATATCAGTTTAGACCCCTGTAGGATTGATTTGAAAAGACTGTGTAACTCTGAGCTTTAGTTAATTTACACTGTTTAGAATAATTATAATTTCACATTGCAAAACAGTATAGATACGCAATGGTAGACATTGATTTGGCGAGATCGATAATGCGCAGTAATTTCCTATCGATATATTGAATACATCTTTTTATTGACTAATTTCTGATTTAATGATGTTGTCTTATAAATGTTAAAAAAATATGCTCAATCGCGGGTATGATTTACAAACCTTTTAAAAGTATGTTTATATTAATATAAGGACGCGAAACTCAAAATTCTTATTGTATAATAAATAAAAAAGATCCGTGATTTAACATCAGTCTATTTAACTTGATGGGGTGTTCTGACCATCGACTGGGGTAAACGTTTCTCGGTTTATTTGTGAAATCTGAGTGTCAACGGTGGCGCTGTTGAATTGTGCTAGTATCAATTCCAATCAAAAAGGTGCGTATTTATAAAAAGAGCTGTAATATGACCAAAATATTGTCGCCGTCCACAGCTTCTATTGTCATAAACCAAACTATGAATTCTCCTCTTTTAACCCTTCCGAGGTGATGTGACGATTTGTAACGCCAGAGGTGAGGTGGGGTTTGACAAACCCCATTACATATTTTTTTATTTTCAAGCCGCGATATCAAATGGAAAATACTAAGTTGAGTTAAACTATTCTTCTATGATCAATATCAAACTAAACAGACGATTACCACCAACAAATATCTGCTTTCAATTCTTATCAGATGGCCAGAAGGTGATCCCATCCAATGTGTACTTAACCCATGCAAGTTTGGGTCCTCATGTACAACATTATCAAATGCACGAATAACCATAATATATATATATATATATATATATATATATATATATATATATTTAAATAATACAACATAAAATGTTTTAGCCATCATTGTCGTCAGCCTTCTCAATGCCAACACCGAATTGACGTGTTCAAGGCACACTCGCATGCCAAATCATGGCTCATAAAATCAACATGTATAATAATTATTATTGTTTGTATACGAAAAAATGCAATTTCCTTTAAATATGCAACAAAATAAAGAAAAACTGTTCGTTCAAATTACCTGAAATTGTGGTAAAGTGTCCGTATTTCATATTCACAAAGGTAGAAAAAAATAATTATAACTGGCTCGATGTTTTCCGCTAAAATTTAAAGTAAAATGCCTCTGGGGTGTGTCACACCCCACCTCACCTCCGACGGGTTAATGAGATACAATTAGCACATTTAAATGACCAAATCGTTTTAGTGTTATGGAAGTTATGAAGATAATACTGGCCGAGACTACAATGATGACAGTTTGGACAGTGAGAGCAACAATAAAGAATGTGAATATGAAGATATGACAATGCCCGAAGAACAACATTCATGTGTTTCTTATGATGAAGACAATGTTGAAATTGAAGATGATGATAAACACGATGATGAGACTGGACCTGATAGTGAAGATAATGATGACGAAATTGTCTATAGGCCTACTATTGAAGCCGAGAGACCTGAATGCAAGTAAAAATCCGCATAATTTTTCGCGGTCAAAAGCAATGCCAGTAGGGCGTGGTCTGTTGCACAATACTGTAACAGAAGATGTGGAATAAAATAATACGGACACATTGAAAATATTCAAGATAGTTTTTTGACAGTTTTATAACAGCCGAGATGAAAGACATCATCATTCGCATAGAAACCCAAAAGCAACAGCTAACGAACTATGTGTGAAAGACCTACATGTTTACATTTTAGGTTTAGTCCTATTCCATTGTTTTTTATAGATATTTTCTAGAAAACAGTCATGCTGACTCTGATCATAAGAAAACCCAGTACTAATTTGTCATGAGCTTTCAATTGTATTCGATGTAAAACTCTAAAAGATGAGTTCAACTGAGACGATATCCTTAACGCAATGGTTCTTGCGCGAAAATTGCTTTGTTGAGAAGCCAACACAAAAATGGCGTTACGTCCAAGAAGTACTCCTCAAGAAGATTAGATGATATCTGGATGGTACAGGTTAGGCCTATTGTTTAGGGAAACTGTCAACGCAAACCGATAATCGGTTGTTCAATGTGGAAAACATTATTACGAAGACCGATTTAACGATTAGATTAGAAATTTGTTCGACGATTTCACCGGCCTCGCTAATCCATATGAATGAGTACATTGACCGCACACAGTCATTGGGAGGGAGATGACCATATGCCGAGGCTAAGAAATGAAGTCGTAAGATGTTTTTTTTACTTTCGTTGCCGAAACCGAAGAAGTTGAATCTTTTTGCCTCACACCAATCTTAAAAAAGTAATTGTTTTCATATTAGGAGAATGTAACGCTTAAAACGCCTACATCCGCGGACTCTACCAGGATTCTTTCTTACTAAACAAAAAATTGTTCTTTTTGGACGCGCTGGAGTCGGGAGCGCCTCTGAATAGGTTTTTTCTTGATTGAGAGCTGTATAAATGGCCGAATGAATGAATGAATGAATGAATGAATGAATGAACGAACGAACGAATGAATGAATGAATGAATGAATGAATGAACGAACGAATGAATTAATGAATGAATTACTGAATGAATGATTGAATGAGTGAATGAATGAATGAATGAACGAATGAATGAATGAATGAACGAATGAATGAATGAATGAACGAACGAATGAATGAATGAATGAATGAATGAATGAATGAATGAATGAATGAATGAATGAATGAATGAATGAATGAATGAATGAATGAATGAATGAATGAATGAATGATTGATTGAATGAACGAGCGAATGAATGAACGAACAAACCAACGAGCAAATGAATGAATGAATGAATGAATTGATTAATGATTTAATGAATGAATCTGAAAATATGGACTTTTTATTTTTCCGTAGACTGCAATAAAAGTGTCGTTAGACATTTGACAGCAAAGAGGCCATGAGTGAATGTCTTTAAGGAGCAGTTTCATTTATTTATAGACCGAGGAATAATTTCGAAAAGGTGTCGTGAGGCCCAGCCTAATAAGTTCTAAAAGTGAGTTGGTAATAGTTTCAGTTGAACGACCGACACTGCATGATAAGAGGGAATATTTTAGCTCCGTCCACTTCCTTCATCTGATTCAGATCATTCACATTTTTAAAGCTATAATAGCTGTTCAAACACGCTGTGTCAGAATCGCGATTAAACAATGAATAAGTCATCACATTGCACCTTTTTTCCACCTGCAGTGGTGGAGCTCCTGCAAGTATAAAGTGGCTAAACCCTCAAAACAGCGCCGAACCAAGGCAGAAACTCGGTAAGCAATGCGCGGTGGGTAAGGGATCCAGTTAAGAACACCCAGCAGGTACTCAGAGACTGGGCCACACATGGGAATGCGGCCTATGAGGCGGGCAGCGGTGCGCAGAACCCTATTTAGGGGATCTAATACCAGACAGGCCGCAAGTCCACGCTATATGGCGCTGCATTAGTTCAATCATCAATCAATCAATCAAGACTTTTTATTGACACCAGTAACAACAAAGCATCACAGCATCAATAGATTAAAGCAGTTTTAAACTAAATTTAAAAAGAAAACAAACTAACAAACAGTGTCTACCCGCAAGCTTTGGTGTCAAAGGGTCATCCCTAAAGGAGCAGCAATGCCCCGCTGCAAGGGAACCCAGTTTGAAATTTCATTAAATTTAAGTAGGTAGCAAAGATGAACAAACAGCAATCAAAATATCTTCAAAGCTATATCAACATCTGTCAAAATTTCTTCATTCCAATCCAATTAGATGCTGTTTAAGTTCTTTTTTAAATATTCTTAAAGTAGGCACATTAGTCAAAGAAACAGGTAAATTATTCCACACACAGGGTCCACGATAGGAGATACAAAACTGCCTAGTTTTAGTACGTGCAAAATCTTTATGGTATTTATTACAGGATCTGGTGTAGTGACTGTGAACATCCATATTACACTGAAAGTATTTAGTAAACGATTCTGGTAATAGCTTATGTTTAAATCTATACATAAATGTCCCAATCTGTAACTCATTTATATTTGACAATGACAATATCCTAAGTTTACTAAAGCATGCAGAGGTACTTTCATTATATTTAAGACCACAAATAATCCGAACAATACGCTTCTGAAGTAGAAAAAGTCTGGTCAAGTGAGAGTGATAGTTTGAGGCCCAGATAAAAAATAGAACTGGCTCGATGTTTTCCGCTAAAATTTAAAGTAGAATGCCTCTGGGGTGTGTCACACCCCACCTCACCTCCGACGGGTTAAAGGACGATATCTTACAGCTATATAATGATATCATAGACGTCGTTCTAGCCTCGGATCAATACCGATGCGGTGTCTCAGGTGTATATATAGACCCGTTTAGAAACCGTCACAAACAATCTATATAATGCTATGATTGCTGCTTTAATGGAATGTAAATTCGATGAAATAATAAGGTCAGTCAATCAATCAATCACATAAATTTATATAGCGCCCCTTCAAGATCTCTACTCAGAAGCGCTCCCAACCAGTGTCAGTGTGAGAATTGTGGAAAAATAACTGGAGGTTGGCCTATGATAAACTTGGAATTGGGGTGTGAAAAACAGAGTTTACTATGAGGCATTAAGAAAGACTGAAACCCCCAACCCCTCGGTAATTCTCACCCTGAATAAGGTTACTGTATCCTTAAAATTATTGACGTGACAAATATATATTGCTGTAGTAAGCTACTTTTAAAAGGTGTATAAGATAATTTCATGATTATTTTAACGACGACATAATATTATTGCAGCTCTATACCCGGGCGTTGCGCTGCAGAGGGCGCTGCGCTGGAGCAGTCGGCCTACTCGCTCGTGGACGTCCTCTTCATAAAAAAGTTCATAGTGCTGTTAGCACGCAGAACAAATTTCTGCCCAGGGTAACGACCTCTGTAGTTACAGTTGTCATAGACCCTGGTAAAATCGGATCCATCCATCCTCTTCATTTTCATTGCCTATTGTCATCATTACGAAATAAATCCACCAAACGAGCAAGCCTGCTTTTATAATTTGTTTGTTTGTATGGGTACTCTATACTCAGAGGCGCTCCCGATTGCAGAGCGGGCACTGCATCGGAGTTTCACGCCGAAGCGCTGAGCAATTGCGAGTGAAGGACTTGCCCAAGGTCCCTACCCGACGACTTGAGGTGGATTCGAACCTCGAGCCTTCCTGCTTCAAGGCAACGACGCCACCACTGCACCACCGCGCCCCACAAATCATAATGCTATGATTGCTACTTTCATTTAATATATTTGTCATCAAATAATGAGTGTTCTGTTACTGAATCTTAATATGACGTGCTATGGAAAGAAGCTTTTCGAAGGTGTATAAGATAATTTCATGTTTATTTTAACGACGACATAATTATTTCAGCTCTGTTGGGCTTCGAGCTCTACGGAATCAAAACTAATTCAGTGTCTCAGATATATATAGCGGATTTGAAATACGTTTTAATGGTTTCGAATGATCACATACTTTTCGAGTCCTATTGCAATTCATGTTGACTTGAGCAAACTTAATCAACATTTGCGACACTGTGTGATTATATAAATAATATTGTCGCCCTCCACCTTCAACGAGGCTTGAGACTGGCATTGATGTTCGTCGTCATTGGTTTCATCAATATAACTATCAGAAAGATGTGAACGTTGAATTTCTTTATTTAAAAAAAAATCCAGTCGATTAAAGTTTGTATTGACACAGTATTTTACGAAAAGGTGTGACGCAGAGGATTCCGGAAGTGAGGATGACGCAGAAGACAATGATGGCGATCACCGTAATTATGACGACAGACGTTGCTATAGAAACAGAAAACGTTACAATTGGAAACATCGGTTGGCGTTGCTAGGGGCAACACGATGGTAAATTTATCGGAAAAGAATTGCATATGATATTCGTATCTTCGTTTATCATGAAAAATCGGTTACAACGCAGATGAAAAAATACAGCCAGACAGTCAATAGTTTAGTCTGAAGGAAATGTTTCATCGTGTGTCAATTCTAGCAAGGTTTATTATAGTGTTCTGCAAAGCTATAGTATCGCGGACCAAATGATAACACTAAACCTATTCCACCCCTTACGACGCAAAACCTGACCCTAACCGCATATCGATTTCTGACAGGTCCGCTGTTTATAGTTTTTTTATCGATTACCTACTGTAATGACAACGCTGAACCTATCCTACCCCTCACGACGCCTAAACTGACCCTAACCGACCCTTAAGACGCCTAACCTGACCCTAACCGACCCTCACGACGTCTAAATTAAATCTGACCCGATGCTTGTAATTGTTGTTAGTGATTACTGACTATATTAGCTCGGTACCTGACAAAGTCACAAGGGTGCCCGTTCATAGAGCACATAGGGCCATTCAACCATCACCGAGGAATTGACACCTTTTTATCATATAATAGTTTTGCTATTTATTAAAATCCGATGCACTTAAGTATAATTGTTACGAGTGAAACTTATAAACTTTAACTGAGAAACTTCTATGAAAACCACAAATGTTGCCTTAATGAATTTTCAACGGTGTAAGATTGGGTGTTTGCTGTTTGTCATATAAGGTAGATCTATTTCATAAGATCTTGAATCCACTGTATTCAAGCTATACCTGAAATATAAGACAACAGACAGAGAGACAGACACAGAATTACCAAATGCCATAAAATATCCAATAAAGCATTAGAATTGCGAAACGTTTTTCCAATTTGCTAACTAGGATATTGAAAAAAATTCATTAAAGTACCTTGAAAAACCTAAGAAAATATCCCATTGATTTTAACCCTCGGGCTACCAGGGAGGGGTGTACACACCCCCTAGGATTTTCCAAAATCAAACGTGTTCCGTTTGGAATAAAATGTTGACGTTTTATGTAGCTGTAGTGGGTTCATTGGCACAATTTTTTACCGCGTTAATCGCTCGCGTTAACGGCGATTAATTATCAGCCCTATTTATTACAATTACAATTGTATTATTATTGTATTATTAATCGTGATAGCGCTAGTGATAGTAACAGTGACATGAACAGTAGTAGCAATAATTGTAATTCCCATTTTTGGGATCGCTATAAACCCCTTTCAAACGGTAGAAAGAGATGTTATATGACTAGATTCGTTTTCGAACCAATTGTCTGAACAGTCCTTTTCTGATCGCTTATAACGTTTGCTTAACTTATTTTAAGGGGGTCTAACATTGTCAGTTTTCATAACTTAATTTATGTTTGAGTGCCTGCGATCATACATATAATTATGCTACATCATCGGTATTGTGTTGAAGTATCTGACTCTTATGCGCAACTCTCTGCTCGGGGTAGCCCCCTCTTATCTTCGGGCACTGTGTAACTTGGTCTCCACTTTTCCTGGCCGCTCTGCCCTTCGCTCGGCTGCTAATGGCTTTCTAAGTTGTCCCGCGCATGCGTGGAGCTACGGCCCAGTACAGTACTTGGCCCTACTGGCCTACTTGTTGGAACCGCCTTCCTCACAAGTTTCGTTCAGAGCTTCTTGGCCTTTCTCTTCCCCTGTTTCGTAAACGCCTGAAGACTATACTATTTGTTAGCGGGAGCACTAGCTTGGGTCGGGAGCGCCACTGAATCTGAGCAGCGTTATATAAATGTTCAATTACAATTACAATTACAATACATAGTGGTGCATAAAAATCATATACTACAACTACTACTAGTTGCAAATAGAAATTGTCTCAAGCCGCATAATAACACCAATGAATTTTAGACACCTGCAAAACGTTGTCAAACGGAACTATAAATAAACCGTTTAAATATGCGCTTCAAATTCTTTCATCCCACCTCTTTCTCTCCGTAGTTATCTCTATCAGTTTCATCATGTTGCTTTCTCACCAGAAACAACAAATGACACAATCATCATCATCGTCGTCATCATTGTCATCATCATCATCATCATCATCATCATCATCATCATCATCATCATCATCATCGTCGTCGTCAATGGCGTCGTTGAACACATTTTCCATTCATCAAACTCTTTCCAGTTTTACTGTTAGAGACTAACCGCCCGTTGCCATGCCAACCTATTTCCAGCCGTCCATACTGGACCGTTTCCAGGACGACGACCTCGTCCGGCGATTTGCTGATCGGTTGAAACGACAAACTTCGAGATGATAAACCAAATAGAAATAAATTGAAATCTGCTGAAAATTTTATAGGAATCAATTTATTGATTTGTTGATACAGAAAAATGATAATTATAAGGCAGACAAGCAGACAGTGTAAGAATTGTGGAGAAATAACTGGGGGATCATTATCCACAGAAAATTGGTGTGTGAAAAACGACTTTACTATGGAGCTCTTAGAAATACTGTGGGGTTGAAACCCCAATCGCAATTCTCGTCCTGGTGACAGAAACAGAGACAGTTTCGGACTTGAAGAATTAGTGAGGCTGTATACTGTAATTTGCCTGACGCAAACCAACAAAACGATATTGGATAGGCTGACAATGATAGACACCTTTAAAATAAGTTGAGTCAATGCTATATAATGGACATCACAATACTAAAACAATGCTACATTTCTCGCCTCTTTAACTTATATAACAATTGCTTCGACCGTTTTAAAGGTGTTGGCTGCCAACGGGTCTAGTGATTTTTCGGCAGTGTCAAAGACGTGATTTAAAGCTCTTTTTTACATCATCATCACTGGACCGGGAGCGCCTCTGCGTGGACTTCTTGAGAGGCGCCATACAAATTCTTAAACTGATCGAATCAATTCAACACAGAAATCAAATCGAAATTACAGTTATCACAGTTACTGTCTCTTTTACTATTACGGCACAGTAACTTGTAGGACTACCATAAGATAAGATAATATGAGAATATTCTTTAATTCACCAATTGCTAATCGCATTTTGGTTTACATACATGGTACAATAAAATGTACATTCAACGGAGAAATGGATAAAGGAGTCTATAGTTAAGCATGACCGCAGCAACATCAAGGCTCCCTGAACAATCGGATGCCTAAGGAAGATTCCAAGTTAGCAACGATAGCAAGATCGTGACATATATCCTCTGCTCTACCACCCAAAGAGAGGTCGTCCAGGTACCCCACTCTAAAGGTAGAGATCAACGAACACAGGATGGGTTGGAGTGGCAAGCAGAAGAGCAGGGGGCCAAGAGGGTCCTCCTGCTGCGGTCCCATTTGTGACAGAACTTCGAACGTCCCGAACTGGAGAAGAGATTATGCGACATACGCTTGGTAGATAAAAGCGTACAGTTCAGGTATTGATTCGTGAACTGATTGTGGCATTACGTCCCTTTTCAATGTGTTAAATGCGTTGGTGAATTTCAGTTTGACGAAGACGTGATCCGGTGACATGTTGTTAACAAACGCTCTGGCTGCGTGAAACGCTACTTCAGCGGCTCCCGGGATGCCCAGTTGAAGAAGGAAGCCAGTCTGTTTACCGCATACGTGTTGGCGCATATCGCTATTTGACAGCAATTCCCTTTGTCTTGTCTGATCGCCTAAGAAGAATTTGTTGTGCTATATAAGATGGCGATTCGGAATCCAACGGCTACATAATCATCTAAGTTATTCTTTGATATTTAAAGGCGATTGAAAAGCTGCAAAAAGGTGTCAAAAAGACAGTTCAATCCATTCTCTAAGAACATGTATACAGTCAGAGAGAATAGTTTCCCGTCGCATTCGCTAGAGTCCGCTGTTGCAACTGTTGTTCCCTAGATGCCGACTCATACCGCTGAACCACAATCCCTCCTCATACTCCACGGCACATCCTTACTCCTCCTGGTCCCTCAAGCATAGCAAAGCCCTCGCAAGCCACAGCAGGCCCCCCGCCCCCGCCGAAGAATCCTTCCGTCGTCTCAACAGCTGAACATAGTCGCATAGTCTCCGGACATATTTCGTATTAATATGGTCGGCCGCATTGTACGTGTACTGCGAGGAGGAGGAGGAGGAGGAGGAGGAGGAGTAGGAGGAGGAAGAGGAAGAGGAGGAGGAGGAGGAGGAATAGGAGGAGGAGGAGGAGGAGGAGGAGTAGGAAGAGGAGGAGGAAGAGGAGGAGGAGGAGGAGGAGGATGAGGAGGAGGAATAGGAGGAGGAGGAGGAGGAGGAGAAGGAGGAGGAGGAGAAGGAGGAGAAGGAGGAGGAGGAGGACGAGGAGGAGGACGAGGAGGAGGAGGAGGAGGAAGAGGAAGAGGAGGGGAGGAGGAGGAGGGGAGGAGGAGGAGGAGGAGGAGGAGAAGGAGGAGGACGAGGAGGAGGAGGAAAATAGAAATTATAAAAACATGCATATTTAGCATATTACTATATGCATGCGAGACATGAACTCTACGTAAGCGGGATAGAAACAAACTATTGGCATTTGAAATGAGATGCTACAGGAGGATATTACACATCCGACGGGAACCGAAAAGAATAAATCTGGAGGTGGGCGCACGAGTAGGAAATAAGAAAAACATCAAGCAAATAATAATTGAAAATGGTTTTGATAGAAATTTCATTTTGATATTTTGGATATTTTTACATCTTCTCCGCTCTCATTCACCGGGTTCAAATTACATTCAGCAGACGCAGCACAATTGTATATTTATAAACAATTGAATTAGGCAAAAGAAATAATGTTGTGTTTCCGGTAAAACGACCGACCCTCTTTCATTGCCGCGACTCAAATAATTGGGGGTGGGTGGGGTTGGGGTTGTGGGTGGAGGTTTGCGGTGTGGGGTGGGGGTTGGGGAGTGGGTGTGTGGGGGCTGGGGTGGTGGGGGGGAGGGAAATGGAATGGGGTGGAGGGGTGAGGGTGGAGGGTGGGGGTGGGATGGCGGTGGAAATTTTCGTCAAACCCAAATTTCTCCGGCGGCGTACCGGTAGAGGTCGGAGTGTGGTGTGGTGTTGTGTGTTGGGGTTGTGGCCAGAGCGGATCGAATCCTAAATTTCCCGGGCAACGCCGGGTACCCCAGCTAGTAATGTGATAAAATACAAAGTGGAGACTTAGGACAACATTTTGGACGACGAAGCTGTCAGAATTGCGGTAGGACTCCGCCTGGGAACATGCATTTGCGAGCCTCATGCTTGCCCATGCGGAGCTCGAGTGGCAGCAAATGGAGCACATGGTCTTTCCTGTGGTCTTGGACCGGGACGGATCGCAATACACGTCACATTAAACGATCTATTCAGCCGGAGTCTCACACGAGCGGGATTCCCAAATATCAAGGAACCACCCGGTCTCTCTAGATCTGATGGCAGACGTCCGGATGGTCTTACGCTGATTCCTTGGTATAAAGGTCGAAACCTCGTATGGGACGCCACGGTGATTGACACTGTAGCTCCATCTTACATCCCTGCGACATCCTTGTCTGCAGGTGCGGCAGCGGAAGTGGCAGCTACGAGGAAGGTCGACAAGTACAATCATCTTACTGCCACCTATCTCTTTGTTCCGCTGGCCTTCGAGACCATGGGCCCCATCAACATTGAGGGAATGAATCTACTTAAAGATTTGGGGCGACTGCTGACACGAATTACCGGAGACCCTAAAGAGACAACTTACCTATTCCAACGGTTTTCTGTCTGCATCCAGCGATTCAACGCTGTTGCCTGCAGGGGCACATTCGAAAAGCAGCCACTGCCATCTTATTAACTGTTCATTCCTGATTCTTTAGGTTTTATTTGCATGCGTTGTCATAATTGCCTTTGTGACTCGATCTCCATAATAACAATAATAATAATAATAATAATAATAATAATAATAATAATAATAATAATAATAATAATAATAATAATAATAACAATAATAATAATTTATTGACCCCTGGAGTCATGAAGTCCCTGAGGGATCCTAAATACCTCGGGGCAAAAAAAAATAATAAAAAAAAAAAAATAATAATAATAATAATAATAATAATAATAATAATAATAATTGAGGACTGCACCATGCTGGGGTCACCCCCTCTTGGAGTCATTGGATGACCTGATGAGGATCGGGCTGGAAGCAATCATCAACATCAAGCTTAATGACGTCCAGTGGAAACAGGCTACGCTCCCAATCAGAGACGGTGGTCTTGGGATTAGAAGGGTTACGATGCTGGCATCTTCTGCTTACTTAGCGTCAGCTGCATCAACCAGAGATCTCGGGACTGCAATTCTCGGCAGCGATGACCTGAGAGATGAAATCTTACAGTCCCGCATCACTTCACATCCGAGTGGAGATGAGGCTGCGTTGTCTAAGCAGAAGGTCTGGGACAGACCATTGATTGACATAGACAAATCTGATGTTTGGACATCACTCAACGACCCCTTCAACAGGGCCCGACTTGGAGCGGTGGCATCTTCACACGCCGGGGACTGGATGGCTACTATGCCCTTAATATCATGTGGGCTAAGTCTTAGCAATGAGGCCGTCAGGGTGGCTATTGGTTTGCGCTTGGGTCTAAACCTCAACGCGCCACACCAGTGCCAGTGTGGAGATTTGGTGGATCAAGGAGGTCACCACGGTCTGGTCTGTAAACAATCTGGGGGGCGAGCCAGCAGACACTTCGCGCTTAATGACATTGTTTGGAGGGCCCTTCAGAGAGCGGATACTCCAAGCACAAAAGAACCACCTGGGCTTTTCCGAACCGACGGCAAACGACCAGATGGGGCAACTCTGATCCCGTGGTCGCGAGGCAAATACGTTGCCTGGGATGCCACTAGCATCCACACTTGCGCCACCTCATACATCCACGTGACATCGCGAGATTCTTGTTAAGGCGCTATATAAATGGTCATATACATACATACATCGATTACACCGGGGGGTGCGGCCGAAGTAGCAGCAACACGAAAAAATGTAAAGTATGCTAACCTCCCCGCAACACATGACTTCGTCCCCATTGCCTTTCAAACACTTGGCCCCATAAACAGATCAGGCATTGAATTTTTAACTGAACTTGGACGGCGTTTGTCAGTGGCAACTGGTAACCCTCTCGAAACCACGTACCTTTTCCAACGCCTCTCAATTTGTACGCAACGATTTAATGCAGTGGCATTTCGAGGCACGTTCCCACAGTTGTCCTGTGATGAAGGTCGCTAAATCATGAACAAAGAACTTTTTATGCTTTTTCTTGTAAAACATGTTTCGTTTAATAAATGATTGTTATAATAATAATAATAATAATAATAATAATAATAATAATAATAATAATAATAATAATAATAATAATAATAATAATAATAATAATAATATTTTTCTTTAATTAAACGCCTGCAAACGCACTGCGCTTTACATTTACAAGTTATGCAGTAATCTTAATTAAACTTAACTACTAACAGAACAGACAACTTTGCAACTACACGGCGCAAATCTATTAGCAGCCACAAAGCATGTCCGCCCAGCGGGGGCTCGAACCTACTACCTCTCGCACTCTACGCCAGCGTGTTATCCATTGCGCTACCGGGCCACCCATCATATTATAGCGAACTTCAAGAAGCCTACTGAGAGGCGCTCCCAGCCCCAGCCACAGCTAAAAAGATAGGTCTTAAGCAACTGGTAGAAAGCAGGCAAATTATTCCGAGGTAGTAAGCGTAGTGCAAGCGGGAACCCATTCGATGTGGACGGGCCAACAACCGAGAAGGCTCGACGCTGTCTGGTAGCAGAGCGGGTTCGAAGGACCAGCAGCTCCCCATTGGCCGAAGAGCGTAAAGCTCGACGGGAGGCTATGTCAGAGACAGGGCGACAGAGATGATAGATCAGACAAATAGGACGGAGGATAAGTTTAGTAAGATGGTTATAGTTTCAGTTTAATGACGTTGTGCATGAACAAAGATGTTCATCGGACGCCTCTGTTTTTTTGTGATGTTCGCTATAATTTATTGACACAATGCATATCAGCATATCATGTTTATTATTTTACTCTATAATTAAAAAAACAGAGATTTATATCAGTTTAGACCCCTGTAGGATTGATTTGAAAAGACTGTGTAACTCTGAGCTTTAGTTAATTTACACTGTTTAGAATAATTATAATTTCACATTGCAAAACAGTATAGATACGCAATGGTAGACATTGATTTGGCGAGATCGATAATGCGCAGTAATTTCCTATCGATATATTGAATACATCTTTTTATTGACTAATTTCTGATTTAATGATGTTGTCTTATAAATGTTAAAAAAATATGCTCAATCGCGGGTATGATTTACAAACCTTTTAAAAGTATGTTTATATGAATATAAGGACGCGAAACTCAAAATTCTTATTGTATAATAAATAAAAAAGATCCGTGATTTAACATCAGTCTATTTAACTTGATGGGGTGTTCTGACCATCGACTGGGGTAAACGTTTCTCGGTTTATTTGTGAAATCTGAGTGTCAACGGTGGCGCTGTTGAATTGTGCTAGTATCAATTCCAATCAAAAAGGTGCGTATTTATAAAAAGAGCTGTAATATGACCAAAATATTGTCGCCGTCCACAGCTTCTATTGTCATAAACCAAACTATGAATTCTCCTCTTTTAACCCTT
Organism: Lumbricus terrestris; assembly: GCA_949752735.1. Classification (NCBI taxonomy): domain Eukaryota; kingdom Metazoa; phylum Annelida; class Clitellata; order Crassiclitellata; family Lumbricidae; genus Lumbricus; species Lumbricus terrestris. The sequence continues at coordinate 6,104,956 of OX457047.1, read as the reverse complement.
CCGAGGTGATGTGACGATTTGTAACGCCAGAGGTGAGGTGGGGTTTGACAAACCCCATTACATATTTTTTTATTTTCAAGCCGCGATATCAAATGGAAAATACTAAGTTGAGTTAAACTATTCTTCTATGATCAATATCAAACTAAACAGACGATTACCACCAACAAATATCTGCTTTCAATTCTTATCAGATGGCCAGAAGGTGATCCCATCCAATGTGTACTTAACCCATGCAAGTTTGGGTCCTCATGTACAACATTATCAAATGCACGAATAACCATAATATATATATATATATATATATATATATATATTTAAATAATACAACATAAAATGTTTTAGCCATCATTGTCGTCAGCCTTCTCAATGCCAACACCGAATTGACGTGTTCAAGGCACACTCGCATGCCAAATCATGGCTCATAAAATCAACATGTATAATAATTATTATTGTTTGTATACGAAAAAATGCAATTTCCTTTAAATATGCAACAAAATAAAGAAAAACTGTTCGTTCAAATTACCTGAAATTGTGGTAAAGTGTCCGTATTTCATATTCACAAAGGTAGAAAAAAATAATTATAACTGGCTCGATGTTTTCCGCTAAAATTTAAAGTAAAATGCCTCTGGGGTGTGTCACACCCCACCTCACCTCCGACGGGTTAATGAGATACAATTAGCACATTTAAATGACCAAATCGTTTTAGTGTTATGGAAGTTATGAAGATAATACTGGCCGAGACTACAATGATGACAGTTTGGACAGTGAGAGCAACAATAAAGAATGTGAATATGAAGATATGACAATGCCCGAAGAACAACATTCATGTGTTTCTTATGATGAAGACAATGTTGAAATTGAAGATGATGATAAACACGATGATGAGACTGGACCTGATAGTGAAGATAATGATGACGAAATTGTCTATACTATTGAAGCCGAGAGACCTGAATGCAAGTAAAAATCCGCATAATTTTTCGCGGTCAAAAGCAATGCCAGTAGGGCGTGGTCTGTTGCACAATACTGTAACAGAAGATGTGGAATAAAATAATACGGATACATTGAAAATATTCAAGATAGTTTTTTGACAGTTTTATAACAGCCGAGATGAAAGACATCATCATTCGCATAGAAACCCAAAAGCAACAGCTAACGAACTATGTGTGAAAGACCTACATGTTTACATTTTAGGTTTAGTCCTATTCCATTGTTTTTTATAGATATTTTCTAGAAAACAGTCATGCTGACTCTGATCATAAGAAAACCCAGTACTAATTTGTCATGAGCTTTCAATTGTATTCGATGTAAAACTCTAAAAGATGAGTTCAACTGAGACGATATCCTTAACGCAATGGTTCTTGCGCGAAAATTGCTTTGTTGAGAAGCCAACACAAAAATGGCGTTACGTCCAAGAAGTACTCCTCAAGAAGATTAGATGATATCTGGATGGTACAGGTTAGGCCTATTGTTTAGGGAAACTGTCAACGCAAACCGATAATCGGTTGTTCAATGTGGAAAACATTATTACGAAGACCGATTTAACGATTAGATTAGAAATTTGTTCGACGATTTCACCGGCCTCGCTAATCCATATGAATGAGTACATTGACCGCACACAGTCATTGGGAGGGAGATGACCATATGCCGAGGCTAAGAAATGAAGTCGTAAGATGTTTTTTTTACTTTCGTTGCCGAAACCGAAGAAGTTGAATCTTTTTGCCTCACACCAATCTTAAAAAAGTAATTGTTTTCATATTAGGAGAATGTAACGCTTAAAACGCCTACATCCGCGGACTCTACCAGGATTCTTTCTTACTAAACAAAAAATTGTTCTTTTTGGACGCGCTGGAGTCGGGAGCGCCTCTGAATAGGTTTTTTCTTGATTGAGAGCTGTATAAATGGCCGAATGAATGAATGAATGAATGAATGAATGAACGAACGAACGAATGAATGAATGAATGAATGAATGAATGAATGAATGAATGAACGAACGAATGAATTAATGAATGAATTACTGAATGAATGATTGAATGAGTGAATGAATGAATGAATGAACGAATGAATGAATGAATGAACGAACGAATGAATGAATGAATGAATGAATGAATGAATGAATGAATGAATGAATGAATGAATGAATGAATGAATGATTGATTGAATGAACGAGCGAATGAATGAACGAACAAACCAACGAGCAAATGAATGAATGAATGAATGAATTGATTAATGATTTAATGAATGAATCTGAAAATATGGACTTTTTATTTTTCCGTAGACTGCAATAAAAGTGTCGTTAGACATTTGACAGCAAAGAGGCCATGAGTGAATGTCTTTAAGGAGCAGTTTCATTTATTTATAGACCGAGGAATAATTTCGAAAAGGTGTCGTGAGGCCCAGCCTAATAAGTTCTAAAAGTGAGTTGGTAATAGTTTCAGTTGAACGACCGACACTGCATGATAAGAGGGAATATTTTAGCTCCGTCCACTTCCTTCATCTGATTCAGATCATTCACATTTTTAAAGCTATAATAGCTGTTCAAACACGCTGTGTCAGAATCGCGATTAAACAATGAATAAGTCATCACATTGCACCTTTTTTCCACCTGCAGTGGTGGAGCTCCTGCAAGTATAAAGTGGCTAAACCCTCAAAACAGCGCCGAACCAAGGCAGAAACTCGGTAAGCAATGCGCGGTGGGTAAGGGATCCAGTTAAGAACACCCAGCAGGTACTCAGAGACTGGGCCACACATGGGAATGCGGCCTATGAGGCGGGCAGCGGTGCGCAGAACCCTATTTAGGGGATCTAATACCAGACAGGCCGCAAGTCCACGCTATATGGCGCTGCATTAGTTCAATCATCAATCAATCAATCAAGACTTTTTATTGACACCAGTAACAACAAAGCATCACAGCATCAATAGATTAAAGCAGTTTTAAACTAAATTTAAAAAGAAAACAAACTAACAAACAGTGTCTACCCGCAAGCTTTGGTGTCAAAGGGTCATCCCTAAAGGAGCAGCAATGCCCCGCTGCAAGGGAACCCAGTTTGAAATTTCATTAAATTTAAGTAGGTAGCAAAGATGAACAAACAGCAATCAAAATATCTTCAAAGCTATATCAACATCTGTCAAAATTTCTTCATTCCAATCCAATTAGATGCTGTTTAAGTTCTTTTTTAAATATTCTTAAAGTAGGCACATTAGTCAAAGAAACAGGTAAATTATTCCACACACAGGGTCCACGATAGGAGATACAAAACTGCCTAGTTTTAGTACGTGCAAAATCTTTATGGTATTTATTACAGGATCTGGTGTAGTGACTGTGAACATCCATATTACACTGAAAGTATTTAGTAAACGATTCTGGTAATAGCTTATGTTTAAATCTATACATAAATGTCCCAATCTGTAACTCATTTATATTTGACAATGACAATATCCTAAGTTTACTAAAGCATGCAGAGGTACTTTCATTATATTTAAGACCACAAATAATCCGAACAATACGCTTCTGAAGTAGAATAAGTCTGGTCAAGTGAGAGTGATAGTTTGAGGCCCAGATAATATTGCAATAGGAGAAGTAAGGAAGAATGAGAGTGTTATACAGGTTGATCAGGATAGGTCTCTGTAGCACATGTCGAATCCGGCAGATGATTCCAATGTTTTTAGCAACTTTTTTGGCTATTATTGAAACATGGTAATTGAAAGTCAAGTGTTCATCAACATAAACACCTAGAAATTTAGTAGTAGCGACGACTTGGGTAATTTCTTTTCCATCAATTTTGATACCAGTATTAAGGAACGGGAGGATTTTATTTTTGGAACGAAATACAATGTAATTAGTTTTAGATAAGTTTAAGGATAATTTATTGGCCTTAAACCATTCAGAAAGACAATCTAATTCCTTTCCCGCTCTGGCATACAACGATTCAAGAGATTTATCAGATAGAAATGCATTGGTATCATCTGCAAAAATTATGAAACGAAAGCTTGATGAAGAATTTGTAATGTCATTTATGTATATCAGAAATAGCAGTGGACCCAATATCGACCCTTGTGGTCCTCCACATCTGATACTCAATTGCTCCGAGAAATGATTATCATATGAGACATATTGTTTTCTGTTATGAAGATAGTCACAGAACCATGCAAGTCCAATCCCTCTGACACCATAGTGTTCACGTTTACCAATAAGAATTTTATGATCGACAGTGTCGAAGGCCTTGGATAAGTCAAAAAATATCCCGATTGAGAATAGCTTATTATCGATAGCCTCTGTAATTTTTTTATGCATTTCTAATAGCGCCATGAATGTGGAATGACCTGTTCTGAAACCATATTGGCTGTTAGTTATTGTCATTTTTGATTCCAGGTAATTTGTTAGTCTCAGATGCATTATTTTTTCAAAATATTTGGAAAAATAGGGTAATACTGATATAGGCCTATAATTACTAAATTTATTGGACTCTCCTGTCTTAAAAATTGGTATCACCTTTGCAATTTTTAGTTTACCCGGAACACTACCTGTTAAAATGGAGCAATTAATAATATGTGCAAGTGGCATTGAGATTTCATCAATAGTAAACTTGGCTACATATGGATCAATTCCATCCTCACCGCAAGAATGAGTGTCTCTAATTGCACTGGCAAGCGAGATCACCTCCATTGGTGTGGTTAATTGTATGCCCATTGAGTTAAGAGAAGATTCCGGGAGAAAGTCCTTATAAATGCACTTACTGTTCACAATTTCTGTGGCTAATTTAGGACCAATTTCAGTGAAATATTCATTAAAGCTTGTTGCAATTAATTTTTTGTCCTTAATCTCAAGACCATCTATAGTAAATGAATCAGGGCTTTGGAATGTTTCATTTTTATTTATTAGATTTTTTATTGTTGCCCACGTTTTCCTTAGATTATTTTCACATGCTAAAAATTTGTTTGTATAATAAAGCCTTTCAGCTGCCTTCCTTGTTTGCTTGAATTTGTTCCTGTAAACAGTAAATTTAGCTTTATTAGCAGGAGTGGGATTTTTAAGATAATTACGATAAAGCCTGGATTTCTTATGACAAGACTTGAGTAGGGCAGGAGTCATCCATGGTTGTTTATATTTTTTACCCTTCTTCCCATCTGGACGTATAATGGGGAATGCTAGATCATACAAACTTTTGTATTTGTCCAAAAACAAGTTGTATGCCAAGGAGGGATCATTTTCATCACAGGCCCTAGAGACTGGTGTCCAGTTAACTGATCCTAAATCTTTCTTGAACTTGCATTTAGCTTGTTCAGTTATTTGCCTGTATTCATAGTTATTTGAATCTTGATGTTTTAAAGTTTCTAGATCGCTGACAATAAGGATTGGCAGATGGTCCGATATATCTGCTATTATTATCCCTGATTCTATTCCTACATTAAGGGCATTGGTATATATATTATCAATAAGCGTTGCGGTATCAGAGGTTATCCGAGTTGGCCTCAGTATGGTTGGTAGAAGATGGTATGATGCCAATGTGTTATAGAACATGCGGGTGGGTAAATGTGAGTCAACTTTCAGCAGGTCCAAATTGTAATCTCCAGCCAGAAACAAGTTCTCATTCTTGCAATTCAGCAACAATTCATCAAACTCCTGGCAGAATATTTCAAGATTTGTACAAGGGGGACGATATAAAACTCCAATGGAGGCTGACTTACCTCTGCTCAGTTTTACCTTTATCATCATACTCTCAAAGGAATTCAATTTAGATAATATCATGTCGTTCTTAATTATTTCATATTCCAATGTGTTTTTAACAAAAATTCCCACTCCTCCACCTCCCCCAGTTTCTCTACATTTGCTTACAAAGTGATAACCCGGAATGTTAACCGCATCTGCCTCCTCCTTATTAAGCCATGTTTCCGTCACAGCTAACACATTTACTTTACATTGTATTATTAGAGAATGTATATCAGTTATCTTATTTAGCATGCTCCGACAATTTATATGCATTATGGAGAGTGTGGAATGAGGATCTCCTCCTATAGAACCACCTAGTTTATCCTTAACTTCCTCCACAGTCATATACTCACTGGAGCATATTTTCCTGGTGTTGTAATAATTTGAGTCTGCATCAATATCTGCATTTGCTAATAACATTGATTCATCATCTGGGACTTCTAATGGGTCAAATATTAAATCTAAGCTACTAGACAGTTTATCTTTTGGATTTATCAACTCAATATTTAGTGGCATTAAATCCCTAATTTCTGTACTATTTAATCTGTGGAATGGCAACATAGATGCTACGCATGACGTGCAATATTCAATGTGGTCAATTAAATTTACACGTGCCTGCGTGCAAGCACGTATGCAAAAGTTACAATGACAGTTCATACAAGAACTCAACATGCATTTCAAACGCGAACTTGTACAAACGAATGAACTAGTGAGGCTGAGCTCCAAGATCTTCTTGACGAGTTCTTCTTGAATACATCTGACTGTTATATAGCGCCATTAGTTCGAGTTTGTTTCTCAACAAGGCAATCTTCTTGAACGAATCGTTGCGTTGACATACAGTTTAAGGAATCGCCTCAGCTAATTAAACACATCTCTTTACGTTTTACATAGAATGCAATTGAAGAATTGACGAACTATTGAACACCTTCATTAAACTTTTCATACACAAATAAGAGTAATATGCTACCCGCTTTTAGCAGTCACAAAGATGGTACACCCCAAGGCATTGAGTAACAAGACAAGAATCGTCTATAACGCATTACGAATCATATTATTATAAACTGGCTCAGTGCATTGCTCTTAAGTGCTGTAAAAATATGCCGAGCAAATTTCTGTCCAGGGTAACGGTCTCTGTTGTCATAGACCCTGCAGTCAAATCGGATCCATCCATTCACAAGAAAGTCAAGAATCGTCTTGAAAAAATTATTTTGGATTATTTAATCACAGATCGGTATTAGTTCAAATCCTCGAGATTGGAGCAAAGCGATTTTTAAACATCGCAGTTAATTTAAATCTTCTCGACACCTTTTTAACGGCTATAAGTCAACAATAAATATCCACCCTCAATGATGTACATGTGAATCAATATCGTTCCACTGTTCTATAATATGTGACATTACATGGTACTTCTGATGGTAAATTGAAAAGTACGTGCCTAAGTACATAGCTGAAAGGGTGCATATGGGTTCTTTAGCGCATTCGATGATACGCTGTAGCATGCACGAGTTCTAGACCCCGTTCGGGCGGACGGTCGTTGTAGGCTGCTACATTAGCGCCGTGTATTGCAGGCTGTCTATTCTGTTAATGGTTAATGTCTTCCGTGGTTTGTGTCCTTGTTCAATTGCATAATTATGCGCTGTATTATTATGATGACCTAGATTGGAATTAGCGATTAAGTCAGAAATTTTTTCAAATAGTTCTCTTCCGCAAATCCATGTAATCTATTATACACTGACCATTCACTGGAAAGATGATACGACTAACAAATGAATCGCAATCACTTCGCATCCTTCAGATTGTTTTCTTAGTTTGGCTGCCTGCCAGTTAACGTCGAACCCGACAAAGTTACCTATTTTTATTACATGCAGACATATTAAGTGAGCCAGCCAATCATAAAAGTTCCACATCATATACTTATAAAGATCGAGTGTAGAACTTTAAAAAGGTGCGTGCATAATTTGTCGGTCTAACACAAGTTCACGCACTACTAATGCTTAACAGCAAGTTTAGTTTATTCAGCAATCTGGTTGATAGACCGCAAACGGTTACAGTGTATGGTCTACAGTACTGCAACATCTTATTAACATCAATCGATCTTAACTACATGTACTTACAGAAAAGAGAGAGCCTGTATTGCAACGGCGCTAATAGCATCCTACAAAACACGGCTACCCTACGGTGACTTTGAGATTCCCAACATTCCGGGGGTGCCATTACCATTTCTACGGCAAATGACGTCTTAGTAGGTTCATTGCATTTTATACCTTTATTTTTCTTTCTTTCTTATACGTCAACTTTACCAGGGTGTAGAGACGGATAAATTCTGCGCTATTCAAAATGATGGCCTTCAATGTATTTCTACCATAGGTATAATTGCTACGATCTATAAATTTATGAAACACGTAATCATGACGTCACAATAAGCAAACGGTGCCTAGACTTTGACAATAGGAATGACGTCGTTTATCACCATTAGCGACCGTTGCATAGCAACACCTCAGCTGATTCACTGTTGAATAAAGTCTAAGGAGGTGATTAATCACAAAAGGTGGTGCTACTAACACTGCAATACACGGCTACAAGAGTAGGCCTGACTGTGTAATTTCTGGATAAAGATGAGGAACAAGCCAATCATCTTCAGCATGAGACAGTATGTGCTGCAAAACATATGTCCATTCATCCAACAATTATTCATTCAATGTAAAAGCTTCAAATTTAAGAACGGCTTAATATTAGTGCAAGTTGATCCGCTATTAAGTCGGAAATGACAACGCAATTGTAGGATCAAAAACTTTGATTGTGTAGAAGACTGGTGGGTGACTCTTACCACCTTTGCAATATGCTGCATTCGCTATATTAATAAGTTTTCTGAAACAATTTATAACTGTATACATTCTCTGCACATGCAGCTAAATTCATTAATACTTAGAAAGAGTTATGGAAAAGATCAGGTAAAGAAAAACTGGGATTTCTATGCACGGAACACTGATCAACCACCTCATATTCGCAGACGACATTGACCTAATAGAAGATGACACCAGGAACATACAGGAAAATCTAAAATATCTTATGCAGGGAAGGAGAGGAGATAGGCCTGAAAATCAACCATAGCAAAACCAAAACGATGACCTTTGGCGAAAAAAATCAAGTTATGTACATCAGTCATAGACAGTCAGAGTATATTAAAAGCTAAAGTCACGAATATTCAATCAATGATCTCAGATTCCAATTCACTCAGGATCATCATCTTGTTTGTATAGAGATACACATTTCTGGGCATAAACTCCAACAGAGGCATCACGAAGTTGGCCATGGTGTTAATGGCGGCCGACTCAAAAATATGGATTTGTCAATATCTCAGAATTTAGTGCACTTTGTTTCGTCATCTTGGTGTCTAAGCATATAATTATATGCATGATCTCCGATTCCAATAGGGTATCACAAAGTTCGCCATGGTATCAATGGGCGTTATTTTACCAAGTATCGACCAAGATATAAATTATTCAATATAGTTTTCAATTCATTTAGAATCGTCTTGGTGTCTATTCTAAGTGAATAAAACCAAATCTTTTTATTTTGCCAATACTGTTCTTGGTATGTAAATTTCCTGCTTGTATCACATTTTGTCACCAGACCGCTACAAAGACCTGGACATTACCATTTATGTTTTTCCAGAGCCAGCATTTGTAGCCTGAATGAAACGATTAGAAGAGGTGTCGGAACCAATGGAGTTCTCATTCAAAGGCCAAGTTATGAACGATATTATTTATGACAAATTATACATTTAAAAGAGGTGTCGATAGCTGCAAACCGTAAGAAGACTTACATCAAATTAACGCATCCTTGAGAACTACTCTACACTCGTCTGAATCGATGAATTTACAAAACAAATATATAATGGATCATTCAAGCAATATCTAAATTAATCAGAATCTATTCAGCGACCTTTAGCCAACCCGCCAATTCCATAACAAACCCCAGCTGCATGTGTGCTTTTTGACAGTGTAAACGCTGCCCAAAAACACGTCTTTGTTTTGACAGTTTCCTTAACCCTTGAACGGTAACCTTTTTTTTACACCGGTCCTCGGTAACCTGGGGGTGTTTTCTACCCCCGGGGGTAACTGCTGTTGTTTGTGAGGTAGGAGCGAATTTTTCTAAACGATACAGTAGGCCTACATCATAGTTTGATAATATTCTTTGTATTAGGTATTCTATGTAGAGGACTGACGTCATTACTATGACGTCAATGCGTTATTGACATAAAACCAACAGTCGTTTTTGCTAATATTCATGTTATTGAATGTTTTTCTGTTATTATTACGATTACCGTTACTGCTAGCATAACTATTACTACTATAAATTTTCTGGGCATGGCTGCAAAACCCAGGCGGCTCAATGCAGCTCAAGCATTAGTTAGTTTCCATTCAGGAATGGATAGACGCGGAACGTTGGGATGATGACGAAGAGGCCGCAGACGTTTTGACCAGTGAGTCAGAATTTGACGCCGGTGAGGAAGTTGACAATGTAGAGTTGAACGACGCTACTTCGAGTTCTGCCGAAGATGAATCTGCCGAAGATGAAACAACACACGATGAAGAACCAGACGAGTGCATTTCAAAAGACAAGACGCTAACATGGAGTAGCCTTCCACTGCAGCCGCCTCTAGGTCGTCGCGGTAAGCATAACATCGTCCGCGAACGTTGTTCAGTGACAATTGATAAGGCACTACTGGCAGATCCAAGGATGTGCGTCGAACATTTCCTGGATGAGAAGTTCATGACAACTGTTCTCCAACATACAAACGAAGAATTAGAGCGCCGAAGACAAAAAGAGCGGATAAACAATGCATTGAATGTGAACAATTTGTTTGTCAGCAGCATGCTGAAAAGAAGCTAATATGCAAGAGGTGCAGGCCTACAATTGAAGATGTCTTAGCATAAAAGATAATATCACTTGAGTTTTTGTTTTGTATGTTATCTAGGTGTAAAGATACCATATGTTATTTGCTTGGATATGGACTAAGAATTTTAGTTTCTCCTTTGCAATTAGGTTTTCTTCATAACATCTCGTTTTTCGCCACCATAATTATTGAAAATATGCTGACAGTAGCCCGGGGGGTGGCCCTATGCATAATTTTTTTTAAAGAAATTGAAGGATGGTCAATATTAGGAAAAGTCACCAAAGCGATTGTAAAAATTTCTAGTACTTCCTTTAATAGCAGCAGTTACAACAGTCTGGGGGTCGAAATTACCCCCAGGTTACCGTTCAAGGGTTAAACAATAAGCCTAACCTATACGATCCAAATACTATATAACCTTCTTGAGAAGTACTTCTTGGACTCATCTGTTTGGACACCTGCATTAGGATTTTCATTGATAAATAAGATCTGCATGCTATCCGTTTTGCGTGATTATTCTCATCTCGAAGTAGTAGTGGATATTCGTATTTATTGAGAATCTCGCTGACACACTGTAGCCAGTTACAGATAAAAAAAATGATTAAGAAAAACATAACAATTCAATCAACTGGGTGGAAGTCAGAAAAAGAGGCAATGGTCGAGTTTCTGTAAAGTACTCGAGAAATGAAATTTCTTTCGTCCTTAATTGGTAGTTCAAAACTGTGAGGACGAGGACGAAGATTGTACGGCCTCTGGGCTTTCAGTGGAAACTTCATCCTCCTTCACCTAGGCTTGGGATTTATCATTGGCAGATCGCCAACAGTGGCTGCATACACAAATAACTTTATTTCTGCCATTTTTGAATGACGTTAATTACGACCCTTCTTGGTAGCGAAGACTTAGGTCTGGTTTTAGTTGTACCACTTGCTGGTCTTCCCCTGAGGCGACTTGATCGCGTCTTGCGCTCGGCTGCTCGCCTTGTTGGGCGGCTTCCTAAATTTGCTTATGTCTCTGCATATATGCGCGATGTGCTGCACTGGCTGCTAGTGTCCCAGCGGATCTCGTACCGCATTGCTGCTGTGGTCTCACGCTGTGTCCTTGGCTGTGCTCCGTCATACTTGCGTGATCTCTGCTTTCCAGTCTCTGACGTTGCAGCGCGTCGTGTACCTTCACTCTTCGGCTAAGGGTGAGCTACTGGTCCCGCGGGCTCGCTTGGCAATTAAGCAGCGCCGTGCTATCTCGGTCGTGGGGCCTACTGTCTGGAACGACCTCCCGGAAACGCTTCGCTTTCTACTTGTGGCTCATCCGGCTGGGTTCTACAAGTCTCTCAAGTATCTTTTTCTTTGTTCGTGGTTGGGCTGGGAGCGCCTCTGAGTAGTTTCTTGAAGGGACGCTATATAAATGCTCTGAATGAATGAATGATTGAACGAACGAACGAACGAACGAATTAATGAATGAATGAATGAATGAATGAATGAATGATTGAATGAATGTATAAGATGCGTATTTATGAACATAGGCTCCAATACAGCCATCATAAAGTTTGCCACGGTATAAAACTAGTTAAAAGTGATGTAATATTGCCAAACAAATTTCTGTCGAGGGCAACGGCCTCTGTTGTCATAAGCCTTCGTCAAATCTGGATCCATCCATCCATTATATCAATGGAAACCATTTTCCAAAATGGCCGACCCAGAAATATGGAATTGTCAATATCTCAGAATTTAGTGCACTTAGTATCATCATCTTGATGTCCAAGCATACATTATATATGTAGGGACTCGAATTCCACAAGGGCATCACAAAGCCATCACATAGTTCTGAATAGTATCAATGGCCTCCATTTTCTCAAATGGCAACCCGAATATGAATTTTTTAATAACTTCACTTTCAATACACTTAGAATTGTCTTCTTGATGTCTATTATAAGTGAATATAATCAATATGTAAAAATATTTCATGAATGAATTGTCCCCGCAATATCTCATTTTGGCACCAGGCCACTCCAATACCAAGAAAGCATCAATTACGTTGGATGGATCCGATTTGACCAGGGTCTATGACAACAGAGGCCGTTACCCTGGACAGAAATTTGCTCGGCATATTACAGCACTTAAGAGCTTTTTTCTTTCGAAGATTATCAATTACGTTATTTTCAGAGGCAGAATTTGTAGCCTGCATGAAACAATTAGAAAAGGTGTCTAAACTATGCAAGTTTTTAATTAAAAGGCCAATTTATGAACATCATTTTTTATATGAAAGTTACAAGGTTAGAAGAGGTGACGAACTGTCGATTGAGCTGCGTAAGAAGTTTTCAGAGACGGATGGTAATTCATTTTCGTATGTCAATCAACTTATTATTATTCAACAGTTTAACGACATCATATAACTACAAAGGTTGTTGACGTCTTTAAAGTTTGATGTATTGCAGCTCACTTTTGTTTAACTGTTCAGCAGTTTCTGTTTGTACTTTCTTTTTCTTTGTTTTTTCCTTTTGTTCTTTTTTTGTTCTTTTCTTTTCTTTTCTTCCTGAATTTGACTAACCGCCTTTCATGACGATAGTGTTCACCAAATGGCCGTAGTCGATCCTCTTTTATACATGCATCATTATTTATTATTTAGCATATATGCAAAATTATGCCCACATGCATTTATATATATATATATATATATATATATATATATATATATACATATGTCACCACAATTACATATGCCTATAATTCTTTATATACAAATGAGCACATGTACACATGTGCCCACATATGTATTGTCATTATGTACACTTATGTATTATTATCATTAATTTAGACATTTCATGAAGTTCACATGACATAAAATCTAGGCCTATTTAGTTTGATTAACATCAATTCTTATGAGTTCTCATTTCATAAAGTTCACATGACACAACATCTACTTATTTAGATCAACATCAATTCGTATCATTTCTCATAATCTCATATTTGCAAGCAATTTTCAATGTTCATATTTCACGAATATTCAACATTAATATGAAAATCAAAGTATTCACTCTTCAGCCATCATTTAGCAGCTTAAACAATAATATCAAGACCATTTTATTCAATGCCTGTTTCATCTATTACAGAATTATTCAAAATTTTTATCAATCCCCACACACACATATACACACGCACATACGCATGCACACACACAAACATAATCATATCAATTTAATAATGCAATAAAAAAAAATTCAAGGATAAAAGAAAACTTATGAAACATTTTAAAAAAAAAATTATCTTTGTGAAATTGAAGCAAAACCATCTAAATTTATAATTCACATACATTTCACATTACACACAAGCCAATTATTATGTAACATTCTATGAACAGTCTTTACAGACATCTCCACTCTATAACCTAACTAACCACAGTTATCGCTGACAAATTGCATTTCCAATTCAGTTCAAGGCCAATTACCTGAGGCATTTAGTGATCAATGTGTTAGCAGATTATACATTTCTTCAATATAATATTTAATATAATTATATATACTTTTTACATAATTTTTCCATTAGTTATAGTCATTAGTATATTATAAGCTTCAAGATAAATATCTTGAATAGAAAATATACTTTTAACAGTGCATTCTACTTTTTTGTCCGCACATTTTTTAAGTAGTAAAACTGATATGTCATTCTTCTTGCAAGCAAACAGCGTATGTTCGATTGTTTCTGGCACTTGACATTCAGAGCACAGGTCTGTTGTGCTTTTACCTATCACTTTCAACCAGTTGTTATTAAGGACATGCCCCATTCTAAGTCTGGTAATTTGAACTTCTCGTTTCCTTCTCGTTTCCTTATAGAATCCATAAATTTTATATCAGTGGATACCAAAGGCTGGATAGATTTGTAAAATCTCCCTTTTCCTTCATTATCATATTCATTTTGCCATATATTAATAACATATTTCTTTATTAATGAATAGATTTCCATCAATTCGAGATAATTTGTTGAGTTAATCTCCGGTATCTCTTGTCGTATCGTATCGTATCTGACCATTTGTAAAGCGCTTCTTGCAGCAAGAGCCTTTCAGAAGCGCTCCCAGTGCGTGCAACTCCGAGAGAAAAGGCAGGTCTTTAGACAAGAGAAAGATGACGAAAGACTACCAGAGAGGATGGCAGAGCGAACGGATGGGAGAAGACCATTCCATAGGGAGGGACCTATGCAGGCAAATGATCTGGATTGAGCCATGGCGGTCCTGACGCGAGGAACAAAGAGGTCAAGCCGATCTGAGGACCTAAGAGGACGCAGCGAAGTGGCCGAAATGGGGCGAAGTATGAGATCACAAAGATACGTCGGAGCAAGGCCTCGTTGAGACTTGAGAACCAAACTTATAACTTTGAATTCTATGCGAGCTGAGAGTGGAAGCCAGTGAAGTTGTTCAGCCATGAATGTAGATATGTGTGAGAATCGAGGAAGACGGGCAATGAGCCTCGCAGCAGCATTGAGTACGGACTGTAGGGGAGCCAGCCGGACCTTAGGGAGGCCAGCAAGGACAGAATTACAATAGTCAATCCGAGAACAGACGAAGGCGTGGACAATGGTGGTAAAGATCGAAGATGAAACAGATTTGCGAATAGCTCTCAGCCGCCTTAATTGGAAGTAGGAAGAGCGAGTAAGCTTGGCTATGTGTTCGGTGAAAGTTAGAGAACTATCTAGGGTGACACCTAGGTCTCGAACACTAGACGAAAAGTTGAAGTGAGGAAAAGTTTGAGAGAGTACCGAGTAGTCAAGTTTTTGGAGCTGCTTGGAAGTGCCAAACCAAATCAACTGGGTTTTGGAAGAGTTCAAAGAAAGACGATTGGACGACATCCACAGATGAAGATCTTGAGATAGAGCGTCGATTTGGCTAGCAAGAAAGAGTTGAGCTGAAGGGGGTCCATGCACATAGGCTTGGACATCATCAGCGAAAAGATGGCCAGTAGCAGAATGGTTGGGGAAAAGGGAGGGAATGCCAGCCGTGTATAAGATGAACAAAAGCGGGCCTTTCTTTGCTAGGGTGTCTGCCATTTCATTTCCAGATAATCCAATATGGCTAGGGATCCATGCTATGACTATAATACTACTATTTTTAAGTTTATTAATATCCATGTTTTTCCCCAGAGGCATTATTTGTAACTTGCATGAAACAATTAGAAAGGTGTCTGAAATAAGCGACGTTTTGGATGGATTCAGATTTGACAACAGAGGCCGTTCCACTCGACAGTAATTTGTTTGGCATACCTATTACAACACTCTTTAGCGACGCTTTCATTCAAAGGCCAATTTATGAACGACATTATTTACAGCAAACTACAAATTTAAAAGAGGTGTCGATATAATGATCCTCGATTACTGACATTCAATCTGACAATCTCTTTCACGTAGGATTGGAATTGGAGCGGGCAATGTCACAGTGTGCCAACTGTGTCGGAGTTACCCACGTGCTTCATCGCCATAACTGCATACAAATAACTTTATTCATCATTTTGTATCATGATAATTGCTACCATTAGCGATATCGAACACTTTCGTCTGGCACCGTTTTATTCCCGTAAGTACTGTTGATCACGAAATCATCTCAATCATTATTTTGGCTGATTGTTGATCATTATGTGTTACCGAGTATGTTTTTGCGTCATTGGAACGACCAAAATTAACTTGTTACATTACCACAGCTTTAATATAATTATGGTTAGCTTTAAAAAAGGTTTGTGGATGGATGGATCCGATTTGACCAGGGTCTATGACCAGGGGTTATTTTAAGGAATTTTCTCAACTGCACATAAATGACGTATTTTGAGACTGGACATAAGAAAGTCCCTGACCAGGGATTTGTCCCCAAAGCTGAAGCAGCTTTTGGTGAGCGCTCGTTAATAAGCTGGTGCTTTGCGCTTGGCCTTCGACTGGAGCTTTAGATGTTTGAATATTAAGATTTTCCGACTTTATAAAAATTCATATTAAAGATCAAAATCAATTGTTATGACAATGTTTGACTCAAAGTTCATCATGGCAAAATCTCCAAATGAATCAACGAATGAAATCAGCTAGACGTTCTTAGACGTTTAGACTTTTCAATATCCTTAATCGACTAGAGATCCCTTACAGATCATCTGCTGTTGCTGGAAATGGAAATAGCTCAGAAAGATTGTTAAGTGTAATAAAGTTATTGGTCCTATGTTCCTGGACACTTCCAAAGTTTCGCTAGTAGGCCTATGTAAGGGTACGTCCAAATGTTGCTTTTCTGCTCTGAAACCCTGGTCATTAAGATCAACATGATATTGTTTTGCTAAAGCTAGCAGACAAGATGAGAAATTTACCCAAGAAATAAAATCTTTGAGCTAATTTCAAATTTTGTATAAAATATAACCCACTAACTGCAAAATACGATGTAAGACCGATAAATATCATTAGCAAACCTCCCAAATGGTCATTATTGATCGATAGGCCTATACTGACACCCACATCAACACGAATATGTACTGTTTAGGCCAATAGCAGTTTTAACCAGGAGCCGCGTCGCCGATCTACATGTAAATGATATTTTACGACACCCTGACTTGGCTTAGGGTACGACTGCTGGAAATTTTATATGCTACAAGCTCTGGTGTCATTCATTCATGAGAACCAGAATTTGTGTGTGAACATAGCCGCAGACTTGGTCCTGGGTTTGTGGAAACGAACGAGCGACCGAAGGACAATAATTTCCAATGCACGAGCACCTAGCTGGGTAGGGGTTTTGGAAGGTGATGTACCAATCCCATTTTCGATTTTTTTATATTTCCACACTGAACTGGTGGTATTCTAAGTTGTAATTTAGCGAGGTTGCTCATCATTTCAGTGCTGATAGTCATGGTTTAGGAGTTTAATAAGTGTCCCGTCCCATTGTTTAAATTTTTTACAGCATTATAATGGCAACTTTTAGACTGTGATTTAAAAAAATTGCTCACAAATTTCACGCCAAAGGGCATGGTTTGAGACTTCAATAAATGCTCCTCCCCATTGTTTACATTTCTGAATTTCCACACTGTAACTGTCGTCTGAACAAAATTGCTCTTTTTAAATGCTGACAGCTATGGTTTTTAGAGTTTAGAGAGTCTCCTCTTTATTATTTAATTTTTTCATTTGCACGCTGTTCTGCCGTCATAAGCAAGAACCACGTATCTGCAAAAACCTAGTTTTGAGATAAACGCAAAAGACTAAATTCTTTTCTGCCAAGTGGAAAAAATATTTCTATTCTTTCCTGCTTTAAACTAATAAATGTAGAAAAAATCATCCATTTTTATGGAAAAAATAATTTAAAATATTTTTGATCGTAAATATGGAAAATGTCAGTTAGTGTGTTCTTGCTTAGCATTACATACCGGATAGTGTGACCCATAAATGGCAAAAACAACGTATCTGCATAAAATCGGGTATAATAGTGCAGCAATTCAGAAAATCCCACACGCATAAATCTGTTATTATTATTTTAAGAGAGTCGACACCAGTTTTACAACTGTAAGACCAGTTTGTACAGTTGTGAAACCAGTTTGTACAGCTTTCATGCATTATTTTAAATACACGACACCAGTCTGTACAACGGTGTTAACCAGTTTGTGCAGCCACCGAATATAATATTAAAAGATAAGACACTAGATTTTGTAGCTGTGAAACCAGTTTGTTCAGCAATCAAGCATTTTAAATAATATGAAACCAGCTTGTGCATCCGTGGAACCAGTTTGTACAACCGTGAAACCAGTTTCACCACTATTAGAGATAGTTTTAAAAGACCAAACCAGTTTGTACAGCTGCAAAAATCGGATTGCACCAGCTATCGGGCATCATTTTGAAAGATATGAAACCAGTTTGTACAGTATGAAACCAGTTTATGCAGCTATCAGGCATCATTCCAAAGAAAAGAAACCAGTTGTATTTCTGTGAAACCAGTTTGAACATTTCTCAGCAAACAAATCCGAAGATACGAAACCAGTTTGCACAACTATAAAACCAGTTTTACAGCAACGAAACCAGTTTGTACAGCTATCAGGCATTATTTGTAAATATGAGAAGCCAGTTTGTGAAAATGTGAAACCAGTTTGTACAGATATAAGACAATATTTTAAAAGATACGAATCCAGTTTGCACATTGTGTGAAACAAGTGTGTACGATTGTAGAACCAGTTTGTACAGGTATCAGGCATTATTCTAAAGATAAGAAATAATTATTCTAGAGACAAGAAACCAGTCTATTCAGCTGTTAAAAGAGTTTGCACAGCAATCAGGAATCATTTTGAAAGATATGAAACCAGAACTGTTGTACTGTTATGAGGCCAGTTTGTACAGCTCTCAGGCAACATTTTAAAAGATACGAAACCAGTTTGCAAACTATAAAACCAGTTTGTACAGTGCGAAATCAGTTTGTACAGCCAACATACATAATTTTAAAAGATACAAAAACTTTTGTACAGCTGCGGAACCAGTTTGTACAACTAACATATATTTCTTAAAGATACTAAACCAGCTTGCAGAGATGTGAAACCAGTTTGTACAACTGTAAAACAAGGTTTTACAGTATCAGGCATCATTCTAAAGATACGAAACCAGTTTGAACAACTGTGAAGCTAGTCTATCTAATTATCAGACATTATTTCAAACGATATAGAACCAGTTTGTACAGTTGTAAAACCAATTGATACAGTACTCAGGCAAATATATTAAGAGACACTAAACCAGTTTGCGAACTATAAAACCAGTTTGTATACTGCGAAATCAGTTTGTACAGCCAACAGACATTATTATAAAAGATACAAAAACTTTTGTACAGCTGCGAAACCAGTTTGAACATCTGTGAAGCGAGTCTATCTAGTTATAAGACATTATTTCAAATGATATGAAACCAGTTTGTACAGCTGTAAAACCAATTTATACAGTACTCATGCAACATTTTAAGAGACACGAAACCAGTTTGCAAACTATAAAACCAGTTTGTACACTGCGAAATCAGTTTGTACAGCCAACAGATATTGCTTTAAAAGATACAAAAACTTTTGTACAGCTGCGAAACCAGTTTGTACAACTAACAGATATATCTTAAAGATGCAAACCAGCTTGCAGAGATTTGAAACCAGTTTGTACAACTGTAAGACTAAGTTTTACAGTATCAGGCATCATTCTAAAGATACAAAACCAGTTTGAACAGCTTCGAAGCTAGTCTATCTAGTTATCAGATATTATTTCAAACGAAATGAAACCAGTTTGTACAATTACTGCTGTAAAACCAATTTATACAGTACTCAGGTGACATTTTAAGACATACTAAACAAGTTTACAAATAATAAAACCAGTTTTCACAGCAGCGAAACCAGTCTGCACAGCTATCAGGCATTATTATTTCAAACGGAAGCTTATTGCAGAGATGTCTCTTACACACCTCGTTTACTGTTAGCAATCTCATGTAAATTTAAGACTAGGCAAAAACCAACGCAAGTGCAGATACGTGGTTCTTGCTTAGTACGTATCTACAAATAACGCCCTATCATACTAAGCAAAAGCAACGTAAGAGCAGATACGTGGTTCTTGCTTATGATGCCATGCGGTTTCTGCAGATACGTGGTTTTCACTCACGCTGGTTCCCTGTGATGGAATCGAGATAGGAGTTTCTCAATTTTTTCCAAGGTGTAGGACCATTAATAGATGCAGAATCTGCATCTAACTCAAAACGGCCAAATTTGCAGTTACGTGGTTCTTGCTTATGACGGCAGTGTTAATCTGGCATTTAAAGCTGTCATTTGAAAAAATTACTCATAATTTTCTTTTCTCGTCCATTGTTTGAAAAAAGTCATTTGCCCACTGTTGTAATAGCATTTTAGGCTGTTACCTTGACAAATTCAATCATAATTTGGTACTCAGAGACGTGGTTTAAGACTTGAATAATTCTCTCTACCTGTATCTTAATTTTTTTAAATTTAGGCTACACAACGTAATGGTTGCAGTTTAGGCTGTTATCTGTATCAAAATTGATAATTATGGACAAGCAGTGGATGACACCGTAGAAATCTATAATAATATTTGTGATAATATTTCTGAAATATTTGGGGGATATAAGATATAAGCATCTCCGTCACCACCACAAGTTCCGGGTTCCATTCTTCGATCCTATCCCATCTAAGTCTACACCCCTGCGCGAGTTCAATAACATATAGGCCTACGTGTATCTTTCAGATTCTGAGGATAGTGATTTTTGGATAGGATCACATAAACTCAAAAATGGTGCGTGTAGGCTAATATGGGGATAGATGGAGAATTTATTGAAGAAAATTTGAGTATGCATTGACCTACAGTCCTACATCATGTATGTACTCGTACATGTATGTATTGGATAGCCTGTGTGGCTGAAAGGCTAGCTCAGTCTGGATGTCTGCCTGATTAATTCTTTTCATCGCCTGTCTCCAGGTAGATACTTTTTTTTAAATATTCGTTTATTCACATTCAATCTGACACACCGCAGAACGATTACAGGTACAAGTTATACGAAATACGGCCCACTGTAGCACGACACGCAGGTCGGCTACAACAGGCTCGATATACTTAACACTAATGGCCTAAGTGTTGGAACGCTCCTGATTCGGCCAAGCCAGGAGTGGGAGGGGCTATCTTTATTTTTAGCAGATCCCGAGTCAAACAACGCAACAGCAAAGCGCCACTGGCAGCTAACAGAAAATTCAAATAAATTTTTTGCCCTGAGCGAGGCTTGAACCCGGGTCGCGATAATGACTCTCAGTTTATCGGCCAGCGCTCTCTCCACTGAGCTACGGCCCCCCCAACTTGGGTTGTTATATTATTGTAGACTATTTTGCTTTATGCGTCTGACTGTCTATACGTCCCTTCCTGCTTCAGCTTGTCAGAGTAAGCGGCAAAAGCAGGAGAAAGTAGACTACGATGGTTAAGAAGTTGTCATTATGGTATGAAGGATAACCCCGGCCTTTACAACTTTATCAGGATATCAACCTACTACAGGCCTTGAATCTGCATCCACCCATACATTTAGCCTACTGCAAATTCTTCTGTCTGCAGCCTATGTGTGATTTTTAGCAGAACCTTGTCTTCAATTACATCACCCATTTTCCCCGCTCTTACTTCATGCACATGGGTGACCTTCACCGTATCGGTCTAATGCTTGACTTGAAAACTGCATGTAATCACCATATCTATTATAGTTCACGCCAAATTTCAACAGGCCTGAACATAAATATCACCCAAATAAACCGCCTCAAAGATGTTCACTTTTGGCTGTTACTATCATGTTTGTGTCAAACTTTTTACCACTAACTTCTCGTCGGTTCACGCAACAAGGCAAAAAGTAACTGCACAAGATCTGATTTTCAACTGCACAAATCTCTTTCCCAACTACACACTTTGTGTCCAGCTGCACGTTAAAATAACCCCTGTCTATGACAACATATGCCGTTACCCTGGACAGAGATTTGTTCGGCATATCACAGCGCATAAGAGCTTTTGTAATACGTTTGAGCAGCTTAGAAGAGGTGTTTAGATTGTAAATGCAGCGAATGCATTAAAAGTACGACAGTATTTATAAACAAAAGCAGAATAAATAAATATTATTAATTAATTAATATATGAATCTGAATAAATCAACTATCAGAATAATTTCACAGACTGCATTTTGTTATCTGCTCGAAGTGACTTAGATGATGACTCATCTTGTCTTTGCTAGGAAGTTTGAAATAATTATAGTCAAAGGTAATTCTTTAGAAGAGGTGTCTATGAAGCACTGACTAAGAAGGCATCTAAAAGTGAGTTAGTAGTAGTTTAAGTTTAATGACACTGTGTGATAAGAAGGGTTAGGCTACTTCAGTTTCGACCTATATAGATATTCGTTTAATTCGTGAAAAACGTCCAGGTTGACACACCGCAGCCTGGTTACATGGTGACATCAAGAGAGACAAACATCATAAAATGAAATTAAAACGTCTTACTAAAAAGATCATTGTTAATGAGATTGAATGATTGAATGATTGAATGCCTAGCAACTATGGTCGCTGGCATTGCCTGGTACTAAGGGCTTTCCATTTAATCACGTGCGCACGGGGCTGTCACATGGATTTAAGCTATTTGCGAAGTGGTGCGTTCGGCGTGGAACTGCGTCTCGGCAATGAAGGCCTATACACACCTCTTTTAAGCTTTGTATGCACAGATTAAATATCTAACTATTGACGTGACACAGAGGCTCATATAAAACTCCGTATTATCCTAATTAGTCGTCCGATGGTATTCACAACATTATAAAATTATGCTATTCAGATCTTAACAGTAAACCATTATAGTAAACAAACTTTAGTTAGAAAACGATGCTTAACAGAATTAAACAGTAATATACATGTTTCATAAATTTTTATTTGAACGCAAGTTAGGTGTGGGGTCAGCAAAATGCACGGGTGCGTATATACGGACAGAGTGGATCAATAAAATGCCTTTTTTATGTACGTAATATATGGCTATAGATGTTCTGTAGCTTGACAAACAAGATCTGCTAACGGTGTTTGTTAGTCTGATGATTTATGATTACAAATCGTCATAATATTTATAATTAATCAGTTGCCATAAAAAAGACCCTTGAAGTTTCTCCTAATATCTTCCCCAGAAAAAAGAATTTCTAGCACTTATTAATATGGTGTTTTACGTTACTTTTACTGCTTTATGTCTTTGAATCGTCAAAAACCGTGAGTAGTCTCACTAAAGGTGATATAACTTTTGTCCAGCCTGAAATATTTTTGATGAACCTTGCTATTGTACGAAAATATTAATAGTCTTTAAGCAAGTAACGTTTTCTTTTTATTCTTACTTCTGGCTAAGATATTTGCAAAAAATCTAAGGGGTCATTTTTATGGCCCACCCTGTACACTGTATTTTGTTCCTAACGTAGAAAACAAGACAACGTTGATGAGAAGGAGGAATACATGTTTTAAGGACAACTTATGACAACGGAATCCTGCTAGGCGCATTAAATCGGAAGAAATAATGATTAACTTATAAGAATCAAAATTTACTTTAAAAGGTGTTCTAAATGTTCAGGTCAATCATTTTTCACAAGGCTCAGAAGATCACTTCAAAGTTTGAAATCGAAATGGAAAGTGATAAATTCTAGATAAAATTCAAGCGAGTTAGAAACTTGTTCACAAATCACCTGCGCAGCTGAAGCATATCGTCTAAAAGAATGAAATTCTAACAGTAGACTGACATACCCATCCTGACCGGAAACGGCAACATCGGATGTTGCTATTATTCGACCGGAAGTCATTCGAGACCGGAAGTGATTGCGTTTCAGGCGGAAGTGGTCATCGAATTCACGGACAGTGACACGTTTAAGCGAGAACCTAAATTCGTCGCCATAGCAACAGTGAAGTAAGTGGTCATGTCTGGTGTCTAGCTTCTCCCCTCCATCCCATTTCAAATGGCGGATGAAAAGACGTCCAGTGTTGATTGCGAAGTAAAGAAACTCTAATCTTTTATCAGCGATAACGAGGGACAACAGACTTCATTAATTATTGTTTTTTCCAAAAACGATATTTATAACGTGCACGAAATAATTAGAAGAGGTGTCTAAATTAAACGACGCTTGCATTGAAAAGCCAACTTATGTACGATCTCAGTCATAGACAATAAGAGATGGTATTGGTTTCACTTTTAAAACACTTTGTGATAATAAGAACCATTATAACGACGCCCTCCTCCTTTATCCATACGTGGGACTGGCACTGTCAGTCACCAAGGCACGGAAGTTGAGTGCGAAAGTTTTAAGTAGCAACCACATAATTATTTATAGTCAGAAACTCTGAGGCAATTATGATGGATAATACTCTCAGATTACTCTGATATGTATTGCTTAAATTACGCGGTTCGAATCTCGTATAATCATAAAAGGTGGCGCTACAAACGCTACAATACACTGCTATAAGCCAAAAATTATTATGGTACATGTACGTACCATAAACATGTCCAAAGAAACAAATTTGGCTGTATGGCCATCGCAGATTTGTCCATTGGCACCAATGGCGGCCATTTTCATAATGGCGGACCGATTTATAGATTTTTCAATATTACAAAAATAAAAACGCTTAGAATAGTCATCCTGGCGTCAACACATTGATTTATTTATTTAAGGGAAATGATTCTATTAGGCCATCAAAAAGTCCTGCATGGTCTCAATGACCGTCATTTTCCAAAATGGCCGACCCAAAAACATGGATTTTTAAATATCTCAGAATTTAGTGCACCTAGTATCGTCATCTTTGTGTCTAAACATCTAAACATTACATGTATGTAGGGACTCAGATTCCACTAGGGCTTCACAAAGTTCACTGTGGTATCAATGGCCGTTATTTCCCAAACGGCGGGAAAATATGAATTTTTCAATATCTAGGCTTTCAATTCACTTAGAATCATCTTGGTGTCAATTATAAGTGAATACAGCCAAATCTTTTCTTTTGGCAAGCATGTTCGTGGTACGTACAAGATTTCATGCTTGTATCAAAACCTGATATGAAAACCTTTGTAAGATTAGTTTTATGTAACATGCTGCGTTCTGCCACCCCGAAGTGCTGATTAAACGAAAATTGAATTGAATTGAATTGAACAATTCGTACACATTTTGGCACCAGGCCGCCCCAATGTAAAGAAAGCATTAATTATGATTATTTTTCCAGAGGCAGCATTTGTAACCTGCATGAACCAATTAAAACAGGTGTCTTAGCTAAGCGACGTTTTCATTCAAAAACTATGGATGGATCCGATTTGACCAGGGTCTATGACAACAGAGACCGTTACCCTGGACAGAAATTTGCTCGGCGTTTTACAGCACCTAAGAGCGACTTATTCAAAGACTAATTTATGAACGGCATTATTGATAGCAAAATCAAATTGCAAAATTACAGAAACAGTCGTTTTTCTTTTACATTGAGGAGTGGTCTGTTATAACGGATAACACATTGGGATGCGTTGCTTACCGCATGCGGTTCGAATCTCTTCATTCTCTAGGTGGCAGCTAAGAAACCACTAATTATTCTTCAGCTGATTCTTTGGAGAGCCAACTGCGCAAACCATTGCAATAACACGAATCCACCTGAAGTCGCCGCTTAAGGACCCTGGGCAAGTCCTTCACTCGCAATTGCTCAGCGCTCCGGCGTGAAATTCCGATGCAGGGTCCGCGCTGTAGTCGGTAGCGCCTCTGAGTAAGGAGAGCTTGAAGGGGTGCTATAAAAAGTGAACATACAAATTTGGTATTTTCCTATTTTGGCAGCACCACAGTAAGTAGGCTAGTTTAAAAATGTTCTTAAGTAATATGCCGAGAAAATTTCTGTCCAGGGTAACGACCTCTGTTGTCATAGACCCTGGTCAAATCGGTTCCATCCATCCATCAAGTAGTTGAACTCGTGGTCATCTTTATCATTTCGATGATTTTTTTTATCATAACGTGTTACCGAGAATGTTTTACCTCTTGGATAAGCCAAAATTAATTTACGGCCATTATCACGTCTTTAATATAATTATAATTAAGTAAAAAAAAGGTATGTAGGTGTCTCTTTTTTGGAGGTTGAATAAGCGAAACTCTAAAAAGAGGTGTCTAGAAAATTAGGTGAGATTGGTTCTGAGAATGCGGCATAGTATATCTACGGAAAATGACGCT